>QRFJ01000051.1:648709-788168 GCA_006176705.1 Cocos nucifera | reverse complement strand
AAATTGATTATTAATTCTTAAAAATTAATATCAATTAATTGATAAATTAATACTTTTATTGATGAATTTATGGTACTTATCAGTCTTCATACTTAATCGACGATATCCACCAACCATCTGATACAAATTCTGCATTTTGGTATTTGTTTATCTTTGTAGATATTGCTTTAGTGAATTTTAAACACCTTGATTATCAACATTATCATTCCTAATAATTTGGTTATAGGATGAACCATCTGATACAAATTCTGCATTTTGGTATTTGTTTATCTTTGTAGATATTGCTTTAGTGAATTTTAAACACCTTGATTATCAACATTATCATTCCTAATAATTTGGTTATAGGATGAACCCTTTCCTGGAACATATTAAGATTCTGTTGAAGGCAATAGGCGGTAGACTTACTATGGTTGTTACCTATGAGTTCATTGAATCAAATCATGCTTGTCCTTCATTTTAATATGCTAATAAAAAAATTACGTCATGAAAGTATTTTATTGGTATGAATATATTGAAAAATATTATATATACATGCATGCATGGATGCATCTGCAGAGGAGGAGAGGAGAGAATAAAGGGGGGGGGGGCAGAGAGAGAGAGAGGAATGTTTTTGAGAGCATTCAGCTCCAACTCTTTGCAATGAAAATTATAATGGCCTGCTCAAAAAAGAACCTATATTGTTGATCATGAACTACGACATCTTATATTGGCTAGAATTCAAAATCATGTAGTTTTATTCCTTTTACCCATGCATCAAATGATAGGAAAATCGGCAAGTTTATGGCATGATACCATGTTTTGATTCGATATATATAGTTTAGAAGCATCCAAACAGCTAAATATTGTGCTGTATAAGTTTCAAAATATTTAGATCAGGATTAAGATTTGCAATTTATGTAGTCTATAATATAATTTTGCTTGCTTTATTGCCAGTTTTTGTTTTGGTTTTTGTGCCTGTTGGTATAGAGGCAAGAGACCACCAAAATAGATAATTGTTAGCTTTCTAGATATTTTACATCATAGATCATGATCTGGTGTAGATTTTCACTTTGGGAGGGCCATCTTGGTTTCCATTAGGAAGCATTCAAAGCCCAAAATGCTCTCACTAACAATCTAGCTTGACACTATGTGTGCATGCATACATGGCATGCATTCTAGGTTACATATTATTTCTTATTTATTTCATTTAATTGTTTACTCTGAGCCTGGTGATTTAAAATGTTATACATTTTGTTTGCTGATTTCAACTTGCTTATTTATTGATCCTCTCAAGTCTCTATCAGTTATTGATTTTAGATTTTATATTGTGCGATATCATGTGAATCATGTTCAATGCTCTCTCTCTCTCTCTCTCTAATTCATCAATAAAAATATTAATTTATTAATTAATTTATATTAATTTTTAAAAATTATTAATCAATTTATATATAATTTTTGAAAAATTTCATATTTTTATTAATTAAAAAATTAATTAAAAAATAATAATAAAAATTAAAAAATAAAATTTTATTATCAATGGAAAGAGCTCTTTTTTTTATCATAATAAAATAAATTTCAAGTTAAACGAAGCTAAAACGAAAAAGATATAATTTTTTAAAGAAATAAAATAAATAAAAATTAAATAAAAAAAGAAAACAGCTAAGCCGGCTCCGCAAGCCCGAGCCACCAAGCCAAGCCAAGCCATCAAAGCCAACTCAGCCATTGAAGCCATCAGCTGGTCCACGATTCAGGTGTAGACCACGAGCTTAACAGCAATCGATGAATCATAGAGCGACACATGGTGGACCTGGACCCTTAAAGGGTCTATAGAAATTTATCACGGCTCACAGGATATTTTGATCTTTTCACTCAGCGACAAAAGCGCTGATTGGACTGTGGTGTACTGTGCGGCCGGTCCATGCATTCCATGGGAATAGTAATTGCACGATCGAAAGGCTACAGTTGATTGCGGTCAAGATCAGACGGTGGTGGTTATTTCTAGGTTTGATTCAAATTCTATCAGCAATCTGGCACGATCGAATAGCCAGAAAACCAAGTGATAAAGATCCAATGGTCCCAGAACGCTCCCGACAGTGATCAGGACTCCCGATGCATGATTTACAGCCTATATTTCCTCCATTCAATGCGCGATCGAATGGCGGCTAGAATTTAATCCGACCTGATCTGGGTCGATACTGCATCCAATTTTGATGATTTTTGGACCGTTGGAATCCTATTGAATGGCTAGATTTCACCAAAATTTATCAGAATCGTATCAGAGCTATTTTGATTTCAAATTTTATTCCAAATTTTTTTATATTTTGATAATTACAAAGGCTATTAGTCCCACATTGCCTTCAGAAAATAAATATCCAAGCCCTCCTAGCTCTATAAAAAGGATCCTAAGGCCTCCAAGAAATCGATATCTTAGATCAAGGTGAAGCTTTGGTACAGGGATGAAGCCAGGCTATGGGTTAATGGCTGCTTCAAAGCAATTGGTGCCGAGAAGAAGAGCCGGGCTTCTACACCATCTTTCCACCAATGTCGATCCAAGATCAGAGATCAGGCTATTTTATTTTCTTTTTAAATTTTATGTATTTAAATTCTAAAATTTTAATTAATAAAAATTTTATTTTTATGCTCTTTAATTTCTTGCTTTTTATTTTTATTGCAATTTAATTTCTGCACTTTAATTATTATTTTTTTTTTATTGCAAGTAGATGCTAAGATCTAACTAGTAGATCTTAGTACCAAGTTTAAATTCCTGCACCTTTTAATTTTTGCCTTTTAATTTTCCGACTTCACTTTTGATTTCAAAACCTCTTTTCTTTTCTTTTTCTTTTCAAAAATCAAAGATTTCAAATCTAAAAATACTACCTTCCCTGTGGATTCGACCCGACTCACTGCTATCTACGGATTTTCAATGATTTTAAGAAGTCAGATTAAACTGATAAACACGGTGTCTTAATGACAACATCGCATTCCTATCAAGTTTTTGGCGCCGTTGCCGGGGAAGGTTTTTGATTTTTGATTTTGATTTTTTTCTTTGATTTATTAAAAATAATTCCGGCAAACGCATCAAGTTTTTGGCGCCGTTGCCGGGGAAGGCACGGATATTAAATTTTTTGATCTCTTTGATTTTTTTATAAATAAATTATAAATAAAATTTTTATTTTTTATAAATATTGCTTGCTAATTTTTTTTATTATTTTGTAGAAAAAAAGATTAAAGAACAAAAAGAATCAAAGTTTTGCTTGGTGAGATCAATCCTAACCCTAGTCCTCTTTTCCTTTTTATTTTATTTATTTATTTATTTTATTTTTAAATTAATTTTAAAAAAAATATTTATTTAAATCTAATTAAAAATTTCATGATAAGATTAGAAATCCTTAACTGCTTAGAGCATGCATCATATTAGTTTTATTTTTATTTTTATTTTTTTTTTTTTTTTTGGTGATTGCTGGAGGCAAGGTAAGCCTTTTCAGAATTCAATTAGTTGCATGCATCTAGTTTAAATTGCATAGAACCCTTTAATTAAAATTTTTTTGTGCATATTCATATTAAATCAAATTAAGGGCACAACCCAATTAAATAAGATAAGGTGGGGATTTGATCACCCTTCCTTAGCCCACAAACAACCAACCAGCATCCTGCATTGACCTAAGCCTTTAATTTTAAAATCAATTAGACATCAACCCTAGGAACTCGAGCTCAATAGGATAAGGAAATCCTAAGAGTTGAACCGGGTTAGGGATAAGTCAATTTGACTGGTGTCTAGGAAAGTGGTTCAGGGATGACTGGGCCCGAAGGAAGGTGGTTTCTAATTGGTTCCGTTCGCTTACCTGGCCAAGCATAATTGGTGTCTAAGGCAAGCAACGGGGGGACTCCCACCGACCTTACACTTACCTGGCTAGTTGATTGGCTAATCCTACACTTGGAGGGCTTGAAGGTGACCTTGGCAGTTAGGAGCTGTCTAGATCTAGGATAACCCTTAGTCAGGATTGATTGACCAACTTGATTGCTAACCAACATCAAACCTAATTAAACCTAATTCTTCTCTTTCTTCTTAGTTCTAGGACTCCTTAGGACCTCTTCTTTAGAAAAAACTTTCTTTCTTTTTCTTCTTTTACTCTTTAAAAATAAAATAAAATAAAATAAAATAAAAATTAAACTAACTAAAAAATATTAAAAATAATAATTAAATTAATTAATTAAATTAAATTAAAAATAAAATAATTAAAAAAATTAATTTTTAATATAATAAAATAATAAAATAATAAAAAATAAAAAAAAAAATCTAAAAATTTTTTTTTGAACCACACATTAGGGTTGCACTAATACATGCACGGTAGGAAATCGCTTTTTCTGATTTAGTTGAATTTAATTGAATGGTTGATTCATATTAAACCTAATAATCAAATGGCTAATATAAACCTAATAGTCCAAAAATTAGATAAAGTTGATCTTCTTGCTCAGAAATTAGATCAACTCCTAATCCTAGGTCAACAATCTCCTGTACAATTCACATCATCTTCTAATTATCAGAAGACTTATTCAATCTATGCTAGCCCAACCCATCATGTGAGTGAATGTCCTATGACTGCACAGTTTCCATATTTTATCCAAGAACAAGTTCAAGCTGCTCAAGGAATACTCCAAATTGATTAATGACCCATTTTCAAATTCATATAATCCAGACTGGAGCAACACCATAATTTTTCTTGGACATCTCAACAGACTCGGGCTCAGACCCAAATTTCACCTATGCAAAATTATCAAAATAGATTAATACCAAAATTATGCCTATAATAATGGTCAGCCTAGTCAGTTTACCCAGCCATCATATCAATAATCAACCCTCATACCCACCTCCTCAACAGACCAATCTAGCTGATGATAGATAAATTAATCAACTTCAACAATTAATTCTAATTCAACAACAATCAATCGCCAGGCTAGAAGCTCAAATAGGATAATTAGTTGAGTCTAACATGAGGAGAGAACTAGATCAACTACCGAACCTACCAATTTTAAACAATCCATCTAATGTCCACCAATCACCTGAACCAAGTTATCAATTTAATGTCTCACTTAAGAATCCTCAATTTGAGAATACCAAAGTAATTCCTGAACTTAAAAGCTATAGGATTCTTATGGACCCATACCAAGACCAGGTGAGAGAGATTAGTACTGATGCTAGCTAAAATAAAAATTTAGAGAAACTGGTTAGTATTGAGACTAACCATATAGAAGAACCCGAGCCAGGAATTAGTACCGATGCTAGTTCCAATTTAAATGAGATAAAAATAGAAAAAAAGAGAATAGATGATTTACCCGAGACTTATAAACCTAATGTCCTATTCCCTTCAATCCAAGAAGCCGGTTCTTCTTACAAAAATCAAGAGGCATGTAATGAAAAGTCAATGGAGTTGTTTAAGCAAGATCACATTAATTTACCTTCAGAATTAAAACCGCCTTTAGTCACCATTCCAGCATCCATTGAATCAAACTTAACTCCTAATACAAAAACTCCATTCATGAGCATTTTCGAAAAACAAATAGGAGAAATTCTTAATAAACATGGGTCTGAGAATGGAATCATAAATTATATCCCTAAAATTAACAAAGATTATATCAATAATGGGATTATAAATCAACTTTCTAAGATTGGCAATCCAAAACCATTGGAATTTGTCAATCCAATATTTGACACAGGATAATAAGCTACATTGTGTCTGGCTGAAAATGGTAAACTTAACGCTTGGGAGGCAACTCAATATTTAATTTTTATCTAATCTTTTTAGTTTATTTTCTTTTTAGGATAATTTGAATAAGTTGGAGGGAGAGCTCAAATTTTCAAAGGTATGTGCTGGACCAAAAATATACTGAGTTAGGTGTATTCTTTCATGTTCTTTATTACATCCTTATTTTTTTCTTCTCCATTGAGGACAATGTCAATTAAGTTGGGAGGAGAAAAATAAAAATTTTAAAATTTTAAGTCCTCGAAAAAGTTAGTATTTAGTATTTAGACACCTGATTATGCTTAAGAATCAAATTAAACGAAGCATTTTTAAAAGAAAATTGATGCACAGATCAGAGAATCTGTGAGATATTGAGGAATCAAGTATTAAGAAAATTCAATAAAGAGTTAAGTCTAGAATATAAAAAGTTTTTCCTTGGAGCATTTCTAATTATTTCTATTAGCATCAAAGAAAAGTCTACTTTTTATAGGCTTATGTAGGGTAACCATACGTTTCTTCATATAAAAAAATTATTTTAATAAAATAGTTTCCAAGTACTTCTCACTGAGTAATCGGGCCTCTTTGCCTAAGCAAGCATTGAGTTTCGCGTCAAAAGGTGGGAAGGGCAAAGAAGCTCGTTGTAAAGCTAGTTTTAACTCGTAGCCTATTTGATTCGAGCTAGAGGGGTATTCTATACCTAGTGCCCTAAAGCCAACTAGATTGGGAGTCATTGGCCCAAGACTCGCTACATGGATCAAATAGAAAGCTTAAGGAGTTAAGATACTCAATAGTGGTACAACGTTAAAAAAAAAAAAAATATATTGATTTCCCATCAAGTAACCGGATCCCGTTGCCTAAGCAATGATATTCGCATCAAAAAGTGGGCAATGTGAAAATAAAAATTAATAAATGAAGGACGAAAGTAGCAATACACCTGCCTATATGAAAGTTTAGACAAATCAGAGATAAAGGTAGGATAATTTAGAAAAAGTTCTGAAAAATTTAATGTTCTTTACTTAATTTTTCTATTGATAAGTATTAATACTCCAATGATAAATCTTATTTAAGCTCTACTGAATATCAATGGCCATTTTGAAAATTGCTTAGGTAAAATTCGAAACTCTAAAGTTAAAAGGTATTTAAAACTAAATTCTTTCTTTACTCGAGGACGAGCAAAGCTTAAGTTGAGGGGTGTGATAAGTATCATAAATTCATCAATAAAAGTATTAATTTATCAATTAATTGATATTAATTTTTAAGAATTAATAATCAATTTATATATAATTTTTAAAAAATTTATATTTTTATTAATTAAAAAATTAATTAAAAAATAATAAAAATTAAAAAATAAAATTTTATTTTCAATAGAAAGAGCTCATTTTTCTAATCACAACAAAATAAATTTCAAGTAAAACAAAGCTAAAATGAAAATGATATGAATTTTTAAAGAAATAAAATAAATAAAAATTAAATAAAAAAAGAAAACGGCTCAGCCGGCTCCGTAAGCCGAGCCATCAAGCCAAGCCAAGCCAAGCCATCAAAGCCGACTCGGCTATTGAAGCCATCAGCCGGTCTACGATCCAGGCGTAGACCGCCAGCTCAGCAGAAAACGACGAATCAGAGATTGCCACATAGCGGACCTAAACCCTTAAAGGGTCCATAAAAATTTATTGCAGCTCATAGGGCAATTTGGTCTTTTCACTTAGCAACCGAGGCGCTGATTGGCTGCGGTGTGCGGTGCGGCTGATCCACGTAGTCCATGGGAACAGTAATTGCGCGATCGGACGGCTGCGGTTGATTGCGGTCAGGATCGAACGACGGTGGTGATTTCCAGGCTTGATTCAAATTCTATTAGCGATCTGGTGCGATCCGACGGCCAGAAAACCAAGAGATGAAGATCCAACGGTCCAGAATACTCCCGACGGTGATCAAGACTCTCGACGCATGATTTGCGGCCAGATTTCCTCCATCAATGCGCGATCGGACAGTCAGAATTTAATCCGACTTGATCTGCATCCGATTTTGATGATTTTTGGACCGTTGGATTCCTATTGAATGCCCAGATTTTACCAGATTTACCAAAGTCGTATAAGAGCTGTTTTGATTCAAATTTTATCCGAATTTCTTTGTATTTTGACGATTACAAAGGCTATTAGTCCCATATTGCCTTTAGAAAAAAATATCCAGCCCTCCAGCTCTATAAAAGGAATCTCAGGCCTCCAGAAATCAATATCTTCGATCAAGGTGAAGCTTTGGTACAGGGCGAAGCCAGGCTATGGGTTAAAGGCTGCTTCGAAGCAATGGGTGCCGAGAAGAAGAGCCGAGCTTCTACACCATCTTTCTGCCAATGCCGATCTAAAATCAGAGATCAGGCTATTTTATTTTATTTTTTTTCTTTTTAAATTTCATGTATTTAAATTCTGAAATTTTAATTAATGAAAATTTTATTTTTGCACTTTAATTTCTTGCTTTTTATTTTTATTGCAATTTAATTTCTGTACTTTAATTATTATTTTTTATTTTATTGCAAGTAGATGCTAAGATCTAATTAGTAGATCTTAGTACCAAATTTAAATTTCTGCATCTTTTAATTTTTATTTTTAATCTTCCGACTTCACTCTTGATTCCAAAACTCAAATCATTTTTTTTCTTTTTAAAAATCAAAGTTTTCAAATCTAAAATATTACCTTTCCTATGGATTCAATCCGACTCACTGCTATCTACGCATTTTCAATGATTTTAAGAAATCGGATTAAACTGATAAACACGGTGTCTTAACGACAACATCGCGTTTCTATCAAAGACTTAAAATGAGAAGAATTTGCTAGAGCTTGACAGGAACAGAATATCAAATTTCAAAGTTATATCCTGGAGCTACATTTTATGTTCTTCAAAAAAAATAATCAGTTCACAAAAGTTATCTGCTTTTCTTTGCAATTTCAACCTCTTTTCATATCCGTTTCTTAGTTGAAGGAGAAGAAGATATCAAATCATGAAAGAGGGGAAACTAATTACACATGGACAAGGAAACTGCTCGAGTCCCGGAACATAAATATGAAAATGAAGGTGCAACCAACCTCTCCTCTCAGTTCAGCATAGTAAACAGCTCCAAAACCACCTTCACCAATTTTACTACTCAAGCTGAAATCATTAGTAGCACCAGCAAGCTCTTCATAAGAAAACTCAACCGATTTGTCCACAGCAAATCCTAGGAGCTGGGAACCACTGCCTTCTTGAGGTGTTTGATCTGAGGCATCTGCTCTTCCTATATTGCATAAGGAACAAACCTTTAGTAGCCAATTTACAGATGTTTCTCAACAATTCAGTCAGACATTTAGGGCATATATACCAACAGAGCTTATGATCTATTGGCTCAAATTAGTAGCAGCAGCAGTAGTAGTAATCATCATCATCTAGATTTCTTGGAGCAAACTCTCTCAAAGACCAAAGATGCACACTTGTCACAAAACGGGCTAGTGAACCTCCAGTTCCATCTTGACTTCTTCACCACTTATGAAAGTGCTTGAGATCAATATGATCCCCATACAAATAGTCAAAAAGAAACCGGCGAATTTAAAAACTCCATTTTCCATGGATTAAGGAGTAGGCAATTAACTTATTAAATCAAATAGCCTGACAAAAAACTTCAAATAGTGTATGATTACAGGACAGCAGAAACTTTTTATTCAAATCTGTCAAGATTACTTCCATTGTGTGCCTTATGATACATTAGAAGCTCCGTCAATGCCACAATTTCATATCAGGGCATATCAAACTATACAGGGACACGGACTCAATGTATCACCTCTTCATTGAACATATTGTGACAGCATTCGGACAAGAAAGATTAGAATGTCATCCAAGGTCATTAAAAAAAAAAAGGACACTTATAAACACAACACAATCTTCCACTCATTGCAAAATTAAGCCCAAGTTCAATGATAGTCATTTCTCTAGTCAATATGAGTCACTGTTGGTCTGCCAGCATAAAAAGCATATCAGCCTACCAAGAATTATGGCAAATAAGTTCTGAAAATAAGATCTAACCTTCTTCCTAACATTAAATGCCCTTTTCTTATGGGTCAAGTATATGCCTTGGGATCTAGATAAATAAGAAAACCAGAGTTGTTGTTTTGAAGCAGCTAATATGAAAACTGGAGACATGCAGCTGAGATTCTTAATAAGATAAGCATTCAAAACCTCGGATATTGCACAAAAGCATCAGATTCCAGTTTGACCTTGGAGATGAAAAGATGAAACATGGGAAAAAGGTAATATCAGTTAGATAAACTACCATGTCCATGTAGAATGGCATTATCTTCATATGTTGATGGAAGCAATGAAGCTTTCCTCCCCTTCTTTCTCCTATACACCCCAAAATATGTACAAATGGTAAATACTAGAACAGCAACTAGTGCAGCCACAGAAATTCCAGCGATGGCTCCAGCTGACAGTCCTGATTGAATACAATGCTAAAAGTCATGAGTTCCACATCACAAGTTACAGAGCATCAACATACGCATTTCTTCCTCTCAACCTTGTAATCAACAATGACACAAATCATCAATGCAAATGATCAAGAAAGTCCCGATTACTTTTGCTGCAAAAAAAGAGGAAAAAAGATCATTGCATGCTGACATTAGGGAAAAAGGAAAAAATTAAGGATGAAATTTATAAAATTCAAGAACATTTAGAAACAGACAACATTTGTTTACCATGATGAAAGGGTAAGGGGGGGATAGCTTCCACTTGGATCTGCAAAAGAACATACAACAATTTTAAGCAAATTGATTCCAATTTGTGCTGATGAAAAAGGCTAACCTATAAAATTGAAACACAGCTCTGTTTCAAACTTGAGCCCTGAAAGGCAATATCTAAGAGAATTTCCTATGGCAAAAGCATATGTTAAAATATAATAAATGAGTCCACTAAGAACTTGCAACAAAGCAAGAAAGAGTACAGACAAACAACTGTTGACCTTCAGATCAAATTTGCATGTAAAATCAGAATTAACCTTCTTTGTGCCATGCATTATCCGTTTGTAAGCTACAAGGAAGCACAATGTTTAAACCATTTGTTTTATGACAGAACTGCAAATTACTTGCAATAAACCAGATTCTTTTGCCCCTTGAACAAGATTCTTAGTGTGATTTAAAGGATCTTATCCAAAAGACTTGTGGGACTAAATCCTTGAAATAGCATCACTATCTTTGACAGGGAAACCTGTAGGAATTGCACAGAAACGTAGTTAATAATTGATTATAGAAATCTCATCCAGCTACTTAATGACATCCATTTGGAGAATATGGCATAAACAATGAAGAAGAGTAAACAAACAAGCTCAAGAGCCTCCTTTCCCTCCACCATAGAAATAAATTATTTGCTCCATCCACATACTATTTTTTCTGGAATCATTCTCCATGATGAATCCACAATTGTAAATTGTAATCCCTCTGATTCAGATTAAAAAAAAAAAAAAGAAAAATCTCTGTCCAACATTAAAGAGTGCATAAGTTTTCATTAACATTTGCACGTTTTCCACATCCCATAATCTTCTATCATCAATTAGAACATAGTTCTCGAAGAGAAAAGATCAAAATCAACATATCTTACATCATCAGTTATGGCTCAACCACTTGCTAGCTAATGTTTCAAAAGACAACTGCTGTATGCCAGTGGTCAAGGGCCCACACAGCACATATGCATTATGCAGGCTGTCAAGGGAACACAGAGCACATATGCATTGCGAGCACCACATGCCAGTTCATATGTGGTAAGTATATTAAATATTTGAAATTAAATAAATACATTACATGCAATGATAATAGAAATATTTGTACAAATAATAGCAATGTTAATCACAATAATGTTTAGCATTTAATGCTTATGGCTTCATACTTAATTCTTAGTAAAAAAAAACTATAGCAAAATGGACATATCCATATTGCTAATATACACGTATAAAGCCCTCTTGAAACCCATATCCAGCCTAACCACTGGCTTGAACCTGCTTTATTTGCAATAAGAGTGGTGATACATACGGTCACACAATGCTAAACGAGCTAGATATGCTGACACAATAATAACTGTATTGCATTTACAGCTGCACAATACTAATCTCCAAAAGATGCCAAGTGAACCATCTTTTCAGCCCACATGGGGTCCAACTGAATATAGGAACTGCATGTAGGATATGCGGTAGGGTCAAAGGACTGCATACAGATCTGTGGCCACACATATGCGGTTTATGCACCATATTTTAGAACGATGGCCAACCAGAGGATGCTGAATTTACAATTAACTTCAAGTGATTTCAATGGAATAAGAAAACCTGAATTTTTGAATGCTTTGTTTCACTGGCTTTGTCCACACTATCTTCTCTGATCAAACAGTTGTGGGTATCATCAGCAGAAACACCTAGGGAATTCATTGCTGACTTGGATTTGCAATTCTAAGATATATAAGCATACGAGACAAGAGCAAACAGTAATGTAATTCTACATTTGCTAAAGGAAAAATTAATATATTACAACTTGTACCTTGGGAATCCTTCAATGATGTAATCCTATTTTGAACAAAAAAGAGCAGAACTTTTATATCGACCATTTTGTCTTTCATAAGAAGCTTGTAATACCAACTTTCATTCACTTTATTAAAAGTTCAACTACTATGAACTTCCTTGCAAGCATAACATAACAATAAGGTTAGATATCATGCACATAATGCAATTTAATTTTTCAGTTAAACTCTCTAACACGCCATTCATACTCAAGGCGCTCATGGTACTATCTTCCTTGTACCCGTTTTCACCTGTTACACCATTTCTGCTCCTCCCATTTCAATCCAAGCTTCCTGCAACCAACGTAGAGGTCCGTATGAATTATCCTAAATGTCTAACATATATAAAAGGCTTGTACAAGTCGTACTGCTCTTTATTATAGACCAATCATGGATGACCATTTCCATACATCAGAGTCCTTTCCTTTATATAAGGCATCTTAACGTACCTCCTCCCCCTCCCTTGAAAGATCTTCCTACTGTTTGGTTAAATAGTACCGCTTGAAGCAACTAGCAAAGTGCACTATCCCCTTCATATATTTGTTTCTCCAAATGCCAAAGTTCAAATTTCCTACACACCTCCCGGTATGCATACTTCCGAGACAGCCAACCAATTGAGAGCTTTACCCCTTATGACCTTTGTACATTTAAACTGAGCGGGCAAAGTAGCCAAACAATCTAAACTTTTATCAAAATTCCCCTACCCCAACAATGAAGCTAACAGCCAGGTACCCAATTACTTCAAGAATCATCTAAAACTAGTAACACGGAGCCAAGAAATGCAAGGGTTCTGATTGCAAAAATAGTTCCAAAATCCAAAGATCCCATCTTTCCTAATCCAAAAGCATCAAAATTCAATAAAAACCTGACCTGTCGTCGGGATAAAGACAATTCCCTCTCCCGCACTAAAATTGACACCTTGATTATACCTCTGCAGCAGATCCTCCTGCCCCGAGAGCCCCCACTCGGCCGCCACAGAGCTCAGATTCTCCCCAGGCCGAAGCGGGTACGTCACGAACGATCCATAATCCCTCGACACATCCGCATTCCCGCAGGAGCAATTCACCGTGACATTGATATCAACACCGTCTGGAATCTGATTGGGGGAGTAGGAATTGAAGGCTTCAAGAGCGGCCACGGTGGTGAGGTTGGAATAGGTGGAGGCGATCTTGGTGTAGGTATCGCCGTGAATGGTCTGGTAGGAGAAGCTGTGGCCGAGGAAGGCGCCGTCGTCGAGGAGGTCGCAGCGGAAGGAGACGTTAACGTGGGAGTCGCTTGGGATGCTGTCCGTGTTGGTGATGTTGGGGTTGTAGCGGCTTACGTCGGCAAGGCTCTCGTCAAAGAGGGAAGAGATGTAGGTGAGATCGTCAAAGAGGGAAGACCTGTAGGTGAGATTGGTCGCCGTCACGATGGGGATGTAGTAGGAGCCTATGGCGTCGCATCCTCGCTGGCATGAGGACCCCGATCTGAGAGGGAACGAAGCTAGGAGGAAGAGGAAGAAGAGAGACGAGGAGGAAATTGATCGAAAGACTAGCTCGAGATCAAGGTTTCTCGAGACGGCCATCTTCGCGAGCGAAGCAGAAACCCAAACCCTAGACTTCTCCAGTTCTTCTTGAAGCCATGGCGACAGAGAGGGTGGAGGAAGTCGAGACGGCGCCCGCGAACGTTGACGGCGGCCTGGGGATTTATTTTTCTTTTAAAACGGTGTTCGGCATTGAATGTTTCTTATGCGGGGAAATATGTGAGGCTGGGATTGATAGGATGGCTTGAGATTGGATGGACGGAGGGTTTGGATGGAGGTATTTTATGCGGGGGTTGGGGAAGGTGGGGCCGAGAGAAACACGGTTCCGGGGTTCCAGCGGGCTGTCTCGCTTGGCGCGTTTTTTTGCCGTTAGTTCTGGGATAAGATAAAATGGTGTGAACAAACTGCTCCTCTAGCTGGCAAATGGAATCTTGGTTCAAAGTCTCGCTTGGGGAGTTATGGACTCGGTTCACGTAACTTTGTCACTCGGGTACACCATATAAAAATTTAGACATGAAGCACATTATTCCTTTCAATTGTTCCACTTGAAGCCCTCGTGATACAACATGATGGCTATTATTTTGCATTTAATCAGGCATTTGATGATACGAAAAAAATGAAAGCACGAGAAAGATTTCATCGCTGAATACATTTAATGCATATAATAATTTATTTTTTAAATTTAATATAATAAAATTATCTTTTTTTTCTAAAATAAAATATTTTCATCATTTTGTAGTTTAATTGGACATTACGAATATTATATTTCTCTTTCTTCTTTCATTTTCTGAGCATCTGGATGTCGAAGGTTTCATTTGCAGGAACCATTATGTATCCAAGATTGTTGATTTTTTATTATCATATCTAACTAATATGTCCCACCCATCAAAAAGTAAAATATCATTTGTAAATTCTTTATTATATCTAAAACTTTTTTACGGTTCTTTCAATGTAGCAGTTCCTTTGGTAGTTAAATAAAATTAATGCGTTAGGTATGTTCAAATTGACTTCTTTTTTCAGTTCTGAAAGTTAATGTCATATAAAATCCTAAGAAAGTCATATAGTAAGTCATGATGTGATGATTTCTATACATAATAGTTTTTGACATGTCATAATGATATATAAGATCAAAAATATGGTATCATATTATGATATTATAGATCAAAATTATGATATTCTATTGGTAAAAAGCCTTTCGAAGGTAGTTTCGACAATATTAGGATATCATGTATCAAGATTATGATTTTTTATGTTACTATAATGAATAAATCATCTCTTAGGTATTGGTTCTGTCATTTTTATAACATCTTATATCGAAATTATGACATCGTAGATCAAAATTATAACATTCTATTGGTGAAAGGCCTCTCAAAGATAGTTTTGACAATGTTAGAACATCCTGTATCAAGATTATGATATTTTATATCAATATAATGAATAAAACATATCTCAAGTATCGATTTTGTTTTTTTTATGATATCCTAGGTCGAAATTATGAAATCGTAGGTTAAAATTATGACATCATGTTAGTAAAAAGTCTTCCGAAAGTAGTTTCGACTATGTTAGTACAATTTGTGTTAAGATTATGATATTTTATATCAATATAATGAACAAAACATATTCCAGATGTTGGTTCTATCTTTTTATGATATTTTAGGTTAAAATTATGACATCTTATTGGTGAAAAACCTTTCAATGATAGTTTTGACAATATTAAAATATCCTGTATCAAGATTATGATATTTTATATTAATATAATAAATAAAATATCTTTCAGATATTGGTTCTGTCATTTTTATGACATCCTATGCCAAAATTATGATATCATAGGTTAAAATTATGATATCCTATTAGTGAAAGGCCTCTCAAAGATAGTTTCGATAATGTTATGACATTCTGTGTTAAGATTATGATATTTTATATTAATATAATGAATAAAATATCTTTCAAATGTTGGTTCTATTTTTTTTATGATATCCTAGATCGAAATTATGACATCATAGGTCAAAATTATGATATTCTATTGGTAAAAAAATCTCTCAAAGGTAGTTTCGACAATGTTAATACAATCTGTATCAAGATTATGATATTTTATGTCAATATAATGAATGAAACATATCTCAGGTGTCAGTTCTATCCTTTTTATGATATCCTAAATGAAAATTATAACATCGATGGCCAAAATTATAATATATTGCTTGTAAAAAGCCTTCTGAAGGTAGTTTTGATAATATTATGATATCTTGTGTCAGGATTATGATATTTGATGTCAATATAATAAAGAAAATATCTTTCAGGTATCAGTTCTATAATTTTTATGATATAGGTTAAAATTATAATATCGTAGGTCAAAATTATGATATCCTTTTAGTAAAAGATGTCCTGAAGGTAGTTTCGATAATGATAGTACAGTATGTGTCAAGATTATAATATTTTATATTAATATAATAAATAAAATATCTTTTAGATTTTGGTTTTGTCTTTTTTATGATATCTTAGATCAAAATTATGACATCATAGGTCAAAATTATGATATCCTGTTGGTTAAATGCTTTCCAAAAATAGTTTCGACTTTATTAAAATATCCTGTATCATGATTATGATATTTTATATTAATATAATGAATAAATATTTCTCAGATATTGATTCTGTCATTTTTATGATATCCTATATCGAAATTATGATATCGTAGATCAAAATTATGACATCTTGTTGATGAAAGATCTCTCAAATATAGTTTCGATAATATTAGGATATCCTGTATCAATATTATAATATTTTATATTAATATAATGAATAAAATATCTTTCAGATGTTGGCTCTATCATTTTTGTAATATTATAAGTCAAAATTATGATATCGTAGGTCAAAATCATGATATCCTGTTGATAAAAGGTCATCCATAGATAGTTTCGACAATATTAGAATATCAAAAGTCAAGATTATGATTTTTCTTATATCAATATAATGAAAAAAAATATATACTAGATATCGGTTCTGATATTTTTATGATATCATAGATCAAAATTATGATAATATAGATCAAAATTATGATATCTTATTAGTAAAAGACATCCTGAAGGTAGTTTCAATAATATTAAGACATCTTGTATTAGGATTATGATATTTTATGTTAATATAATTAAAAAAATATCGCTCAGATATCGATTTTATCATTTTTATGATATTCTAGATCAAAATTATGATATTGTAGGTCAAAATTATGATATCTTATTGATAAAAGGCATCCCGAAGGTAGTTTCAATAATATTAGGATATCCTATATCATGATTATGATATTTTATATTAATATAATGAAAAAAAATATATTTTAGGTATCAATTTTGATGTTTTTATAACATCCTAAGTCAAAATTATGACATTGTAGGTCCAAAATTATGACAATCTATTGGTGAAAGGCCTTCCGAAGGTAGTTTCGATAATATTATATCATTATATATCAATATTATGATATTTTATGTTAATTTAATGAATAAAATATCTCTCAAGTATTAGTTCTATCATTTTTATGACATCCTAGATTGAACTTATAATATCGTAGGTCAAAATTATAACATTCTATTTATAAAAAGGCCTCCTAAAGATTATTTTGATAATATTAAGATATCCTATATCAGGATTATGATATTTTATGTTAATATTATGATATGATATATTAATATCTTCAAAAAACTTTGTATTTATGACTTTCATATGCATTTTATGACTTTAAAAAATATTATGTACATCTTCTATAGATATTTCTTTAAATAATCAGATGGCTAAGCATTTATGTGATGGTTGTCTTGAGAATCCACCTTCTCCTAGTGCACCATATGTAAATAAGGATAATGTTAGGATTTATGGTGCTCCCAAGTCTTGGAAGGCAATAGGAGAAGCCAGGATGTTGGCTCTAGGAGACTAGAATGGGTATGGTCCTAGGGCTAGAACAAGAGTGATCCTAGGGCTAGGATAGGAGTTGTCTTAGGGTGAAGGCGGTGTGTAGTCCTGTACGAACTCGAGGTTCAGATGTGAGGATCTTGAAGGAGGCTTGGTAGGTGCTCCAGAGATCTGAAACACAAGATGGAGCAAAGAACTAAAATCAGGAGAAGAATCAGTCAAGACAAGGGGCTGACATATAGGTGGACTGGCTCGGATACGCAGTCGAGCTGGCTCGACCTGAGATCGAGGTGACTCAGGGTGCAGTCGAGTCGGCTATCTCAGGCAGATAGAAGACAAGGTTTGAGCAAAATACAGTCGAGCCAGCTCGGCTCCTGATAGAGCTGGCTTAGTGGTGGCGAACAGAACTGGATAGGAGGTTTTCTATTTGGGGTCTTAAGGTCTGGTTCAATCGAGTCTTAAAGTGGCTAACTCATGTATGAATCGAATTTAGATTCAGGAGATGAGAGCATAGGAGACATGGGTGTACATGGGCTTGGTGAGTGCTTTCATGTATTGGATTAGCCAGGAGAGTTTTTGGTCGAGCCTAATAACTATATATAAATACATAGGTTGTATTAGAATTTTATAATATGGATTAAAATATAGATCTTTTCTTCCTCAATCTCTCTTCTCTCTACAGTTGCCGCCTCAAGGAGGTGCCTCCTTCAAGCCCAAGGAGGGAGGCACCCCATCACCGATCTAGATTAGGTGGATCGATAGTCTGCTGCCTTAGAGAATATCAAAGTTCTCCTTAAGTCCATGATAAAGATTAGGAATTTTCACAACATGGTATCAAAGCGGTACCATAGTTCTTAATATTTGGTATCAGAGCTAGGTGATGCCATGGTGATATGCTAACACTTGGTATCAGAGCCTAATGGTGCATGAAAGCAAATAAGAAGTCATACGGGAAGAAATCAGAAATCTGCATAAGTATTCTATGGTATGTCTTGGATCTACCTTTATTATTGCTGTAGTTTGGCCAACCAAGAGCAGCAGATTGAAGGTGGAGGTTGAGAGGATTAACGAGAAGGATTTTTTCTAGGATGGAAGATTTGGATGCAAGATTTTCTGATCGATCTTGGTTAGAGAGATCGGGATGTATGATGGGTGACAGGGTTCTCTAGGAAGATGGGCAGTGTAGGGCTATTTGATGAATGAAGAGAGATTTTCTAAGGGATAATGGTCGAAGAAAAGCTGAAGAAGCAACTATATGTCCTTCGATTGCAGGAAGGTAGGAGAAGTAGTCGGGGATGCATTCAGCGGTTCGATCAGAGTATGGATTTGTGATGCCTTAGAGGTGATGGAGATAGATGATCCATGGAGGTCCAGCAGGTTAGTGCTGGATGGCTGATCTTGGATCAGGTTTCTTTTGCAGAAGTACTAGGGAGAGTCGCGGTTCAAGTGGAGGATGGTTTGTGTACGCAAGAGAAGATCTAGATATCTATAAGGAGGCGGTGTCGAGATGAGGCAGGGAGCACTGGAGTGCTGTAGTAGTGCTTCTCTGGAGGCATAGGGTTGAGAGAGGCTCGATAATACAGTAGTCGAGGGAGATATCTCAGTAGAGAGTGCTAAGAGGCATTTCAGAAAGATCGAAAGTAGGTCTCAGGAAGAGCCAGAGAGTCTTAAGAGCCCTAGGATGAGATAGATGGGTCAGAGTCCAGGATGGAGTTTGAGCTGTAATTCCTCTGGACGCAACTGAAGCGATGGCTGGTGCAGGGGCAAAAGAGGAGAAGGCTAGGGTGGAATTTTCTAGAGTTTAGTCACTGAAAGTAAAGAGTCAGATGAGCTCTTGATGCTTTCGGAGGAGCCTAGAGGGTGCAGTATATCCGAGACAATTTCGAAGAGATCCATGGAGTACAGAGGATCCGAAGAAGCAGCAATTATGTTCGAGGTGCAGTGGTAAGCCCAGTAGTGCAGCGTTGGATGGTTGGCCTTGGATGACTCGATTATAGAGTCAAAATCTTTTGCGGTATTAGGTGGACTTTGGTTTCAGGTGGAGCACCAGGCAGAGGTGGCTTCACCAGTAGAAATGTGACATGAGTTCAGAGCGGAGGAGTGTAGGAGGACCAATATCCTAGTACCAATACTGGAGATACACAGTTTCAGGTAGAGTGGCATGTGTGAAAAAGATTGGCAAAGTTCTGAGGAGACCATATTAGGATATGCAGCGAGTGCCGGTACAGGAATGCTATGGGATCTCAAGAAAAGTCCAGGATAAATGATGCAGCTACCAAGCAGAAGGGTTCTTACAATTTTTAGAGTGATATATAGGTGCAAGCCAAGATCTTCAACAGTGGAGGTGGTCATCCCAAAGATCTTCAAGGGTGCACAATAGCTGAAGAGGATTGGCGGAGACAATGTTTGCACAAGAGGTTGTCAAGGTGCGCAGCGACAGTAGGATCGTGCAGGAGAGTATTGTCAGGGTTTGCCAAGGCTTGGGGCACCAAGATGGAGATTGTTAGGATTTGTGGTGCTTCCAAGTCTTGGGAGGCCATAGGAGGAGCTGGGGTGTTGGCTTTAGAAGACTATGATGATTGATGGGTGTAGTCCTAGGGTTAGAATAGGAGTTATCCTAGAGTGAAGGCGATGTGTAGCCCTACATGAACTCAAGGTTCGGATGTGAGGATCTTGAGGGGAGCTTGGTAGGTGCTTTAAAAATCTAGGATACAAGGTGGAGCAAAGAACCAAAGCTAGGAGAAGAATTAGCCAATATAGTGGGCTGACACACAGGCGGGTTGGCTCGGATATGCAGTTGAGCTGGCTCGGACTGAGATCAAGCCGACTGGAGGTGTAGTCGAGCCGACTATCTCAGACAGATAGAAAATATGATTTGGATAAGATGCTGTCGAGCTAGCTAGGCTCCTGACAGAGCCAGCTCGATGATGACGAACAGAACTGGATGGGAGTTTTCTATTTGGGGCTTAAGGCCTGGTTCAATAAGATCTTAAGGTGGCTAGCTTATATATGAGTTGGGTTTAGATCCAAGAGATGAGAGTATGGGAGACATGGGCTCGATGAGTGCTTTCATGTATTGGATTAGCTAGGAGAGTTTTTGGTCTGGCTAAATAGCTATGTATAAATACATAGATTGTATTAGAATTTTACAACGTGGATTGAAATATAGATCTTTTCTTCCTCAATTTCTCTTCTCTCTTCTCTCTAGAGTTATCGCCCTAAGGGGGCGCCTCCCTCAAGTCCAAAGAGGGAGGCGCCCCATCACAAATCTAGATTAGATTGATCGTCTGCTATCTTAAAGAATGCCAAAGTTCTCCTCAGGTCCATGCTAAAGATCAAAAATTTCTATAATATAGTATCAGAGTGGTATCATGATTCTCAACATTTGGTATCAAAGCTAGGTGATGCCATGGTGATGCGCTAATAGATAATGTAGATCCTCATGCTAGAGTGGAATTTGATTCAGTAATAGATATGTACAATTTCTACAATGGTTATGCGAGGAGAGTCGATTTTGGAATCACAACCATGGGCAGTAGATCCAATAACAAAAATGTATATTGCTTCAAACATCTAGCATGTTGGAGGGTAGAAAAATCTAAGAAATTAGATAATTTCATGAATCCTAGGAACACCAACAAAATTGATTGTAAGATATTAATAAAAACCAAACTTGATTCCAAGATTGGTAAGTGGACATTGGATAATGTTATTCTAGAATACAACCATAAGCTGTCCATATCAACCATCCATTTTCTACGGTCCCATAGAAAGATCAGCACACTAGAAAAAGCAGAGATTAGCAACATACATGCAGTGAATATATCTATAACTCAAATATACTCTATCATTGCAAGAAGAAAGGAGAGAAGAAGGTAATTGAAATTCATAGAAAAGGATGCTCATAATTACATTTATCGAGAACATCAAAGTTAGCTAAAAGAAGGAGTTGCACAGTCAATGGTTATCCATTTCGCACAAATGCAAGCTAAGAATATAAATTTCTACTATATATTCAATTTGAATGACAATACACAGTTAAGATCTATGTTCTGAATTCATCCAAGGTCAAGAATGGCATGCACTTTGCAGATGTATTGATTTTTGACTCCACTTACCTCACCACTATATTTCAAATATCATTTTGTCCATTTATTGGAGTTAACTACCATGGACAGTCCATCTTGCTTGGTTATGAATTATTATCAGATGAGACAATGGAGATTTATAAATAGATAATTTAGTCATGGCTGGATGAAAATGGTGGCTAAGCATTTAATGTCATAATCACTGGCTAGGATAAGACGATTGAGGCTGTTGTCAGGGTAATTTTTTCAAATACATGACATCAATTTTATCTTTGGCATATTTTGAAGAAGATCTCCAAAAAGATAGGCCATATATACACAGCGCATCCTAAATTTATGATTGAATTTGATGAGGCTGTATATGACACTGTAACTATACAATCTTTTGAGAAAAAATAGGGACAACTCATGGACAAGTATGAAAAATGCAAGGTTATAGATTGGTTGCATGATCTTTATGAATGTCGAGACAAATGGGTTCCTGTCTATCTTAAAGATACCTTCTTTATAGGTATGCTGGAATCATAATTTTTTTTGCTAGGTTTTCAACGATATCCATTAACACTAATATTATATCATTAATATTCTTTGGTTCTAACTTTCTTTTTAGGTATATCCTCCTTTGGGAGGAGTAAGAGCATAAACCACTTCTTTGATGGGTTTGTTAATTCGAAGACTATACTAAAGAAATTCAATGAGAAGTATGAGGATGTGTTAGAAAAAAGATACGAAGTAGAAAATGAGCAAGATAATATCTCATTGCAAACAAATGCTTTTCTCAAAATATCCTCGCCTTTTGAGAGGCAATGCAAGCAACTGACATGTACTAGGCGCATATTCAAAAATTTCAGAATGAGGTACTTGAGATGGCTGTATTAAATGCTAAATTAATTGAAGAATTTGACAGTTTTGCTTTATATTCTATGAAGTCATTTGAGAGATTTAAATTTAATAGAATTGAGAAGGAGATTATCAAAAATTATACCATTTCTTGGTCTAGCCAATTGAAAGAAGTGAAATGCCAGTGCTGGTCATTTGAGTTTACAGGATACTTGTGTAGGCATGTCTTATTGGTTCTCCATCAAAATGAAGTGTTTCATATTTTTGAAAAATATTTTCTCAATAAATGGTGCAAGGACATGAAATATCGATTCAATATTTCAGATTACAATGTTCAATTCTGTAATAAAAGCATAAGAAAATCTGGGTAACTCATCCTATAATTGAATTATGATGTCATGACTATAATTATAATAACCTGTTTCAGCATTTGGATATCCTATCATAACTATAACTATGATATAGGTATGCTTTGATGAGTCATCGGATGATGAAGCTTGTAGAGATTGCCTCTATGTTTGAAGATACTTTTAACCTAGTGATGGCTGATTTGATTCTATTATTTAGAAAAGCAGTAGATGGGCCTCATTCAGAACTTTTTATTCAAGATCAGGTTAATATTGTCATAAATAGGAGGCCAAGAAAGAGGAGAATAAAAAGTGGAGTCAAAAAAAGTTGAAGAAAATTGATGACAAAACTTTAGAAAATCCATCTATCGAAGAAAATGGTAAAAGGCCTGCTAAAAGATAAAGAATGACTCCACATGAAGTTGTGGAGGTAGTACAGTAAATAACCTCTACCAATCATCCATCCTTCGATCCATTTTTGGAAGAGTTTGATGCTTATATATCTAGCCAACTAACACAAGAGACTTTGACAAAAATGTAACATTATATGTTAAAAGTTAAATTTTATGGACCTTCGGCAAAGTTTTTTTGATGCTTGATTTCAAAATATTGATACAAGATATCATATTTCTATAGGCAAAGCATTCAAGAAAGTTTTTTGTATAGTGATATCACAATTTTAACCTTCTTTATCATAATTTTAATAAAGAATGTCGTAATTCTTCATTTGAAGAAGTTTTTGTTCATTAATATCATAATTCTACATTCCGGGATGTTGTTGTATAAGGATGTCATTATTTTGATAATCGATGTCATAATTCTATATTTTTATATCTTTCATTCCAAGGGTGTCATAATTTTGATCCTTAATATCATAATTTTGAAATAAGATATCATAATTCTGCAATAAAAAATAATTCTATTAATGAGTGTCATAATTAGAAGCCATAATGTCATAATTTTGATATAGGATATCATAATTTTATATTTGAGGAATATTTTTATTCAGTAATATCATAATTTTGATAATTAATATCATAAATTTGATATAAGATGTCATAATTTTATTTTCGGAGGAGGGGAGAGTTTCTATCCATAGGATATTATAATTTTGATAGTTAATATCATAATTTTGATACAGGATGTCATAATTCTATGTTTGATTTAAGAATGTTATAATTTTGATAAATAATATTATAATTTTGATATAAGATATCATAATTCTACATTCGTGGTGCCAAGATATCATATTTTTGATCATTAATATCATAATTTTGATAAAGAATGTCATAATACTATGTTTGTTGTCTTATTTTGTATTAGAATGTCATACTTATGCATTCAATGATTTTGACCATCATATTTATGGCATTCTAATGCCTTATTCTGCGTTCATTCTCAAAGTGTATTTTCTTTTTAGTCAGTCTCGATATCTTGATGTCACGGGAAGTGGCACCAAGAGAACCTACATTCACTATGAAGGCATAGTTTTCCAAGCTGATAAGGTAGCAACATATGACATTTTAAGGTGGATGGTGGATCGGTATCCCTCATTCCTGGTTCTCCATAAATCGAAGAAAATTCCTGCTGTTGGTGAAAGTGTCAGGGAAGATGGGATTGTGGCTTAGTGGCTCGATGACTGGCAGTGTTTGTGTCAAAATGGATGGTTTACATGTTAATGTTTTTGTCATTATTTTGGTTGGATTGGTCTGCCTGCTCATTGTAATCCTGTCGATATTAAAAATATTTATGTGATGTACATTGTAATAGATGGTTTTTCAAACCATCTACCTCAATGAAATATTGTATTTAAGTTGAAATATGCTTTATATCTTATGAGGTCATAATTTTGACATAGTATGTCATAATTCTTCATTTGGAGATGTTTTCTATGATAGAAACCAATAATTTAAACTTTAAGTTTATAAGTTTTATCCTCCATATTATAATTCTATATAGTATTTGGGGAAGTTACTTGTGATAGAATGTCATACTATAAACCTACAATGTCATATTTTTGCAAGTACAGCATTCAAAGATATATTCTATGCCATCATGTCATAATTTTCAGTATAAGATGTCATATTTATGCATTTGGATAAGTTTTTTATACGTCGATGACATAATTTTAACATAGGATATCATTGAAGCTTATATGTGCAGCCAACATGATACAATAGAGAAAAAATAATATTAGCGTGGATCCTTAGGTGCACCGCACCATACTTAGGCCCTGTATAAATAGAAGTTAGGGCTACCAGCTGTGGATATCGAATGGGGATCTAATTGGTCTTCGCTTCGAGTGAAGATGCCATCCCCATGATGCTGCTGCTGATGGAGGGTATCTTCCCCCACCCTCCGAATCGATGCCAGAAGCTCGAGAGGGGTATTTTATCTGATACTCATCTTGAATTGGAAGGTATTGAAAATTGTCATGCATCCACACAGCCTCGGACCATGCATGGCTCATCAGATTTGAGCCGACACTTGAATTGATCGAAGTTGGTGTTGGAAGATGCAAAGTTGGCACTGTGGGAGAAGCGTAGGAGCAAATCCAGGAGAAGAGGGCTAGGGAGGAATATATTATAAATTTGTTATTATTTATCCTAATTTATAAATCAGATGATTATATTTTATCAAACTATAAAATATATTATAAATATATTATAGATAATGAAATATCTTCTTAATTTTGAAATATATTACTTGCACAGATCATAATTGTGTGATGATTTCTACTTCTAGATATTTATTTGCGAATGAAGACATAATTTTCATACAGGATTTTAAATTTCTATAATAACTACGTTCAAGAACATTTCCTGTAACATCATACCATAATTTTAACCTAAAAGATGGATAACTTGGACACAGGATATCATCTATTCTATATTCAGGGACATTTTCTATTACGGTATATCATAAATTTAACACATGATATCATAATTATTCATAAGATTCTCATAATCATTCCTTTCGGGATGTTAAAATTTTGAGTTTGTAGAAGTTTCTTTATCAAATGTATAAATTTGATCTTTAATATTATAATTTTGATACTGATGTCATTATTTTGCATTCGAAGATATTTTCTGTATTGGAATGTCATAATTTTGATACTTAATATCATAATTTTGATCCTTAATATCATAATTTTGACATAGAATATCATAATTCTGCATTTTTTATCATTTTTGTGCAAGGATATCATAATTTTGATTCTTAATATCATATTTTTGATAAAAAATATTATTATTCTTTGTTCTTAGTTGTTTCATATGTGGGGATGTTATAATTTTGATCTAGAATGTTATAATTTTGGCATAGATATCATAATTCTGCATTCGGGGGTTAGAAGGTATCATAATTTTAATTTTTAATATCATAATTTTGATATAGGACATCATAATTTCATATTTTATTATATTTTTATTGGAGGATATCATAATTTTGATATAAGATGTCATGATTTTGATATAGAATCTCATAATTCTACGTTCAGAGATATTTCTATGTAAGGATGTCATAATTTTGATCCTTAATATCATAATTTTAATGAATATTATTATTTATTATTATTTATTATTTTTTATATCAAAATATTATAATTTTAATCAAGAATGTCATAATTTTGACATAGATATCATAATTCTATATTTTGGGATTAGAAGATATCATAATTTTAATCCCTAATGTCATAATTTTGATATAGAATATTATAATTCTACGTTCGATGATTTTTTTGTTCGAGGATATCATAATTTTGATCTTTAATATCATAATTTTGATACTAGATATCATAATTCTACGTTCGTGGTGCCAGGATGTCATAATTCTAATGCTTAATGTCATAATTTTGACACAAGATATCATAATTCCGTATTCGATGATCTTTCTATTCGAGGATGTCATAATTTTGATTTTTAATATCATAATTTTGATACTAAATATCATAATTTTATATTCATAGTACTAGGATGTCATAATTTTGGTCATTAATATCATAATTTTGATAAAGAATGTCATAATTCTTCGTTCATTGACGTATTCTGTGTCAGGATGTCATACTTATGCTTTTGGTGATTTTGACCATCATATTTATGAGATTCTGTGCTCAAAATTTTGACCACATTTTATATCATTTTCCAAAGGGTATTTTCTTTTTAGACAGTCTTGATATTTTGATGTCATGAAAAGTGGCACTAAGAGAACCTACATTCACTTTGGAGGCGTAGTCTTCCAAGCCGATAAGGTGGCAACACATGGCATTTTAAGATGGATGGTAAATCGGTACCCCTCATTCCTGGCTTTTTATAAATAAAAGGAAATGTCTGCTATTGGTGAAAGTGTTAGAGAAGATGGGACTGTGGCTTAGTGGCTCGGTGGCTGGCAGCATTTGCATCGAGATGGATGGTTTACATGCTAATGTTTTTATCGTTATTTTGTTTGGAATGGTCTGCCTGCTCATTGTAATCCTGTCGATGTTAAAAATATTTATGTGATGTACATTATAACAGATGATTTTTCAAACCATCTTTCTCAATAAAATATCATATTTAAGTTAAAATATGCTGTATGTTCAATGAGGTCATAATTTTGACATAGTATGTCATAGCTCTTCATTCGAAGATTTTTTTTGTGATAGAAACCAATAATTTAAACTTTAAGTTTATAAGTTTTATCCTCCATGTAATAATTCTACATTTAGGAAAGTTATCTATGACAAAATGTCATATTGCAAACCTACAATGTTATATTTCTGCAAATACAACATTCAAAAATATTTTGACCAGGTTCACTACAGAATATCATTATTCTTTGCTCGAGTAACTTTTCTATACGTCGATGTTATAATTTTAACACAGGATTAGTTTGATGCTTATGTGTGCAGCCAACACGATACAATAGAGAGAAAATAAATATAGTTGGTATAATATTAACACGGATCCTCACGTGCACTGCATCGTGCTGAGGTCCTGTATAAATAGAAGTTAGGGCTACCAGTTATATGCAAAAGGAGATCTCATTAGCCTTTGCTTCATTTGAATATGCCGTTACCATGATATTGCTGCTCGATGGAGGGTTTCTTTACCCACCCTCCGAATCGATGCCTGGAGCTCAAGAGGGGTGTTTTGTTCGACATTCATCTTAGATTGGGAGGTATTAAAAATCGTCGTGCCTCCATGTAGCCTTGGACCATGCATGGCTCGTCAGATTTGAGCCGATGCTAGAATCGATGGAAGCTGGTGCTGGAAGATGCAGGGTTGGTGGTGTGCAAGGAGCGTAAGAGCAACGAGGGAGGACAGGACCAAGAAGAAATATATTATAAATTTGTTACTATTTATCCTAATTTATTATTATTTATCCTAATTTATAAAATTATGAAATATAATATAAATATATTGTAAATAATAAAATATCTTCTTAATTTTGAAATATATTGCTTACATAGATTGTAATTGTGTGATGATTTTTGCTTCCAAAAATTTATTTACAAATGAAGACATAATTTTTATATAGGATCTTATATTTCTATAACTACTACGTTCAAGGATGTTTTCTATAATATCATGCCATAATTTTAACCTAAAATATAAATACTATTTACACAGATGTCATAATTTTAACTATTAATATCATAATTTTGACACAGGATATCATAATTTTACATCTGACAATGTTTCTGTCAATGAGTCTCATAATTTTAATGCTTAAAATCATAATTTTGATATAGGATATCATAATTCTATATTCGATGATGTTTTCTCTAATAGGATGTCATAATTTTGATCTTTAATATCATAATTTTGAAATTCGATGTTATAATTCTTCGTTAGAAGATGTTTCCGTCAATGGGTGTCTTAATTTTGATCCTTAATATCATAAATGTTATAACTTTGATACAAGATATATAATTCTATATTCGAAAATGTTCACTGTACTGGGATATCATAAATTTAACATATAATACCATAATTTGGAATAAAGTTCTCATAATCCTTCCTTCGGGGACATTAACTATGACTGTATATCATAATTTTAATCAATATTATCATAATTTTGATAAGGATGTCATAAACAAGCATTTGGAACCATTTCTTTGACTAGATATCATAAATTTAAGATTCAATATCATAATTTCAACATCGGATATCATAAATCTGCATTCGAGAATATTTCTTGTGCCGGGATGTCATAAATTTAACATTCAATATTATAATTTTTAACTAAATTTTCATAATCCTTCCTTTGAGGATGTTAAAAATGATTGAATATCATAATTTTAATTTACAATATCATAATTTTGATCAGGATGTCATAAACAAGCGTTCGCCATGCCGGAATGTCATAAATTTAATTGAGATGTCATAATTGCGACACAAGATATCATAATTCTAAGTCCGCCATGCCAGGATATCATAAATTTAATATTTAATATCATAATTTTGATCTTTGATGTCATAATTTTGACATCCTATTTTGAAATACCGATATTTTGTAGATAAGACAATAAATAACACTGTGATTACCTATATTCAGTGTTAACAAAATATGATCAAACAAAAAATATTAAAAAAATAAATTTTGAAGTGGAATTTATTTTTTTCTTAAATATATAGTTTGACATCCTGTATTCAGTGTCATACAAAAAATTGACTCTCTTAAAATGATAAATTTAATGTCATACAAAAAATTCACTCTCTTTCAATGATAATTTCAACTATAAATTAGCAAATTTAGTTTGAAGATAGAAATTGAATTTGTTCTATCAGAGGGCGCCAACTTTATCGACGATCGCATTCACTCTCTATTTGAGTCCTTTTTTTATTATTTTCACCGCAAGTTCCTCCCGGTATTGAAGGATGTTAGCTTATGTCAAGTCCCATTTATCTGATTTATCTTTACAAGTAAGAAAGTCCATATACTTTAAGCAATATAAACCACAATCTAAAGATCCCGAAGGCTGGGAAGGGCAGTCTTCATCTTCTTCCATATTTTATTCACTCACTTCTACATTATCACAATATATGTGGAACATAGCTCCTAAGATCTTATGTCACTTCCTGGCATTAGCCTTATATTTGACACTACGCTTAATGGAGTTTAGATGAATAATTTTTTTTGAACCATATCCATAACCACCAAGTGCTAGTGGACATTTTTTGTGTTGATGATGCTGAAAAAAAGCTTAAATTTCTTCTTTTATCATCACTAACTCCACTATTTTCCTGCCATGCCAGCTAGCTCATGATGTGATGCTATTGATTAAATGCACATACCAGTTGTTATTATGGGAGCAACGATGCATTTGTGATACAAATCTGATCATTTACTCTATTTTTTTCGAAGGAAGTCCTGCCTATCTATTCATATAAAGCATTATATTAAGATGCAAAAAAATTAGAAGTCATATTAATACACGTGATGTCTAGAACAAAGAATGAGAATTGAGATCTAAAAAGAGTTGAATCCTTACATTATCGATTATCATCCTCGCAAATAGAAGGTCATAAATATTAGATCTCATGATGTTGCCTCCTTTAGCATTGTTGAAAATAATCTCACTGTAATGAAAAGTATAATGATATCATAAATCAACAGTAGGTACTATGCTATATAGGATGTCATAAATCACTTATGAGGTAATTCTTTCAAATAAAATTATTTTGATGATGGCATCATCCTCCTCAAACAATGATCCTTTATCTTGATATTCTTGTGAATGCTCAATGAATCTCTATATTAAAAAAATAGGTTAAAAAATATAATGCAGTATGAATATCTCATAATATGATGAAAAGGGAATGTATGTCACCTTTTTTTTTATTTCATTGTTCTTTTATATTTGAGAGGTCTAGAATTGGTACTTCTTTGAATTTGGGGACTATCTTAGTCTTTTTTGTTGGCAGACAGGTCTCATAATTTGAATCTTTTGTCAGATGGGAGGCCTTGTGCATCCGTGTTCTTTTTCTACCCTCCTCTTAAGTGAATATGTCAGTGTCTTTGGCTTATCCCCAACATCAATCTTCTTGTTCTGCTCCTTTCTCTTTCTCTCATCCTCATGCTTCCTCTTCTTCTCTTCCCCCTCCTTATTATCCTCCCTCTTATTTTTCTCTTTCTTCTTCTTCTTCACCTCCACCTTCTCTTTCTTCCTTCTTCTTTCTTCCTCCTCCCTCTTCTTCTTCTCCATTACCTTCTTCTCCTCCATTTTTCTTTCTTCCTCCTTCATCTTCTTCTTCTCCTCCTCCTTTTTCTCCTCTTTCACCTTCTTCTTCTCCTCCCTTTTTTTTCTCCTCCTTCATCTTCTTCTCCTCCTTCTTCTCCTCTTGCATCTTCTTCATTCTTTCTTTCTTCTTCCCTCTTCTTCTTCTCCTCCTCTCTTTTTTCTCTCCTCCTTCTTTTCATTCTCCTTCCTCTTATCCTCCTTCTTCTTCTTCTCCTCCTTCTTCCTTTTTTCTTTCTTCCTCCTCCCTCTTCTTCTCCTCCTCCTCCTCCTTTTCCTCCTTCTTCTTTTCATTCTCCTTCCTCTTATCCTCCTCCTCCTCCTCCATTTTTCTTCCTCCTCCCTCTTCTTCTTGTTCTTGTTCTTCTTCTTCTTTTCCTCCTCCTTTCTATTCTCCTTCTCAATCATTTTTCTTTTTTTCTCTTCCTTTTTCTTCTTGTCCTCCCCCATTTTTTTCTTTCTTCCTCATCTTCTCCTCCTCTTCCTTCTTCTTTCTCTTTCTAAAACTTTTTCTTTCTTCCTTCTCCTATTCCTGTTCATCGTTATATTCTTGATCATCTTCCTCCTTTTTAATACTATTTTCTTCTTTCTCTTTCTTCCATTTTTTATCCTTGATCTTTTTTTTATTAAAAAATTCAGTAGCTTATCATGAATGAGGATCTTTTGTTCTAACCTCCTCAATTTCAATTCTTAACTGCGCACATATGGCATAGCCAACCGAAATAAGCTCCTCCAAATTTGCTTCATCAGTACTATGACTGCTCTTTTTTTTCTTCAATAGAACCAAGAAGCTAGTGCTCCTACGGGGCAAGTCAAATAGCATTTTTGACCTAATAATATAAAAGAAGCAAAAATTAAAAAATATCATAATTTTGATATAAGATATCATAGTAATGTCTAAAACTTCTTTCGAAAGAATTTTGAATAAAAAAAGTTATAATTTTAATCTTAAGTATCATAATTTTGATACAGGATGTCATAATTTTTATTAAGAATAACTTACAAAGATATTTTGATAATACGATGCCATAATTTCATCTAAAATATCATCATCATAATAATATCAAAAATAATATTCTAGAGATAATTTCATTACTGGATATCATAACTTTTATATAAAATATCATAATTTTGATACAAGATGTCATAATAATGTCTAAAACTTCTTCTGAATGAATTTTGGATAAAAAAAGTCATAATTTTAACCTTAAGTGTCATAATTTTGATATAGAATATCATAATTTTTATTAAAAATAATTTTTAAAGATATTTTGATAATACGATGTCATAATTTTATCTTAAATATTATTATTTTGATATAAAATATCATAATAATATCAAAAAATATATCCTAAAGAACGTTTTCACTACTGGATAAGTCATAACTTTTACTAGGCTATCATAATTTTGATATAGCATATCATAATAATATTTAAAATCTTCTTTCAAAAAAAATTATATAAAAAAATTATATATTTAACATTAAGTATCATAATTTTAATATAGGATATCATAATTTTTATTAAGAATAAGTTTTGAAGGTGTTTTGCCAATAGGATATTATGATTTTATCAAAAATATCATTATTTTAATATATAATATCATAATAATATCAAAAAATATATTCTAGATGGAATTTCACTACTGGATGCCATAATTTTTATATAAAATATCATAATTTTAAAACTAAATATTACAATAATGTCTAAAATCTTCTTCTAAAACAATTTTACATAAAAAAAGTCATAATTTTAATGTTAAGTATCATAATTTTGATACATCATGTCATAAATTTTATTAATAATAATTTTTGAAGATATTTTGCAAACATGATATCATAATTTTATCAAAAATATTATTATTTTAATATAAAATACCATAATAATATCAAAAGACTATATTCTGGAGGAAATTTTACTATTGAATGTCATAATTTTTATATGAAATATCATAATTTTGATATAAAATATTATAATAATATTTAAAATTTTATTTTAAAAGATTTTTTAATAAAGAAAGTTATAATTTTAATCTTAAATATAATAATTTTGATACAGAATATCATAAATTTTATAAAGAATGTTCATTAGTGTTATGCCAACACGATGTCATAATTTTATCTAAAATATCATCATTTGGATATAGAATATCATAATAACATCAAAAACCATATTTGAAAAAATATCATATGATAGCCTAAAAAATATATGACATCTTATAATATTCTATGATAGCTTATTATTGTTAATTTACCTTATGGAGATGGATGTTGTCAAAATTTTGATCGTGGCTCCTTATGTAGTCATGCCACCTCAACAATCTTAGAAATATTGAAGGATCGGATGTGGCTTTGATATTTGTGTGCTTCAAGAACCACACCTGCATATGAGCATTTTGACAAAACAGACTATAGAAGAATTTTAAAAAATAAATAGAATATACTTTGAAAATAATATGATTTAACTTTACCATGAGGGCTGCTGAACATCCAAAAAAAGTTGGTTGCCTCCTTTTCTTGTCAATCCTTGTGCTTCGCATGGCTCCCCTGATCTTAGGTAGTCAGTAATCTCTGGGAGGACCTCAACCATCAAGTTCTTGATGAAAATAGCCCTTACAAAAGATTCTAATTGAGACAAGTCATCAAAAATGGGATCACATCTTTTGGATAAGTTTGGTCAGACTTTGGAGACAAGAAAAGTGCAAACATGTATGTTATCCAAAGCCTAACGGTATCTTCAATATCCTCTTTTCTTGTCGATGATTTTAGCTGACCAATCAAAGACTCCAATCTTTTGTATTGCAGCTTTAAACTCTTTCCAAATCTGTCGAACAATCTTCTCTTCTTCTTTGGATGTTTTTCGACTACTGAGACTTTAATCTCGTGACATGGAAGACCAACAATTAGTACCACTTTTTTTATACTGAATGTTATTACTTTTTCTATAATAATGAATTGATCTCTTCTAATGTGATATTTTATGATGTTCGAGAGGAGTACCCCATCTACCATAAAGAGCTTCATATCAACAAAGGTACCGAATAGAGTCTTCCAAATGAGCTCTGCGTGCATAGGAGAAAAGTTGATATTTGGATATTTTGAACATAAACTCCAGGGTTACAAGAGTTCTTACAAATTTGAGTCCTTTGTTGAAATATTCAGGAGAAAATTTAACTTGACATCGCAAGAAAGAATTGAATTATCGATAACAGGAACTCAAAGTAATAAACAACATATCATTCAAAGGAAAAGAATGTCATAACATTGTCAATATATTAATTTTGGGATATAATATTGCCAATAATATCATAATTTAAACATGTAATGTTATAATTTGGACATAGGATGTCAAAATATTTTGATTGCCAATCTTTTGCAGGTGTTTTACAAATTCAATATCATAATTTTAACATAAAATATCATAATTTTAAAATATAATATTATAATAATATCAAAAGCTAGCGTCGGGAGGTAATATGCACATAATATATCATAATCTTTATTTGAAATATCATAATTTTGTCAATGATGTCATAATAATATCTAAAACTTTCTTTCAAAAGAATTTTGTATACATAAACTCATAATTTTAAACTATAATGTCATAATTTTGATACAAGATGTCATAATTTTTTTTAAAAAATATTTTTTGAAGATAATTTATCAATGAGATGTTATAATAGAATATCATAATAATATGAAAAATAATATATACGAAAAGTAATTTGACTAAAATATCATAATTTTTAGATAAAATATCATAATTTTGATACACGATGTTGTAATAATATATAAAACGTTCTTCCAAAATATTTTGCATAGATAAAGTCATAATTTTGATGTAGGATCTTATAATCTTTTCTAAAGAATGTCTTACGAAGTTATTTTTGCCAATGGGATAACATAATTTAAGTAAAAATATCATAATTTTGATATAAAATATCATAATAATATTAAAAATCATATTTGGAAGATAATTTTACTATTAGATGCCATAATTTTATCTGAAATGTTATAATTTTGATACACAATGTCATAATAACTTAAAAAAATTTTATCCAAAATAAATTTGCATATAGAAAGTTATAAATTTAATCTAAAATATCATAATTTTAAAATAAGATGTAATTTTTTTTAAATAATGCCTTTTAGAGATATTTTGCCGACATGATGTTATAATTTTATTTAAAATATTATCATTTTGATATTGAATATCATAATAACATCAAATACAATATTCGTATGGTAATTTGACTACTGGATATCCTAATTTTTATCTTAAATATCATAATTTTGATGCACGATGTTATAATAATGTCTAACACTTTCTTCCAAAGTAATTTTGCATACAAAAAGTCATAATTTTAATATAAAATATTATAATTTTGACTAAAATATCATAATTTTTTAAAAAATATCTTACGAAGATATTTTGCTAATATAATATAATAATTTAAATTATAATATCATAAATTCATCTAAAATGATATAATTTTAATATAGAAATCATAATAATATCAAAAATTATATTCAACTAAAAATTTGAGTATTGAATGTCATAATTTTAATATCTGATGTTAGAATAATGTCTAAAACTTTCTTTCAAAAGAAATTTATATAAAAAAAGTCATAATTTTGACATGAGATGTCATTATTTTTATTAAAGAATATCTTATGAAGTTGTTTTGCCAATACGATGTCATAATTTTAACTAAAATATCATAACGTTGACATAAAATATCATAATAATATCAAAAATTATATTCAAAATATATTTTAACTACATGATGTCATAATTTTTATCTAAATATTATAATTTTAAATATGATATCATAATAATTTCTAAAACTTTCATCTGAAATAATTTTGCATATAGAAAGTCATAATTTTAATTTAGAATATCATAATTTTAAAAAAATATATTATAATTTTTTTTAAAGAATATCTTATGGAGGTGTTTTGCCAACATGAATCATAAGTTCACCAAAAATATTATTTTTTAACATAGAATATCATAATAATATCAAAATTATGACATCTTGGTATAGAAATATCTTCGAAAATAGAATTATGATATTTAATATCAAAATTATGATATTAAGAACCAAAATTATGACATCTTAGCATAGAATATGTCAACGAACGAAAAATTATGACATCCTATATCAAAATTATGATATTAAAAATTAAAATTATAATATCCTTAAATAAAAATATTATCGAACGTAGAATTATGATATCTTATGTCAAAATTATGATATAAGGATCTAAATTAGGACATCCATACATAGATAAATGCAAAATTATAATATCTTGAGTCAAAAGTTTGATATTATAGGTTAAAATAATGATATCCTATTGGTAAAATATCTTCTAAAGATATTTTTAATAATATTATGATATTATAGATCAAAATTATGATATTGTAGGTTAGTATTATATAACTTATAGATAAAATATCTTTCAAATATAATTTTTAAATTTTTTATGATATTCTAGTTTAAATTTATGATATTGTATGTTAATATTATGCCATTTCATTGATAAAACATAACTCAAAAATAATTTTGATGGTATTATGATATTCTAGATCAAAATTATAATATTAAGGATTAGTATTACAATATTCTATAAGTAAAATATATTTTAAGTAAAATTTTTATCATTTTTAAGATATCTTGGGTCAGATTTATGAAATTCTATATTAATATTATGATATCTCATAGGTAAAATATCTTTTGAAGATGGTTTTAAGTTTCGAAGGTCATGATTTTGATACACAATGTCATAAACTTCGTTCGTCGTGACATGTATTACTATAGGATGTCATAATTTTTACCTACGAGTCAGATGTTTGTAAAATTTGAAAGTAAACTGCTCTAGAATGAATCGAAAAAATAAAAAATCTTTAATAGATGTCCTAAACCTTGAAAGAAGTGCTCTAAACCTTAAAAGAAGTTTACCTTATTCTCTTTCCTCTATTTCATGAGTCTCAGAGGTTGTAGGGGCATCCTTTCCTTTGTAAACAATCATTGCTATACACCTTTTGATCAAGTCCTCTTCTTCGTTGCCTTCATCTCGATGCTATTTAAACTCGAACTTTTTAGAAGCCATAATCTAAAAATGGTCCCTGACGTTAATTTTTACACCTTCCATAGTATGTCAAAATGCTCACTACAGTGATGGTTCGATTGATATGCTCCGCTTTTTTGAAAAAAGAAATGAGAAAAAACCTGATCACGAGAGTGGAGGGAAAATGAAAAGATGTTTTGGAAGAGAAGATGAAGAAATTTCAACCAGATTTTGACCTATTTTCTTTGATAAGCGGTGGGGGTAAAAGTAACTTTTCATGTTTTTAAAAAGACTGGGATTAATTATAGAATAGAGTATGATGATGCCATCTATAGGAAAGTGACAGTCGTCGCGTCGAGCCATGAGGGCTCTAGGTGGACCAATCGAAAAAGATGGTGCGCTCTACGTCTGAATTTTTATACCGTAGGCGGTGTAGAAAGAATTACCCTTATCACTGGATATGGGGCAGGTTAATTAGGAAACCATTATAAGAAGTTTGTAACTTGTGGCCAAACATGCACTTTGCTTAGTTATGAACCATAATTATTCATTATTAATTAATTTATCTCATTCTATTGTAGAGTCATGTTATTTTTTCATGATAAGCTATACCTTTTTATTTTTTTTGGGTTTCAAGATAAGCTATGCTATTAATAAATTATGTCGACAGGTGGGGCACTGTGCGATCTCACATAAGCATATGTGGGAAATGGGAGGGATGATTTGATAGTGGCACTTCCATTAAAGCAAAACAAAACAAAGGTAGAGCTTTGGTTATTTGAGTACTTTTTAGAGATGAGAGAGGGAGCTTTGGTTAGAGTCTTATTTGCAAAATAATTTTTTAATATTTTTCTATTAGAGAGTTTTTTTCTGAATTTTTGATCATTTGATTTATTTTTTTAATAAAAAGATATTTTGTTTCTTCTTTCTTTTAGTCAGAAGAAAGTTCCAAATTTTGATTGATTATATTCTTTTACAAAGAGCCACTTCTTTGTAATTCTAGATGAATCTACTCCAATATGGTGCCTCAGATCATAGGTCAATTTGATTCATTTGCAATCTTACATAGAAGCTCTTACCCTCAAACTTTCTCAAGATAAATTTTGATAGCAGTATAATTCATAATGATATGAGATGATGTGGAGCTTGTAACTAGAGGACCACATTAGTGGTTGATTGTGGTATCCAATTATTTAATATATCTATTCAAAGGCAAATTTTAGAGGAGTTTGGGAAGGTCCAAAGTATGCAAGGCTTATCTTAAGGGCCTCTCAAGTTTTCTTGGTAGTGGACTCAGTTACAATGATAAATCAAATTTTGAGATTAAACTAATTGACAGAGTATCATCCTTTGCTTATGGATATTTAGACTATCCAAGATGTGCATCTCTTTTCATATTTTTTTATCTATTAAGAAGCAAATGGAGCAGCAAACTAAGTGCCATCGTATGTAGTAGATCATTCTGATAGTTTATGGTTTGCTGCGACATCTATCGGATTCCAAGATATTTTTTTCTAATATGGCTGGTTGTATTTGCATTAGATGGAATTAAGCCAATTGTCTAATTTTTTTTTTAAAAAAAATCATCAAGTCAATAACTTAGGAAATCTCATAAAATTGCTAAAAATAATATAGTGCAAATTCTTGAGATCTTTGCATGGAGATTGACCCCACCATAAGCCAACACTACCATAAGCCCTAAAGTATGATGTAACTTTTTAATTTAGAGATAGCAAAGGAAAATTCTTTCTTGCAGACGAAGAAGATATATCTGAGTTTTTGGAGATTTTTACTCCTAAAAGCCTATTTGTATGAATGAGTTAAAAATCTCATTAAATTTATGGATTGGGCTGGTGAAACCAATTAGTTAATAGGATTACAGGCTGAACTAAGCCTATATCCATAACTATTGTTGGGGGCAAAATATCTCTTGCTGAAGTCTGGTAAGGTCTGACCTTGTCAATCTTCTGAAAATACTATTTAGGTTCAAGGTGCAATCCAATCCAAAGTTCAATCAAATCAATCTCTTGGTCCAGTTGAGCGCTAAAGGATCATCCCAGAAATGACTATAATTTCTAGTTGATATCCGAACTTGTATGACAGCCAAGCATCTTTATTCTGACCTTTAGCTTAGGTCTGATAATAGCATCATCATATTAGTAGATTCCACTAAAACCCAATCTTGAGCTTCAACTAGGTGAGTCTTAGCAAAGAGATTCAATATTTATCTCGCTCCGATCTTCAATTCAAGATAGGCGACAGTAGCTCCACAATATCAAGCATTTCAGTAATGTTCGACCTTGATTATTGGCCAACCTTGGGTACTGGCCGAACTTTATTAAAATAATTGAGGCAACTTCATCGTGGTTTCAATTAAGGAACCTATTATTTTTTTAGTTTTCAATTTTGATCGACCTTGATATCTTAAGTATGGATCCAATTCACGTAGCTGGCCCTTCGGTTATCTTCTTCCAATCTCAACTTCTACGATATAACTTTAAACCAAAATACTAACATCTATCACTAGCTGACCTTGAAGAGAGCCGAGCTTCTAAGAGCAGTTGAAACAGTCCTATCGCAGTCCAAATCAGAAATCTGATCTATAAATTCGTCACTCCTAATCTAAAGACTAATCTTCAAGTTTAGTTCATCCGATCCTAAGCTCCAACGGCATAATCTCAGATCAAGTGACTTGCAGTCAAGCTCGAAAGTATCTGACCTTTTATCCGAGCTTCAACAATAATAGCCATCTATTAGCAAGTGGCAATAACTAACAGCCCACTCTCCATAACAATCTCTGAACGATCTAAACAGCCCACTAACATTCAATTATAGCAATCGCTATCAGTTTATTATAGGCTCCATCTATAAATAAGATCCTCTAGATATGCTTTCTTCTCTAAGTACTCTCTCTATTAAAAATCTCCTAGGTACTCCATTCTTATTGGCCAGAATTTGACTTGATCATCAGAGGATCCATACCAGAGCCACCCACCTCTGACCAGGACTTTATTTTGCAGGTCTCATCGATGAGATTCCGCCCGTCAACTCCATCTATCTCTGGTGGCAATCCATTTTTTGCACTAGCAGGATTGGCGCTAGAAGAAGGGATATATTGAGCCCTTGATCTAAAAGAAGTATCCAATTGAGCAATCACCTCCACCATTCAAGCAAAATAACTCCTAAAAGAGCATCCTTCCGATGATCTATCACTACCGCCGCTCAATCCGATCCAAAACTAGTCGATCATCTTGTTCTGACACCATCACCCACACCGTAGCCTCCCCAGCCAATGACGGTGGTGGATGCGAATCAACTCAACTTGCTAGTAGAGTAAATGAGAATCCTCATGAAGAACATCCAGGCTATGCAACAGGCTCTGACACCTACATTGTCTGAAAGATCATCATTGGAGTATCAGGATTTGGAGCAGGAGAAACCCATTTAGAAAAGCTAACTAGAAAGTCTTGGAAGGGAAAAGCAGAGAGTTGTGAGTCCTTGTTCAGAGTATGATTCTACTTCCAAAAAATCTCTGCAACCACCAAGATCACCATACTTTGAAATTTGCGATCGAGATGATGCTCTCGATCAGAAGTTCAAGAAATGAACAGGAGGATTGAGGAGCTCCACCATTCAGCCTCTACCAAGAATAATGAGATTTGCATCAACCCACCTTCTACTGTCCAGATTATGTAAAAGCCCATCCCACAAAACTTTAAGCTTTCTTAATTTGAAAATTATGATGGGACTTCGGATTTGGTCGACCACCTGAAAGCTTTTCAAACTATAATGGTGCTTTATGGCATACCAAATGCTATCATGTACTAAGCTTTTCCATCGACACTAAAAGGTGCGGCATGAAATTGGTACTCGGGATTAAAATTAGGTACTATTCACTCTTTTGACTAATTGAGCTATCAGTTCATGGCTCATTTTTTTAGTAGCCGACGTCAGAGACGGGGCTTGAACTCTCTCATCAATATCAAGCAGCAAGAGAGAGAATCTATCCAAGCCTATATTGGTTGATTTAATACTACTGCTTTGGAGGTCCGAAGCTTGGATCAATTTATTGCAATGGCCATCTTGAAAGGCAATCTTTTGAAGAATGATCTCCTCTTCTCTCTAGAGAAGAAGTATCCCTGAAACTTTACCGACATATTAGCTTGGGCAGAGGGTTATGCCTGAGCTAAAGAGGTATTGCGATTGTGAGATGCTAATGCCGCTAAGAAATGCCTAGTGGGAGAATCTAGCAAGTCCTCCCTCCTGAAAAATCGAGAGAAGATCGGCCGCATTCTAGGATACCTCCTAAACATAAAAGAACTTGGACTCCACCTCGAGCTCGTTAACCAAGAAGCCCAGATAGAAGAATGTGGTGAAGATAGAATGCGGTCTCATCCAAGCAGGCGCAATCCCAATAAGTATTTCTTGTACCATCATGACCATGGTCATGATATTCAAGAATGTATTTAGCTCCAAGATGAGATTGAGGAGCTAATTCGATGGGGTCGACTAGACTGATTTCTATGATGTCGACCAAAGAGAAGAGAATAACGGTCAAGAGCTCTCCCACAACCTAAGTAGTCTCGGAGAGAAGAACCTCAAGAAGACTGATCTCTACTGAAAATTATCAATACCATAGCCGGAGGACATTGGTAGAACGGAGCTAGTAGATTGGCAAAACCAACGAAGAAGTAGAGGACTGAAGAACCTATCACTTTTTCTAAAGAAGATGCATAAAGAGTGCAATTTCTGCATGATGATGTGGTTGTAATTTTTCTAAATATTAAAAAATATGATGTACGTCGTGTTTTGGTTGATAATGAAAGTTCTACCAATGTCTTATTTTATGATACGTTCTCTAAGATGTCTATACTTGACAGTCGAATGGAACCACCAAACTCTCCACTAGTGGGGTTTACTGGCGATGTGGTACCAGTCAAAGGAATAATCATCTTACCCATTGTGGCAGGTTGGTATCCAAAATAACCCCGATCTTAGATTGATTTTTTGATGGTTAAAGCTTCTTCTATCTACAACGCTATTCTTGGACGACCTGGACTTAATGCACTCTGAGCCGTAGTGTCAACATATTATCTAAAGGTGAAGTTTTCAATAGATTTTGGGGTCAGAGAAATTCAAGATGATCAAGCCCTGGCACGTCATGGTTAAACAATTATCTTACAAGATGGTAAACAATATGAGGTCTATCTAGTAGATGGACTTGATATTCGAGATGATTTAATTAAAGAGCGGGGAGAACCTATTGATGATCTAGTCACGATCTCCTTGAATGATGGGAATGAAGATTATACAGTTCAAATTGGTTCAAATTTAGTTGGAGAAGTTAAAAGACAGCTTGTTAACTTTTTACAAAGGAATACATGCAGATATTTTTGCTTAGACTCCTACAAACATGCGAGGGATAGATGCAGAGGTGATGGAGCACCGTCTGAATGTAGAACATGCACGCCGACTTATAAAACAAAAGAAGCAAAGTTTTGTACTAGAATACTATAAGACAATTATAGACGAGGTGGACAAGCTCCTTAAAGCTGAGTTCATCTAGGAGGTATCTTATCTAGATCGAATTGCAAACGTTGCAAATGAAAAGTGATAAATGTACATAGATTTTTTAAATTTAAACAAGGCCTGCCCAAAGGATATTTATCCTCTATCCCAAATTGATTAATTGGTGGATTCAACCTTGGGTCATGAGCTTTTCATCTTCATGAATCCCTTTTTTGGTTATAACCAAATTCGAATGGTATTAGAAGATGAGGAGAAAATCATCTTTATTACTAACCATGGTCTTTACTATTATAGGATTATACTATTTGGACTTAAAAATGCAGGTACAATCTATCAGCACTTGATGAACAAAATTTTCAAAGAATAGATTGATCGTAATATGAAAGTTTATATAGATGATATGCTTGTCAAAAGTCGATCTTCAAGGAATCATATTGCTAACTTAGAGAAGACATTCAACACTCTTCGAAAGTACAAAATGAAGCTGAATCCAATAAAATATATATTTGGAGTAACCTAAAAAAGTTCTTGAGATTCATGGTATCAAAGCATGACATAGAGATGAATTCGAAGAAGATTCGTGCAATTCAAGAAATGACCATTTCCAAAATAATTAAAGAAGTCCAACATCTGATAGGGAAGATTGCATCTTTGAATTATTTTATCTCAAGATCGGCGTAGCGTTATATGCCTTTCTTTTAGGTACTCAAACAATCAAAAAACTTTTAATGGACCTCGGAATGTCAACAAGCCTTTGAAGAATTAAAAGGCTACCTCAGCTTGCCTCATCTTCTTGATAAACTTGAACCTAGTGAAGAATTATTCTTGTATTTAGTAGTATCACCTATGACCATTGAAGCTGTCTTAATCATAGAGAAGAATATAGTTCAAAGGCTAATCTACTATATAAGTTGGGTCTTGAGAGAAGTTGAAACAAGGTATACTAAGGCTGTATTTGGTATGCAGCTTTTGGATAGCTTTTGGGATAGTTTTAACTTATTTAAGCTACTTTAGTGTTTGGTGAAGATAGCTTATGGTCCATAAGCTAGCTTTTATTGAAAGCTTCCTCATCCAAAAATTTCAAATCAAATGCTAGCTATGTACTTTTTATTTTTAATTTATTCTTTACTTTTTTCTAAAATTACTCATTTACTTAACATTTAAGCTTCCTCCTCTTTCTTCTATTCTATCTACAAAATATAATATATTATATAATATATATATATATATATTATAATTATATATTATATTATATATATATATATAATATATATATATATAATATATTATTATTATATTATATAATATATATTATTATATTATTATATATATTATATTATATTATCATATTAATTATAATATATATATATATATATACTAGAATATATATATTAATAATAATATATTATTATAATATATAATATATTAATTTTTTATTTATATTATAATATTTATATATATAATATTATTATATTAATAATGTAATAATATTATATAATATAATATTATATTATACTATAATTATTATAATATAATTATTATATTATATATATAATATTATTATTATATTTTATGATAATAATATATAATATAATATATATGATAATATAATATATAATTAGAATATATTATAATAATATCATATAATATATATTATTAAAATATATTATAATATATATTAGAATATAATATATTATATAATAATATTATTATAATATAATATAATAATATAATAATATATGATAATATAATATATTATAATAATATAATATTATAATGATATATATATTATAAATATAAATATATATTATAATATAATATATATTTATTACATCTATAATATTTAATTAAACTAAATATTTAAAGTGATGTTAAAAATAAATAAAATAAGGTTATGTCCATTTGTGTTATTTTATATATGATAGCTTACTGATACATCTAATTTTTATTAAATACTTAGGCTAATAAAGCTACAGCTCAAGCTACAGTTAACAGCTCAAACTATAGCTACAGTTCAATGCAGCTATAGCTACAGCTGCATGCCAAACAGAGCCTAAACTAGAGAAGCTAACTTATGCTTTATTGATTACAGCCAGAAAACTTTGATCTTACTTTCAAGAGCATATAGTAATAGTTTTCACAAAGGTTACCTACTAGAGAAGCTCCATTTGCTCTGGCATTTGAAACTAAGGCACTAATCCTGATTGAATTTGGACTTCTTTTAGTATGAGTTGAAAACTCCAATGAACAAAATAATTCACAAGATCTCAGAGCAAGTCTTAATTTATTAGAAAAAAATATAAAAAAGCTCAAGTTCGGATGGTAGGCTATAGGTAGAGGGTGGCTTGGTATTACAATACCAAGATCAAGACCAAAACTTTCAAGGTTGGAGACTTGGTGCTACGTAGAGTGAAAATCTTCCAACCACAAAATCAAGGCAAACTTTTCCCAAATTGTAAAGGTCCTTATGAAGTTGAAGAAATTGTTGATCAGGAACTTACCGCATAAAGAAGCTTGGAGGAGCTACACTATCATGATCTTGAAATTCTAAAAATCTACGAGTGTACTATCAATAGCTACATTTCAATAATTTTTTTCTATTTTAACACTTTCATCTTTTATGCAAATTGAATTATAGCAGAAAATGGTTAAGCCATACTTCGTTCTTAAACAAAGTCAAAAGCCTCCGATTCTTAAACAGAAGGTTAACCTCATCTTAATAAAGATGAAGATCTCTGTTCTTAAATAGAAAGTTAACCTCATCCTAACGATAGTGAAGATCTTTTTACGAGGGATATAAAGACCTTCGGTTCTTAAATAGGAGGTTAACCTCATCCTAATGAGGGTGAAGGTCTTTGATTCTTAAATAGAAGATTAACCTCATCCTAACAAGGATAAAGATCTCCAGTTCTTAATCAAAAGGTTAACCTCATTTAAGCCTCTGGTTCTTAAAGAGAAGGTTAACCTCATCCTAATGAGGATGAAGGCTTTCGGTTCTTAAAGAGAAGATTAATCTCATCCTAATAAGGATGAAGGACCTCATCCTAATGTGGATGAAGACCTTCGATTCTTAAATAGGAGTTTAACCTCATCCTTACAAGGGTGAAGGCCTTCGGTTCTTAAACAGAAGGTTAACCTTATCCTAACGAGGGTGAAGGCCTCTAGTTCTTAAATTCATTCCTAGACAAGTTCAGAAGATCCTTGTTTGTAAACGAGAGGGATAGATTTAAGAAAATTGGATGAAGGTTGCTATTTTAAAACAAAGTTGACCTTAACCACAAAGTGAAAACGAGGAGTTTGACAGGCACAAGATCAAGGCATGACAAAGAAAGATGATGCAAAAGAAGATCATTTTATTAAATAAAGTTATTACAAAGGTCATCATGACCAATTACAAACGAAAAGAGAAGTAAAGTGAAATCCTATGTAAACCTCTGGATACCAGCCCGAGCCAACATTAAAGAGTTTATCAGATCTCTTATCTGATTTTCGTGCTTCTCCTTTTCTACCAAACATTCTTTGAACAAATTCTGAGCTTTATAGCCTTATCCTACAATTCTCTTAGTCTCTTTCGCAATATGGCAGACTCAGCCTCTGCATCTTTGACTGTATCTTCTTGGTATTTCATCTGTATCTTAAGTTGAAGAAGCTCAGATTTATTTTTACCATAAACCTTGGTAAGGTTGATGAGGGTATTTTTGGTTAAGGCAAGTTCATTTGAATCGCTCTTGGATTGACCTGGACATTGCTTGCAGGATTTTTCCTAAGTCGATCTATTTCTTCATTGGCTGCTTGAAGTTGTCGTTGGAAATAAAAAATTCTCTTATTCCAATCCAGCTTATGCTCATTGTATTTTTCTTCTACCATGCGAAACTGATTTTGAAGGTCGGAGAATTTTTGGGACCAATCCTAGTTACGTTTTTCTTGTCTCTAAGACCAACATGAATTCTTCTCCAAAAGTTGGATCTTCTTCTGGGCATTCCTGAATTCAGCTTCAAGAAAACTAACTTTGGTAGTCATAGATCAATATTTTTCACTAGCTTGCTTAAAGACTCATTGAAGCTCTTCAAACAACTGATACTTCTTCAAAGTATAATCTCTGAAAGCCTATTTGGAGGCTCGACGTAAACAGTTGATTTCGATGGAAGCTGTCTTATAATCTTTCTTTGACGTTTGAATCTCCTTCTCAATCTTTTTTTAATTTTCTGTTGCTTGAAGCACTTCTTTCTTCAAAGTCTTTATTTGAGCTTTGAGAGGAATCCCTTGAGGTAGGGGAATAGCAGCAGTCCATGATTGAGCTTAGCTACAGTATTTACAAACAAAATTTTATTTTTGCAAATGCACCATAACATACGAGATAGGATATGAAAAATTTAAATTTCATTGCTTAAAAAAGATATATATATATATATACACATATAACTAAAGGTGGTCTCCGACCTCTAGCCGAAGGACAACAAGGAAACTTGGTTCAACCTTGTTAAATGTTAGTACCTCGGTTGGTTTCGAAACATCAGTAAAAGGATTGTTGGCAGCAGAAGGATCGTTGGTGATAGAAGGATCAGCAGTGGGAGGATTGATAGTAGAAGTATTGGCTTTGATTTGGGGAGGGTCGGCATCATCTTTTGACTCCTCTTCCAAAAAGTTGAGATCCAATTTAGGATACTGCTCTAAAATCTTTCGCCAGCAAGTGTTAAAACCAGCATCATAGACCTCCCTAGCGAATTATTCCACAGCTATCAGTTTGGCCTCCTTCTCTTTCTTCTCCCCTTCCCTCTTGACCTCTTCAACTTTGGCCTTTCTCTTTTCTACTTCTCAATCTCCGAGGCCAGGTCTGTCTTTATTTTGGCTGAAGTCTTCTCTACTTTTTCGAGTGCCTCCTTAAGATGCTCAACTTCAGCCTTTGCCTTAGAAGCTTCAGCTTTGGTTACATCAGCCTCTTTCAGAACCTTAGAAGCTTCGACTTTGTTGTTATTGATTGACTTGATGTCGACAGAAATATAGTGGTCCAACTGCAGATGATGAAGTTAGCCTTGTCATCATGAAAATAATAATATAGTTGAATTTAAAAAATGATAAAATGATTACCTTAGGAAAGGTCATAAGTGTATCCTTCTTATGATCCTGGAAATTCAATTGGCGAATCCTTTCGATTTCTATTAGTAGCATGCATCCCTCGATAAGGGACCAAGCTACCCTCTAATTGTCTAGAGTATCCTTCTCTGAATTGATATCATTAGTGCTCGGTTCCCTAATCTCCTTTTGTTTTCTAAGTTTTTTAGCATCAATAGGTTTCTTTTCAGCCTTCTTCTTTTTCTCCATGGTAGGTGCTAGAGCAATGGTATCGTCGGAGGTATTCGAAGCAGGCAAAGTTGCTCCGACCTTTGAAATTATAGAGTAATGTTGGAGGCAGCCTGGTTTGATTCAGTAGCCCTAGCTCTTTTAGATGAACTGGCCGAATTTGAACCTTTTCTTTTCTTTGGATGACCCGCCTCTAGTAGTTTAAGTTCTTCAGGAGTCATTCCTGTCAATAAGATCAAATAGAAGTTAAACAAAGATAAGAAAATAAAGAAAGTAAAAGCTAATACCTTCTAGGTTAGTGGGGCTCAAGCCAAGATTGAAAAGAGTCTGATCGGATGGCAATTACTTTATAATCCTTTAGGGCCTGCTCTTTTGAGGGTAAAAGATTTACCCAGGAATCTATATTTTTCTGGGCAAGTATTTATTAGGTAATATTTAGATAGAAAAATAATTTATCCATATCCTTTTATGTATGAAAAAATGATTTGAGAATCTATTATCCATGTTCTTTTACATTACTAATTTTTTGGATAAGTTACTAAGATCTACCCATATTTTCCATAATATCCTTTACTATATAAATATTATTATATATTATATTATATTATATTATGCTAATATCTTATATTAATATAATAAAATATATATAATTATATATAATAATATGTTATTATATTATTATGGTATTATATTATCATAATATATTTAATAATATAATATAGCATATTATAATAATTTATTATAATATTATAATATAATATTCTATATCATGTTATAATATATTATATTATAATAATATATTTTAATATCAATAATATATTATATAATATAATATAAATATAATCATTATAATATTATTATATTATAATTATGTTAATATCTTATATTAATATAACATAATATATATTATTATGTATAATAATATATTATTATATTATTATAGTATTATATTATCATAATATATTATAATAATATAATATAGTATATTATAGTAATTTATTATAATATTATAATATTATAATATAATATTTTATATCATGTTTTAATATATTATATTATAATAATATATTATAATATCTAATAATATAATTTAATATTATGATATTATATTATATTATATTATTATTATTATAGTATTATATTATCATAATATGTTATAATAATATAATATATTATATTATAATAATATATTATAATGTTATAATATAATATTCTATATCATATTATAATATATTATACTATAATAATATATTATAATATTTAATATAAATATTATTATATATTATATTATGTTATATTATTATTATGATATATTATATTATATTATTGTCATGATATATTATATTATAAGGTTAAGGGTCTAGTAGAAATGAATTAAAAAAAGTTACTTTTTTGGTTGATGAAAAAATAATTTAGCCACCTCCTAGGTGGATAAGATTTTTCTCTATTTTATGGGTAAATGCTATCCAAGGAAAAGTAACTTTTCATCTTGAAAAATATGAGAATATGAATAAGTTGATCAATTTTTTTATGATATTTACTCGCAAAAGAAAGGGCCCTTAAAATTTTTACAAAATCTAGATCCTCCTTTTCTGACCATGGAGCCTTACGAACAGACTCTTTAGGCTAACCCTAGTGAGGACGTCTCCACTCAAGTGATAGGTTGACAACAAAAAAGAATTTTTTCTTTCAGCTATGAACCAAGGAAGGAGCATCCTTAATCAACCCCTTCTTACCAAATTGGGAAGAAATATACCATCAGTTCTTGGTAGTTGGATGATATTTAAGGATGAAAAAGGTTCAAAATAAAGAAATAGAAGGCTGGATCTTAGCCAAGAAGTAAATTGCCAAGAATCCAATGATAAAATGGAAAGAATTTGGAACTATGGAGGAAAAAGATATTAAAAAAGCGGAAGAGTTTGATGACAAAAAGAGAGATCAGCAGTCTAAGTCTGGCTCATAAAGTCTCTATATACAGACTAAGCCGACTTGGAGGAGAATAAATTTTTCTATCCCATCCTGACAATTCGAGTTCATACTTAGAGAAAACTATGTACCGAATTTGGATGAATGAAAGATCTTTAGAAGTAAGGGTGGAATTGATGGTCCCAGGAATGAAGGTCGGTCGGATTTCATCTCTAAGCTTGGGATTAACCTCGGTTCTGGGTTTTGAAGAGTTTGGTTTGGAAGAATTTTTGGAAGGAGAAGACCAAGAACACTCAGTCTCATGAGAAGACATTTTGAATCAAAAGAGATTAAATAAAATAAAATAAAAATTAGAGAAAATTGAGGAAAGATCTCAGAAACTAAAAAAAGAATAGTCGGACTTGAAACGAACTTCTAAAAATAGAAAAAAATGCCAAAATAAAAAAGAGAAAATTGGAACACTAACCTAAAGAGGTAGAGAGCTCAATTGGCAGTCGGAGTTGCAGATGATGGATGGAGAGGAGATGATCGAGGTCAGAGAATCAAAGAAGAGTGAAGGCAGTTGGAGTCAGAGAAGATGACAGTAGATGAAGAGATGGAGAAGAAAGAGCTTAGAATGAGAATGAGAGAGAAAGTGGAGGTTTAAATAGCCGATAGTTCTCTGAACCACCATGATTGCGAATCATTGTTGCCTAATCCTGGCCTTCCATGTGTCCTCATTATTATGGTTGCAGATGCCAGATAAAATCATTATTGTGCCATATGATAGAGCTCCATGCCAAAGAGAATTTTGAAGTCCGAAACTATCTCGGGTCATTCCATAATAATGAAGCTTCAGTTCCAACTTGAATTTTTCAAAAGATGTCACATCTCGAGGGTGGAAAAGCAGAATGGGACTTTGGCGATCATAAATGATAGTACTCCCTTCATTCAAACTTTGATCTTGAAAGTAGGGGGATAAGTGTTAAAGATAAAATAGCTCCTGCCGAAGTCTGGTAAGGTCCGACCTTGTTGATCTTTTGAAAATGCCATCTAGGTTCAAGATGCAATCCAATCTGAGGTTTGATCAAGTTAGTCTCCTAATCCAGTTGAGCACCAAAGAATTGGCCCCTAAAACGACTATTTCCCAACATCAATGAAGGATAGCTCATCCTAGAAATGACTATAATTTCTAGTCGATATCCAAACTTATATGATAGCCAAGCATCTATACCTCGATCTTCAGCTCAAGCCTGATAATAGTATCATCACATTAGCAAATTCCACTAAAACTCGATCTTGAGCTTCAGCTGGTGAGTCTTAGTAAGGAGCTTCAATATTTGTCTGGCTCCAACCTTCAATTCAGGATAGGCGATAGCCGCTCCATAATATCAAGTATTTCAATAATGTCTGATCTCGACTATTGGCCAATCTTGGGTACTGGCCAAACTTTATCAAAACAATTGAGGCAACTTCGTTGCGGTTTCAATTAAGAAACCCGTCATCCTTTTGGTTCTCAATTTTGGCCAACCTTGATATCTTAATTATGCATCCAATTCACGTAGCTGGCCCTTCGGTTATTTCCTTCCGACCTCAACTTCTATGATATAACTTTAAACCAAAATACCAACCTTCATCACTAGTCAACCTTGAAGATAGCTAAGCTTCTAAGAGCAATTGAAAAAGTTCTATCACAGTCCAAATCAAAAATCTGATCTATAAATTCGTCACTCCTAGTTTAAAGACTAATCTTCAAGTTTGGTTCATCAATCCTAAGCTTCAAAGGTATAACCTCAGATCAAGTAACTTACGGTCAAGTTCGGAAGTATCTGGCTTTTTGTTCGAGTTTCAACAAAAAATAGCCAACCATCATTGAATGGTGATAACTGACGGTCCACTTTCCATAACAAACTCTGAATAGCCTGAATAGTCCACTAACATTCAGTTATAGTAGTTGCTATCAGTTTGTTATAGACTTTATTTATAAATAAAATCCTTTAGATATGCTTTCTTTTCTAAGCAATCTCTCCATTAAAAATCTTCTGTGTACTCCATTTTTGTTGGCTAGATTTTGACTTGATCGTCGGAGGGTCTATGCGGGAGACACCTACCTTCGGCTAGGAGTTTGTTTTGCAGGTCTCATCGGTGAGATCCTACCTATCAACTCTAGCCATCTCCGACAGTAATCCATTTTCTGCACCAATAACTATTTAGAATTGATTTTAGAGCAGGCCAATAAAATCAATCATGGATAGTTATGGATATAAGTTAGTCCGGCTTATTATCCTATTATCTAACTGATTTTACTGATACAATCTACGAATCAAATAGGATTTTCATGTCATTCATCCAAACAAATTAACTATGAGATGGCATCACTCAAAACATGAATCCATTCACTACACCAATTTATTAAAATAGTGACATAGTTTCACCAGCACATATAAAAAATATCATTAATTTAAAACTTTATCTGGCATTTTATAATTTTTTGTCAAAATTAATTATATAGTATCATTGTTTAATAGAGATAATATTATTATAGCGACATATAGAAAATATATGCTGGTATACAAGATGGAATATTTTGAACTCCTTATTTCCAGAGGATATGATAGCGTGTATTACTGCTATCCCCTTGCCGTATCATGATTGGCTTGATCAAACTTGCTAGAAGAATACAAGATGAAAAGATATGAGGTTAAGGGACATTCAGCATGAAAGGATACAGTGCAGGATTGTAGTGCTACTTTTAAATTTTTTTTTGAAAATAGCAAAAATATAGTAAAAAAAATAATTAATCTAATTAATTACTTTTGATCATATTAGAATATTAAATCCTACACTAAGGATCTAAATATAATATGCATGCATTCATATAGATCTGAAAAATAAAACTATGTAGCAAACTATTTACTACATCTATGTATTCGAAACACAATACCTTTTCATAGATAGTTGATCGCTGTGATTTGATCATCATCAAGGAGGTCCACTAGTCATGATGCAGCCACACAAATATTTAGCCTCTATGGATCGTCCACATGAGGTTCTTGATCCTGATCGGTTTTCCGCAAGTGCTAGCTCGACACCAGAGTCTTTTAAGGTCTATTTTGATCGAACGACTTTGATCTTCATCTACGGGCTTCACGGATATCCGAGTCACTGGTAGATGCAGTAGAGAGGTAGAGGAGGTTCTCTTTGAAATTTAGTGGGCTCACGATACTCGTAGCTCGCACAAACTCTTCCCAAACCCTAGACTGAAAACCTAAGGCAGCACTCTCACCCAAACCTTGCGCACTCATTTCTCTGAAACTTTTTCTTATATATTTTTTGAATTTTCTCCATGCAGAAGGGGAAGCTCATGCACTCTTTCTCTCACTAAAAAAGATGTTTGCATGCCCAGAAATCATATTCCTTTTATTTTGTGCAAGACTGAGTCTTCTATGCGTGAATGGATGAGATTAGGTTGGTTACTAGTTTGAATTCAAATCTCATTTGAATTCAAATTTTAACCAAACTTGTTTCATCCATCTAGGGCGTAAGAAAGGGAACATGAGCCCTCTCTTGTGCATGGAAATATGTCATAAGAAAAGTACTTTTCTCGTGGAGTAAAGGGGGCATAGAAATGTGAGGTGGCACAGGGAAGAGATAAGGTTGTTGCCCATTCAAGTTTAAATCCTATTTGAATTTGAAAGACCAACAACCCATCTCTATCCATTTGGAACATAGGAAAGCTGGTTGTGCACCCTCTATATGTGAAAAATAAGTCATGAGAATCTCATTCTCGTAAGGAAATAAAAAGGGCGCAAGCGAAGGTGGCGCAAGGGAAAAGTAGACTAGTCAAACTAGTCTAGAGGGAACCTTATCCAATTGGACTAACTCAAACAACTTTGGCTAGGCCTAATTAGATCAAATTAAACCCCACCAGTTTAGGCTTAATTAGACTCAATTAAATTCTAATAAAATTAACAATTGATCAAGCCCAACCTCTGATCAAATCAGGGATCAAACCTCCTCGGTGATTAGATCATCTCATAATCTAATTGGATCAAATCCAACTGAATCCAATTCAATTGAACTTGAACCAAAAATAATTACTTAATCAAATTGAGTTAATTATCAATCAAATCACTAACTAAATCTCTTATGAATATAGAGTCTAAATTCGATGGGTATCTGGGCAATAGAGTCCATCGATATGAAATCCTGATCAAAGAGTCCCAAAATAGTGGGACTCTTGACCCCGGTGCCCAAAATGAGTGGAACTCACGATCATAGAGTCCAGACTCTTGATCATAGAGTCTCAGATAGGTAGAACTCAGAGTTCCAACCCAGTAAGATTGTTGAAAATTATGTTCTAAAGTCAATCGTCAACCTATTATTGGTTGAGCTATTTTATAATTATAATTAATTTATTAATTAATAAAAATATTTTGGCTTCTTTTTCATCATAAGTTTATATCTTCTAATAAACTCCATTATTGTGATGAAGTTCTTAGGACTATTTAGTTTCAATAAAAAAAGGATTTATCGATTAGTCCTTAAATGGGTTCACGACCAAATGATAGGTTGTTAATTAGGACAACAACGTCTATCGAGCATAGGTCGCTATATGCCATATAGGTTGGTTATCCTCTTAACCAAGAAGTATGAAGATATTGGTATAGCATACAGATGAGATGTATGGGTACATCATCATTGAATATGACCAACTTCAGAGTATTCTACTGTCGAAAATGTCTCTGATGGGATATGGGTATAAGTATCCCTTAGACCCGAGATCACCTCAGTGACTTGCAAGCAACTTACTATGCTTTGGTACTGGATTAACTAAATTTTTAATTTAGCAATGGAAGGCTTCTGGGCACAATCAAGTACTTATGAAGTCGAAGTATGATCAAGATAAAATTGACCACTCCAAGAGTTGGAGAAGAATGTATCACTGTATTTCAATATAGCAAAACCTTGATCAGGATAATCCATCAGATGGATTTGATATTTTAAAATACGATGTGGATAACCTGATCAGAGTTGATAGTTGAACTCTGAGATATCCTACGAGCATTATGGTCAAGAAGATGAATTATATGAAAACTATATCCGCATGGGTTCTAAGGATGGTGTTCTACACCTTTGACTTATCCGGCCATCGGATATCATTACTAGATGGTCACTTTAATTGATATAAAAATTTATTCCTATGCTATCGACTTAGATTCTGATCTATGAGGTCACACATATTAGAGCTTATGATCTGATCGGATGGTTGATTAATGATTAAGAATTATTCTAGGGTTAAACAATCAATACGATTGGTGTTTAACTTAGTGCAAGTATTGCAGGAGGATCGATTAGCAATTAGATTGCTAATTAGCTTAATTTAATTAAGCCAATAGATTAAGATTAAGTCTAATTAAATATAATTTAATTAAATTTAGTTTGGGCTTGATTGGATCAAGTTCAATTAGTTTATTGGATAAGCCAAGTGCAAGGAAGAACCAGTCCTAGTCTAACTAGGATTTGAATTAACCCAATTTTCTAATTTGATTAAAAAATAAATCAAAATTAAATATAATTTAATCTAATTTAATTAAGTTCTTAAATAGATTAGGGTCTTATTTAATTGAGTTGGTTTAATCTTAATTTTATTTGATTAAAAAATCTTATTTGACCAAGTCAAAATAGGAGTCCTAGTCACACTAGAACTCCCTATCACTTGTGCCACTTAATCCTCACGCCCCATGCCCTTTTTTGTTTTGTTTCTTATGTGAAAACTCTCTACTCCCATGGCTTCTCACGCTCTCTTTCTCTCCTCCTTTTCTCATAAGATAATTTGTTGGAAGACTAAGTCAAAAAAGGAGTTAGTTTTGCTTAAGATTCTATGAGATAGAATTTTTGTTGACCAAAACACCCTCCCTTGAGTGCCGCCCTTTCTTTTAATTAATTATTCTCTTATTACATGAAAATAATCTTCTTTTTGGTGCACCCTTCCTTGCTGGTCCATTCCAATAATTGTAGAGGAGGCGCTCAAGAGTTGGGCGCCCCAATAACTTCCCATGTTTGGACATTCCTAGTCTAGGATTTTGATCTAACTTGGACTCTTCTTTTTCTCTATTTATTGAACGAATTTTATTCTAATTTTCTTATGAAATATAGAGCTTTAGGAGAGATTTGGGTTGTGCAAAAATCAAAGAAAAAGGATCCTTGGGTATAGGGGTTCCATAGGCACCAAACTAGGTGTCTAGGTGAGAGAAAAGAGAAGAAGAAGAGGGTCTTCTTCTAGGGCTGTTTTATTTTCAATCTCTCTTTCTTTTTTTTTTTGAGTTTTTTCTGTGAGAGTCTTAGATCAATAAACTCTCATCTTTCTTCTCATATTTTGAAGAATCTAAATTTTGAAGAAGAGAGCATCGGATCGATCGTCGAAGAAGAATCAGCACAGTACTAGCATGCTGTGTTGATTTCCTACATCGGACTTCAGATCAGAGATTGTAGGCTCGTGTGGACGACTCCTAGAGGCCAGACGCATGTGCAACTTATCACATCATCCTCAAGTCTGGATCAGCAAGTTAGAACATCTAACTTACTCAAGTAATAGATATGATCTATAAACTTCATACCTGCATTTGATGTAGTGTAGATCTAAGTTGATTTGATCAACCTTTTACTTTCTTATTTGATTTTAATTTTTGATTTAATATCATGCCTTGATCATATAATAGATCTAAAATCTAGGTATTTACATATTTATTTAAATAAATATTTGATTTATTTAAGTCTTTCATTATAAGATCTTGAAAAAGTTTCAAGATCTACCTGTAAAATCCTAGATCTGATTCCTTCAATTGGTATCAGAGCCAGATTATTATTATATAATTTTTACGCATATTTAGATTATTTCTTAGATTATATTTAATTTATAATCTAATTATTAAATTTAAAATTTTTTAAAAAAATCAGATCTCATGAACTGCCATAAGGTTATCCTGCTGTAAGGTTTATCCCTTACAATGAAAAGATTATCCTAGTTCGTGATGATTTGACTCTAATCATAAATTTATTAGATTTTATCTAATTTTATTTATAATTTAATAAATTTAAAATAATTTTAGATTTAAAAATAAAATATTTTAGATTATACGGACTGCCATAAGGTTGTCCTGCTATAAGATTTACTTCTTACAGTGAATAGGTTATCCTAGTACGTGCTGATTTAAAATATTGATTATAAAATTTTAGATTAGATCTAAAAAATTTTATGATCTGATTATAAATATTTTAATCTAATTTTAATCTTCATAAATATGTTAGATTTGATTTAGAAAAATTTTTAATTATTTATTATTAAAATTATTTTAATTACATGAACCTGTTTAGATTAGATGTAAAGTAGATTCATGTTTATGTTACTTGCATATTGATTATAAATTAAACATGCAACTTGGTTGATAGAACCATGTTATAAAAATATTTTATAAATATGAAAACTATTTTTGAAAAGCCAAACCCCAACCCTTCGCCCAAAACTTAATTAAGAATTAAGAAGTTGTTTGATTAGGTTCTAGGATTATAAATTGAAGATCCTATGACACGAATCATAACACATTGGGTTAATGGGTTAGTGGGGATTAGGTCTATTAATTGGGTTAGACCTAGGGTTAGATTAAAGAATAAATTTAATTAATAAATTAACTAAATCTAATCAATTATTATCTTAGATTAGATCAAGAATTCTCCAGATTAATTACAATAGTTATAGTTAGTCAAGTCCATGTCTTTAACAAGACCCAAGATGGACTTGATTCTTGGCTACGTGGTCAAGCACGAATTGTTAGGTTGATCTAATTAAAACTAATTAAACCAGTTGAAATCTAAGATAAACCAAATCAGTGGTTTTTAATTGGCAGCCCGCTTATCTGACCATTTTTGATGGTGTCTAAGGCAAGCCTGGCAGATCCTTCCACTGATCGAACTTATCTGACCTCTTGGTGAGATTATATTTTGATCAGATTGCTTAACTATTCGAGCTGACCCATGTTAGCTAGGTAAATCAGTTTGACTGATTTAGGTGCTCCTAGACCGGCCTATTAATGGTCTCCCTTAAGCTGACTTGGTGAAGTTAGTGGAAGGATCATGACAAGCTGGTTAATCTGACCTACTCGCTTCTATAAATTAAATTCTCTAAAATTATTGGGTCTCTAAAATGAAATAGTTATATGATAACTGGATCATTGCCTCTCATTAAAGTGGATGATAATGAGTCCATCAGTTGGATAATCATTGGAGGCCCAAAGGCCTGGTGCTTATCGATTGATGGAATTATCATTCATTATATGTCTCTTGGATACATCTTTCTAAATGATGGTCAGGTGGGCCAATCAAAATTGAGCCTGATCATTCATTGGTTGGATGGACCAAGTATGGTTATGTTAATGGTTAGACCTAACTGGATCCTTTTCTGAGAAGGCCAAAGCCAACTGATCAGGGCCTAGGGCAAAATTTAATTACTAAAAATTATTTAGAGAAATAATTGGTTATGAACCTATCCTTAGATGTACATGGGTGGGGCAACCAAAGTTGGGCTTGTATATAGTCTATGTGGATTCTAGTACCCATTAAGGAATTAGGATAATTCCTTGAATTGGAGGTAGAGGCTATCAATTCGAATAAAAAAATGGAAAAATCTTTTGATTAAAGTCCAAATCTTTAGGTTTAATGAATCAATTACTAATTAGATTTTGATTTTTCTTGGTGCAAATATGGCCACTTTCTTATCGCTCTGATCATTGTTGGACAATGATAAGTTGGTGGGACCCAATTTTGATAGCTGGTACCAAAAATTGAAGATTATCCTAGAGTATGAACGGATCCTATATATGCTGATGGATTCTGCACCTGAGGAGCCAGCTGCCAATGCACATGAAATAGTTAGAGACACTTATCAGAAGTGACTCAGTGATTGATCCATAGTGCGTTGCATTATACTGGCTGCGATGAGCAACGAGTTTAGTCGCAGGTTTGAGATAGCTCAGCCAAATGAAATGCTCCAAGTGTTGGAAGATTCTTTTGGCACATCCGATGGCGTTGAGAGGTATAAGATTAGTTGCGCCATCTTCAATGCCAGAATGTGGGATAGAGCCTCTATCACTAATCATGTACTGTACATGATTGAGCTGATAGAGTGCTTGAGCAAACTTGACTTTTTCTTGCATGAACAACTTGAAAAAGATGCAATATTGAACTCACTGCCAAAGTCCTATCTTTCTTTCCTTACTCATTACAGAATGATAAAGTCTGAAGTAAACTACCATGGCTTACTACGGTTACTTCAGAACTTTAAGAAGGATCACCAGCTCCATAAGGAGTCAGTGAACTTAGTGGAAGGTTCGTCTTCAGATTCTCGATCCTTTAGAAAAGGGAAGAAGAAGAACAAGAAGAAGAAAATAAAGAAGGTGCAAGTTCAGACTGGGACATCAATACAGGACCAGACCAGGAAGATTAAGCCTGATGAGAGTCAAGCTGAATGCTTCTTTTATAAGAAGCGGAGGCACTGAAAGAGGAACTGTCCTCAGTATATTGCCTTCCTAGATCCAAACAGGTAGAGAAAGAAGCAAGTTATTGCTAGACAAGATATTTATATGATAACTTCTTACAATTTTTCTATTTATGATATTACTGACTGGGTATTAGATACCGATAGCCCTTACCATATTTGTAATTCATTGCAGGGGTTGCAGATCAGTAGAAGATTCGAGCAAGGCAAGAGATTCCTAAATATTGGAGATGGAAGACCAGTTTCAGTTCTAGTTTTAGAAATTTTGAAACTTATATTTGAATCTCATACTGTTGTTTTTAGTGATTGTCATTTCTATCCTACTTTCTTTTTAAATATCATTTCTATAGGCCTTTTGACCATAAACAACTATGAAATTTTAATAAAAAAATGAGTTTATAATATCATTATGAATGATGTTACTGCTTTCTATGGATAATTGAACAATAGTGTATATATGTTATCACAACCTATTAATATAGTCTATTCTACTGGCAAGCATCCTAGATTAGATAGTATATCAGATATCTACTTATGGAACTATAGGCTAGGTCATATAAACAAGAACAGGATAAATAGGTTGACTCAAGAGGAAATCCTCAAAGTCAATGATTGTGAATCACTTCCAACCTGTGAGTCCTATCTTCTTGATAAAATGATCAAGTCATCTTTTACTAGAAAAGGTGAGAGAGCTAATGAGCTCTTAGATCTAGTACATACTGATGTATATGGACTAATGAGCATAAGTGCCAGAGATGGATATGTCTACTTCATCACTTTCACAGATGATCTATCCAGATATGGATATATTTATTTGATGAAACATAAGTCGGATTCTTTTGAAATATTCAAACGATTTCGAAGTGAAGTAGAAAAATAAACTAGGAAGAGTATTAAAACTCTTCGATCTGATCGAGAAGGAGAATATCTTTCTGATGAGTTTCTCACATATCTAGGAGAGAATGAAATTCTCCTAATGGACTCCTCCTGGAACACCACAGTATAATGGTGTGTCTGAAAGGAGGAATCAGACGTTGTTAGACATGATCTGATTCATGATGAAATTTACCAGCTTACTGATATCCTTCTGAGGATATGCACTCAAATCGACTTGTTATCTATTAAATAGAATTTCAAGTAAGTCTATAGTTAAAACTCCATATGAGATATGGATAGGGCGTAAGCCAGCACTTCACACTTTAAGGTTTGGGGATGCCTGGCTTATGTCAAATGGTTAGTTACAGATAAACTTGGACCTAGGTATGATAAGTGTACATTCATAGGGTACCCAAAAGAGACCAAAGAATACTATTTCTACCATGCTGATGAATAAAAGGTGTTCATCAGCCTTAGGGCAACCTTTTTGGAAAAGAAGTTTCTTGGCGAAAGAATTGTTGCCTTTAAGATTAAACTTGATGAAGTTCAATAGGTAGAAAGTTTGACACAGAATGTTGAACCTAAGTCAGATTTGATCAGATCAGATCCGAAGCCTAGTGAATTCACACCATTAAGGTGATTCGGTAGAGTACCACGCTATCCAGATAGATACTATGAATTCTTGGTCCAGGATGGTGATCCCATCGAACTCGATGAAAATGATGAGGACCCGATCACTTATATGGATGCGATGCAGAGATCCGACTTTGAGAAATGGCTAGAAGCCATGAGATCTGAAATAGATTTCATGAAGATCAATGATGTATGGATATTAGTTGACCCACCTGAAGGGGTTAAATTCATTAGGTGTAAATGGATCTTCAAAAGAAAGAGGGGCGCAGACGGAAAGGTAGAGATCTATAAACTCTGTCTGGTTGCCAAGGGATATCGTCAATGTTATGGTATTGACTATGATGAGATGTTCTCTCCTGTGGCAATGCTCAAGTCCATGTGTCATTGCTGTCCATCTGGACTATGAGATCTGGTAGATGAATGTGAAGACAGCTTTTTTAAATGGAGAGCTGATCGAAGAGGTGTATATGATACAACCTGAAGGGTTCACATCCATAGATGAGTCCAAGGTGTAGAAGCTTCAGAGATCCATTTATGGATTAAAGCAAGCATCTCGGAGTTAGAACATACGTTTTGATAAAGTGATCAAAACGTATGACTTCATTAAGAATGGAGAAGAACCCTGCATTTATAATTGGGCAAATGATCCAGCAGTGGTATTCCTTATTTTGTACGTGGATGATATTCTCTTAATCAAAAATGATATTCCCGCACTACAAGGAATAAAAGTATGGTTGTCATCACAGTTTTTTATGAAGGATTTGGATGAAACATCCTACATCCTAGAGATGAAGATCTATAGAGATAGATCTAAAAGGATGCTTGGTATATCCTAGTCCATGTACATAGAAACTATGCTAAAGAGGTTCAGCATGGAGAATTTCAAAAAGGGCTATCTTTTGATAGGCCAAGAAATTTTTCTCTAAGAAGGATTGTCCGATAACTCCTGAAGAGAGAGAGCGTATGAGTAGAATCCCATATACTTCGACAGTGGGGTCTATTATGTATGCAATGACATATACGAGATCAGACGTGGCATACTCATTAGGAGTGGTGAGTAGATACTAGTCTGACCCTAGAGAAAATCACTGAAAGATGGTTAAAACCATCCTTAAGTATTTGAGAAATACTAAGGACCAATGGTTGGTTTATGGTGAGTCAGATCTGAAACTTATGGGATTTACAGACTCTAGCATTCAATCTGACCATGATGACAGTAAAAGTGTGTCGGGATATATCTTTACTCTAAATGGTGGAGCCATCTGCCGGAAAAGTTTCAAGCAGCATACAGTGGCTGACTCTATTTACGAAGCAGAGTATATGGTAGCATCAGATGCAGTAAAAAAAGCTGTATGGTTGAGAAAGTTCATCACCGAGCTCGAAGTAGCACCCTCCATTGATGGTCCAGTCCCGCTCTATTGCGACGGCATCGATGCCATAGCTCAGGCAAAGAAACTGAAGGCATACTAATAGATAAAGCACATTCTGCACCACTTTCATTTGATCTGTGAGATCGTGGATCGTGATGACATCGACCTTCAAAAGATCGACAGAAAGAAGAACCTAGTCGACCCCTTCACTAAAGCCCTGACAATCAAGAAGTTCGATAACCATAAGTCGAAGATGGGTATTAGATACTGTGCCGAGTGGCTTTAGGACAAGTGAGAGTTATTGAAAATTATGTCCTAAAGTCAATCGTCAGCCTGTTGATAGTTGAGCTATTTTATAATTATAATTAATTTATTAATTAATAAAAATATTTTGGCATCTTTTTCATCATAAGTTTACATCTTCTAATGAACTCCATTATTGTGATGAAGTTCTTAGGACTGTTTTATTTCAATAAAGAAAGAATTTATCGATTAGTCCTTAAATGGGTTCACGACCAAATGATAGGCTATTAATTAGGACAATAGCATCTATCGAGCATAGGTCGCTATATGTCATATAGGTTGGTTGTTCTCTTAATCAAGTAGTATGAAAATACTGGTATGGTATATAGGTGAGATGTATGGATACATCATCATTGAACATGACCAAGTTTAGAGCATTCTACTATCGAGAATGTCTCTAATGGGATATAGATATAAGTATCCCTTAGACCTAAGATCACCTCAGTGACTTACAAGCAACTCACTGTGCTTTGGTATTGAACTAACTGAATTTTTAATTTAGCAATGAAAGGCTTCTAGGCACAGTCAAGTACTTACAAAGTTGGAGTGTGATCAAGATGAATTGACCACTCCAAGAGTTGGAGAAGAATGTATCACTATATTTCAATATAGCAAAACCTTGGCTAGGATAATCCATCAGATAGATTTGATATTTTGAAATACAATATGGATAACCTGATCAGAGTTGATAGTTGAACTTTAAGGTGTCCTACGAGCATTCTGGCCAAGGGGATGAATTATATGAAAACTATATCCACATGGATTCTAAAGATGGTGTTCTACACCTTCGACCTATCCGACCATCGGATATCATTGCTAGATGGTCACTTCGATTAGTATAAAAATTTATTTCTATGCTTTTGGCTTAGGTTTGGACCTATGAGGTCATACACATTAGAGCTTATGATCTGATTGGATGGTTGATCAATGATTAAGAATCATTCTATGGTTAATCAATCAATACGATTGGTGTTTAACCTAGTGCAAGTGTTGCAAGAAGATCGATTAGCAATTGGATTGCTAATTTACTTAATTTGATTAAGCCAATAGATTGAGATTAGGTTTAATTAAATATAATTTAATTAGATTTAATTTGGGCTTGATTGGATCAAGTCCAATTGGTTTATTGGATAAGCCAGTGCAAGGAAGAACTAGTCCTAGTCTAACTAGGATTCGGATTAACCTAATTTTCTAATTTAATTAAAAAATAAATTAAAATTAAATCTAATTTAATTAAGTTTTTAAATGGGTTAGGGTCTTATTTAATTGGGTTGATTTAATCTTGATTTTATTTGGTTAAAAGATCTTGTTTGACCAAGTCAAAATAGGAGTCCTAGTGTGACTAGGACTCCCTATCACTTGCGCCACTTAATCCTCACGCCCCATGCCCATTTTTATTTTGTTTCTTACGTGAAAACTCTCTACTCTCATGGCTTCTCACACCCTCTTTTTCTCCTCCTTTTCTCATCAGATAATTTGTTAGAAGATCAAGTCAAAAGAGGAGTTAGTTTTGCTTAGGATTTTATGAGATAAAATTCTTATTGACCAAAACACCTTCCCTTGAGTGCCACCCCTTCTTTTAATTAATTCTTCTCTTATTCCATGAAAATAATCTATTTTTTTATGCACCCTCCCTTGCTGGTCCATGCCAATAATTATGGAGGAGGCGCCCAAGAGTTGGGTGCCCCAATAACTTCTCATGTTTGGACATTCCTAGTCTAGAATTTTGATCTAACTTGGACTCTTCTTTTTCTCTATTTATTGGATAAATTTTATTTTAATTTTTTTATGAAATATAGAGCTTTAGAAGAGATTTGGGGTGTGAAAAAATCAAAGAAAGAGGATCCTTGGGCGTTGGGGTTCCGTAGGTACCAAAGTAGGTATCTAGGTGAGAGAAAGGAGAAGAAGAAGAGAGTCTTCTTCTAGGGTTATTTTATTTTCAATCTCTCCTCCTTTTTTTTTGAATTTTTTTCTGAGAGAGTCTTAGATCAGTAAACTCTCATCTTTCTTCTCATATTTTAGAGAGTCCAAATTTCGAAGAAGGGAGCATCGGATCGACCGTCGAAGAAGGATCAATATAGTACTAGCATGCTGTGCTGATTTTCTACATTGGACTTCAGATCAGAGATCGTAGGCTCATGTGGACGACTCCTAAAGGCTGGATGCGTGTGCAGCTTATGATATCATCCTCAAGCCTAGATCAGCAAGTTAGAACATCTAACTTATTTAGGTAATGGATATGATCTATAAACTTCATACCTGCATTTGATGTAGTTTAGATCTAGGTTGATTTGATTAACCTTTTACTTTCTTATTTGATTTTAATTTTTAATTTAATATCATTCCTTGATCATATAATAGATATGAGATCTAGGTATTTATATATTTATTTAAATAAATATTTAATTTATTTAAGTCTTCCGCTGTAAGATCTTGAAAAAGTTTCAAGATCTATCTGTAAAATCCTAGATCTTGTTCCTTCAGTAGAACTCTTGATCGAAGAATCCCAATCCAGTGGGACTCTTGACCATAGAGTCTCATTTTGGTGGAACTCTTCACCAGCCATCAGATCAAGTAGGAATCTCTAGTGTGTGTGACTCCGCAGGTTCAAACTTAAGTTGGTAGCACAGGAATTACTTTCTGTATTAACCGATGTGACCATCTAAAAATGGTACCCGACGTCCGGATAGGTTGAATAGTCGCAATCACAATATTCAAAACCTACGCGAATATGGTTACTGTATAATTCATCCCTATGACCTCTGTGTAATAGATGACTTAGGGTTAGACTGTCAACCCTAGAAAATACATTCATGTTATGTCTCAAAGCAATTAGTCTCGTGACTCCTCACTAAGACTACCCTAGCCAAGGCTTTACTAAATTGAAACACAATTGAACACAACTCCTGAAATTAGGAGTGGTTAATTCCATCTTGAAACATGCATCGACTCCTCAAGTATTTGACTGTACCCAAAAATCTTCCATCACTGAATTAGAAATTCAGGTAGTTCGACACCAAAGCACAGTGAGTTGCTTGAAAGTCACCATGGTGATCTCAAGTTGGAAAGATACTTATACCCATATTCCATCGAAGCTAATCTTGACAGGAGAAAAGCTCTAGAGTTTGTCACATTCAGTGCAGATGTACCCATACATCTCACTTGCATGTCATACCAGTGTCTCAATACTCCTTAGTTACGAGGACAACCAACCTATATAGGACATAATGACTTATACTCGATAAATGTTGTCGTTCTAAGTAACAACATATCATTTGGTCATGAACTATTTTAAGGAGTAAACAATAAATCCTTCTTTGTCGAATCTAGATAGTCCTAAGGACTTCATCACAATACAGAAGTTCATTAGAAGATAAAAAAATTATGATAAAAAATATCAAAATAATTTTTATTAATTCAAAATTTATATACAATTATAAAAGTATAGCTCAATCATCAACAAGCTGACAATTAGCTTTAGAACATATTTTCAATAATCTCTCACTTGGACTAAAGCCAATCGGTGCAGTATCTAATACCTATCTTCGATTTGAAGTCATTGAACTCCTTCACCGCAATAGCTTTAGTGAATGGGTTGGTCATATTTTTCTTTCCATCGATCTTCTGAAGATTAACGTCACCTCGATCCACAATCTCTCAGACAAGGTATTAGCGGCGCAGAATATGTTTCGTCCGCTGGTGTGCCTTCGGTTCCTTCGCCTGAGCAATGGCACCAGAGCTATCGCAGTAGAGCAGAATTGGACCATTAAGGAAGGATACTACTCCAAGCTCGATGATGAATTTTTTTAGCCACACCGCTTCTTTGGCAGCATCTGATGCAGCGACATACTCTGCCTCGCAAACTGAATCGACCATAGTGTACTGCTTGAAACTCTTTCAGTAGACAGCCCCATCATTAAGGATAAATATATATATCTCGATACACTCTTGCTATCATCATGATCAAACTGAAAATTGGAGTCTGTAAACCTTACAAGTTTCAAATCCTATTCACTATATACAAGCCACTGGTCCTTAGTATTTCTTAAATACCTCAGGATGGTTTTAACAATCTTTCAGTGGTTCTCTCCTGGATCAGATTGGTATCTACTCACTATCCCTAGTGAGTATGCCACATCTGATCGTGTACATGTCATGGCGTACATGATAAAACTCACTGCCAAAGCATATGGTATTCTACTCATACGTTCTCTTTTTAGAGGTGTTATCGAACAATCCCTTTTTGAAAGAAAAATTTCATGGCCTATCCGAAGATAGCCTTTTTTGAAATTCTTCATGCTAAACCATTTCAGCACAGTATCAATGTACGTAGATTGGAATAATCCAAGTAACCTTTTAGATCTATCTTTATAGATCTTCATTCCTAGGATGTAGAAAGCTTCTTTCAGATTTTTCATGAAGAACTGTGATGACAGCTAAATCTTTATTTCTTGTAATGTAGGGACATCATTCTCGATTAAGAGAATGTCATCCACATACAATACTAGGAATATAATTGTTGGACCATTAGCTCACTTATATATGTAGGGCTCCTCTTCGTTCTTAATGAAGTCATACGTTTTGATTATTTTATCAAATAGTATGTTCCAGCTCCTAGATGCCTGCTTTAGTCCATAAATGGACCTCTGAAGCCCACACACCTTAGACTCATCTATGAACGTAAATCTTTCAGGCTGTATCATATACACCTCTTCATCCAGCTCTCCATTCAGAAAAGCTATTTTTACATTCATCTGCCAGATTTCATAGTCTAAATGAGCAGCTATGGCAAGTATAATTCAAATAGATTTGAGCATTGCCATAGGAGAGAACATCTCATCATAGTCAATACCATAATATTGACAATACCTCTTAACAACTAGAGAGACTTTATAGGTCTTCACCTTTTCATCTGTGCCCCTTTTTCTTTTGAAGACCCACTTACACCCTATAGGTTTAACCCCTTCGGATGGATCAACTAATGTTCATACATCGTTGATCTTCATGAACTTCATTTCAGATTTTATGGCCTCAAGCCATTTCTTAGAGCCTGGTCTCTGCATTGCATCGATGTAGGTAATCGGGTCCTCATCGTTCTCATCGAGTTCGATGGAATCTCTATTTCGAACTAAGAAATCATAGTATCTATCTGGTTGACGTGGTACTCTATCAGATCACCTTAAGGGTGCATCTATAATGGGCTCTAAGTCTGATTTAATCAGATCCAACTCAGGTTCAACAACTTGTGTCTCTTCTTCCATCTGCCGAACTTTATCAAGTTCAACCTTAGAGGCATTAGTTCCTTCATCAAGGAACTCCTTTTTCAAAAAGACTATTGTTGGTGCAGAATCTAGTTGACGTCGAATCGAGCCAGAGTTGTGAAAGATGAGGTCACCATCGATGACCTACAAAATAAAGTCTCATCCGGAGTCGATGGTGATAGCTCCGGTAGGACCCTCTAATGATCAAGTCAGCTCTTCTAGCTAATAAAAATGGAGTGCTCAGACAAGAATTCACCAAAATTTTGGGAAGGAGGAGAGAGCTTAGAAAAAATATATCTGGAGGGTTCCTTTTATAGATGGAGCTTATCGTAACTGTCCGGTAGTGGACCGCTCTGAGCCATGTAAAATTTATTATGGAGAGAGGTGTCACTCATAATAGACTGATAGTGGCAGTCGTAACCATCCGATAGTGGGATTGTCTGTAGTAGGTTGATAAATGATAGTTGTAACCGTTCGGTGGAAGCAGTCGTAACCATCCAGTGGAAGCAGGCATTCGAAATTCGACTAAAGAAGATATCCGAAAGAAGTTTGACTTCTGTAGAAATTCAACTAAAGGAGATGTTCAGAAGGAGTTTGGCTCCTATAAAAATCTGACTAAAAGAGAAGTTCGGAAGAAGTTCGACTCCTATAGCAATTCGACTGAAGAAGATATCCGAAAGGAGTTTGGCTCCTGTAGGAATCTGACTGAAGGAGATGTTTGGAAGGAGTTTGGCTCTTGAAGAAATCCGACTGCTTGAGAAGTTCGAAAGGAGTTTGGCTCTTGAAAAAATTTGACTGTTGGAGGAGTTCAAAAGAAGTTTGGCTTCTATAGGAATCTGACTGAAGGAGAAGTCCGAAAAAAGTTTAGCTCCTAGAGAAATCCGATTGCTGGAGGAGTTCGGAAGGAGTTCGACTCCTGGAGGAATTTGACTGCTAGAGAAGTTCGAAAGGAGTTTGGCTCCGAGAGAAATCCGACCGAAGAAGAAGTCCGGAAGGAGTTCGGCTCTTGGAGGAATCTGATTACTGGAGACATATGGAAGGAGTTTGACTGGGGTTTCGTCTGTTAGGAAAGTTCGACTGGGGGTTCGTCTGCTAGGAAAGTTCAACTGCCGAAGGAGTTCGGTTGGGGTTCATCCGTTAGAAAAGTTCGACTGTCGAAGGAGTTTGGTTGGGGTTCATCCGTTAGGAAAGTTCGGCTGTCGAAGGAGTTCGACTGGGGTTCGTCTACTAGGAAAGTTCGGCTACCAAAGAAAAATTTTCGATTGAAGCTTTTTCATGATTACAGTTGCGTTAGACTAAGCATCAGACTGAACTTCGATGGGAGTGGGGTTTATCCCCAATAATAGTCTCCCCACTTTCAAGTTCGAAATTCAAAGAAAGGGAGTAGAAAAAAGACGATTGCCGAAGTCCTTTTCCGGGCTCTGCACACGTTGAGGTTAAAGCTCAGGAGAGGTCTTATCTCCTACTGAGGTTGAAGCAGATGTTATCGAAACTTTTTCTCTCATATCATCTAAAATGAACAAAGCCTTCGACTTTACTCACGTTAGAACGAGATTCTCCTCCTATTCCTAATGGACTGTAGGGGCACATAAGGGCTGTTATCATGGCCTCTCCCCTTATCTCATTTAAAATGAATGAGGCCTTCAATTTTGCTTACGTCAAGACGAGCCTTCAATTTTGCTCATGTTAGGATGAGCCTTTAATTTTGCTCACGTTAGGATGAGCTTCTTCTCCTATTCCTAATGGACTATAGGGGCACATAAGGGTCGTTATCAGGACCTCTCCCCTTATCTCGTCTAAAATGAATGAGGCCTTCGATTTTGCTTACGTTAGGATGAGGTTCTCCTCCTATTTCTAATGGACTGTAAGGGAACATAAGGGCCATTGTCAGGGCCTCTCACCTTATCTCATCTAAAATGAATGAGGCTTTCGACTTTGCTCACGTTAGGATGAGGTTCTCCTCCTGTTCCTAACAAACTATAGGAGCATATAAGGGCCATTATCAGGACCTCTCCCCTCATCTCATTTAAAATGAATGAGGCCTTCGACTTTGCTCACGTTAGGATGAGATTCTCTTCCTATTCCTAATGGACTGTAGGGGCACATAAGGACCATTGTCAGGGCCTCTCCCCTAATCTCATCTAAAATGAACGAGGCTTTCGACTTTGCTCATGTTAGGATGAGATTTTCTTCATATTCCTAATGGGCTGTAGAGGCACACATAAGGGCTATTGTCAGGGCTTCTTTCCTTATCTCGTTTAAAATGAACGAGGCCTTCAACTTTGCTCACATTAGGACGAGGTTCTCCTCCTGTTCCTAATATGGCCGTAGGGGCATACATAAGGATCGTTGTTAGGACCTCTTTCCTTATCTCGTCTAAAATAAACGAGGCCTTCAATTTTGCTCACGTTAGGATGAGGTTCTCCTCCTGTTCCTAATATGGTCATATTTATCATAAGATTAAATTCAGAGGATAGTCCTCCTTTATTATTGGTATACAACAAAGATTAGGATGTTGGAGTAGGAAGATTTCATTATAATCAAATTATCGGTAATACATTCGTAGATTTTTTAAATTTCATGGTCGAGGCAGATCTGCTCCCCCAAGCTCCTTCAAGTAGTACGTCTCGGGTCGGATGACTTTCGTGACCTCGTAGGATCTTTCCCAATTTAGGGCAAGCTTTTCCTGGCTTTGAGGCTGAGAAATAGCGACTCACCGAAGTACTAAGTGCCCCACTCTGAACATTTTATTTTTGACTTCAGAGTTATAATATTGGGCCACCCTTCGTTTGTAGGCCGCCATCCGAACTTAGACTTCTTCTCTTTTTTCTTTCAGCAGATCGAGGTTGACTCTGAGATCCTGCGAATTATACTGCTCATTGAAGGCCACGATCTGTGCTGATGGGAGTTTAAACTCGATTGAGATGACTGCCTCCATTCCAAAGGCCAAGGCAAATGATGTTTTTCCAATTGGTAGCCTTTGAGTAGTTCGGTATGCCTAGAGGATATGGTAGAGTTCATCCATCCAGGCCCTTTTTGCTTTATTGAGTCTTGTCTTGATGCCTTGCAACAGGATCTAGTTGGTCACCTCAGCTTCTTCATTTGCCTGTAGATGAGCTACTGACGTGAAATGATGGAAGATGTTTAGATCTTTGCAGAACTCAGTGAACTCATCCCAGCGAACTATCGCCCATTATCTATTATGAGAGTTCGGAGTAGACCAAATTGGCAGATGATTGACTTTCAGATGAAGTCCTGTATCTTGGCCTCAGTAATTTTTACTAGTAGTTTCGCTTCGACCTATTTGGTGAAGTAGTCGATTACAATCAGGAGAAACTTTCGTTGTCCGGATGCCATTGGAAAAGGGCTAAGTATATCCATTCCCTACTGTGCAAATGGCCAAGGTGCGCTTAGTGGAGTAAGCTCGGAGGCTAACTGTCTTTGTATGTTTGTATTTTTCTGACAGCGATCACATTTCTTGACATACTCCATAGAATCGTGGTACAAGGTCGGTCAATAGTATCATTGCCGAAGTAATTTTTATGATAGGGATCTGGCTCCTATATGACTTTCATAAATTCTCTCGTGTACTTTCCATAATGCAAAATCGATATCTGAAGGTCGAAGAGATCTCAACAGCGATAGCGAATATGATCTTTTATATAATTTACTTTTATACAAAACGTACTGGGAAGCTTGATTCCTGAGTTTTCGAGCTTTTTTCGAATCATGAGGAAGAACTCCCTCTTTGAGGTAGGCAACTAACAGGTCAATCCAGCTCGGCTCGAACTCTATCTGCATAACGAACTATGATTCTTCTGAGCTTAGGCATTTTAGAGTTTTAAAAAATACTTCTTTGGACAGTTCGGCTGGGACTGAAGTGGCCAATTTAGAGAGGAGATCGGCTCTCATATTTTCTATTCTTGAAATCTATTGAATGCCAAAACTATCGAAGGTCGAAGTCAAATTCTTTATTTTTTCAAAATATTTCATCATACTTTTCTTCCGTACTTCATAGTTGCCACTAACTTGGCCGACCACTAATTAGAAATCACTGTAGGCTTGAAGCCGATCTACTTTTAATTCTTTTGCTATTTTTAATCCGACGATTAGTGCTTCATATTCGGCCCCATTATTAATTATAGAAAATTCGAAGTGTAGTGCGTACTTGACGACAATTTCCTCGAGGTTGACTAAAATCAACCCCGCACTTGCTCCAGTGGAGTTGGATGAACCATCCACATAAAGGGCCCAAAAATCTTCAAGAAGATTGGCACTTTCTTCGGAGAGGCTCGGCTGCAACCATGGGATGCCGGTCTCATTCTGCTCAAGCTCGGCTTCATCTGAAATGGTACATTCAACTATAAGGTCGGTCAGTGCTTGAGCCTTGATTGCTGGCCGAGATCGGCAGTTGATATCGATCTCTATTAATTTAATGGCCTATTTTGCAATTCTTCCAGAAGCATCCGTTTGATGAAGGATTGCTCTAATTGGTTGATTAGTAAGAAGCATTATAGCATGTCCCTGGAAGTAGGGTCGAAGTCTTCTTGCTGCAATCATAAGAGCATAAGTCAATTTTTCCAACTTTGTATATCTAGTCTCGGTATCCCTTAGGATCTGGCTTATGTAGTATACTAGTCGCTGTACTTTTGCCTCTTCTTTGATCAGGACTGTCACTAGCGCCGCAGGAGAGATCGCGAGGTAGAGAAATAGCTCCTCTTCGGATTTGGGTTTGGTTAGTAGGGGGCGAGCTGAGGTAGTTCTTGAGTTTGTCAAATGTCTTTTGGCATTCCTGAGTCCAGCAAAAATCTTTCGGCTTCCTGAGGATTTGGAAGAAGGGCATGCAACGTTCGATCGATCTAGAGACAAACTGATTCAAAGGCGCTACCTTCCTAGTCAGGCATTGAACTTTCTTGAATGACTTCGGAGCGGTCATCTTCTGAATAGCTCAAATTTTCTCTGGGTTGGTCTCGATCCCTCGTCTCGAGATAATGAATCCCAAAATTTTTTTGAGGCTATCCTAAAGGCACACTTAGTTGGGTTTAGCTTCATCTTGTATTTTTTGAGTGCATCAAAAGCCTCTTCAAGATTGGCGACGTGATTGACAGTCTTTTGGCTTTTGACTAGCATGTCATCGATGTAAACCTCCATATTACGATCGATCTGCTTCTTGAAGATTTTATTGACTAAGCGTTGATAAGTTGCACATGCATTTTTAAGTCCGAAGAGCATGATCCTATAATAGTAAAGACCATAGTTAGTAATAAAAGCAGTCTTCTCCTCATCTTTCGGTGCCATCCGAATTTGATTATAGCCAGAGAAGGCATCCATAAAGGTGAGGAGCTCATAGCCTCAAGTCGCATCTACTAGTTGATCGATTCTGGGTAAAGGGTAGCTGTCTTTTGGCAGGCCTTGTTAGGCTTCTTAAAGTCGATGCACATCCTCCACTTGTCATTGGCTTTCTTGACCAGGACCATATTAGAGACCCAAGTCGGATAGCTGACTTTTCAGATAAATCCAGTATTGAGAAGCTTGTCGACTTCTTCTGCTATTACCTTCTACCTTTCTAGTGCATAGCCTCGAACTCTTTCTTTCACTGGTCGATGCTTGGGGTCAATGACCAGTCGATGTTCCATAACCTCGACGTCAATCCCAGGCATATTTACCAAAATCCAGGCGAAGACATCGGCATTCCTCTATAAGAAGGCGATGAGCTATTCTCGAACTTCATCTTCTAGATTGAAGCTAATTTGCACCATATGCTCCACATTTTCATCATTCAGGGGAATGGTCACAAGATCTTCTATGGGCTTGCCCCGCTCTTCGGCAAAGTCATCATGGACATCTAGCCCATCAACAGGACAAGGGTCGGACCGTGCTTTCTTTCATAGGGCTATTGAGTAGCAATGCCTTGCCAGAGCTTGATCTTCCTTGACCTCTCCGATCCCACAACTTGTCGAAAACTTCATCATCAAATAATAAGTGCACACCACCATCCGAAGTGCATTTAAATCAGATCAACCGAGAATTGTGTTGTAAGCGGAGGAAACTTTTACTACCAAAAAATCTACCTGTGCTCTAGATTATTTTGGATATTGTCTGGCAGTCACAGCTAGAGTCACTATACCTTCAACTGGTACTATAGTGCCAACGAAGCCTACTAGGGGGGTGTTAATTGGTCCAAGCAGAATATTTGATTTTGACATTTTGGAGAAAGCATCATAAAACAAAATGTCAGTCGAACTTTCATTGTCAACTAAAATGCAATGTACATCATAGTTTCCTATATTTAAAGAAATTACAACCGCATCATTTTGTGGAAACTGTATTTCCCGTGCATCTACCTCAGTGAAGGTTATGGGTTCTTTAGCCCTCCATCTTTTCACTGATCTCCCAGATCTGCTGGCTTCTTTTCATCGAAGGCCCTCAGAGATAGTGTTAATGATGTCGAGAGATGGTCAATCTCCTTATTGTTCCTTCCTCCTTGGTGGTTCAGGTTGCGGCAGTGCCCTCGGCCAATCTTCTCTTGCTTCAAGCGTCATCTGAGGAATCAACCCAACCGACCTCTCCTGATGAGCTCCTCGATCTCATCTTAGAGTTGAATGCATTCTTCAATATCGTGGTCATGGTCACGATAGTAGAGACAGTATTTGTTAGGATTGTGCTTGCCAGGATGAGTGTGCATCCTTTCTGATCTCGATAGTTGCTCATTGATCTCCATCAATACTTGCATTTTTAGAATATTAAGGGGGGCGTAATTATGAAACCTTTTGAGGGAGAACTTCTTCGTGCTCTTCTGTTGGAGCTTTTTTGACGACGAGCTCAAGGAGGAGTTCGGGCTCGCTTGCACTCGGAGGGAGTCCGTGAGCGCGGCCGAATGACTCCATCAGCTACGGGTTTATTAAATTCGCTCGCCTGCCGCTCTCCTACAGCTTCCTCATCCTTCAATTTGAAGGTTTCTTTCGCTCGAACGTATCCTTCAACCCGAGCTAGCAGATCGGCAAAATTTTTAGGATACTTCTTCTCCAGGAAAAATAACAAATCATTCTTCTAAAGACCGTCTTTGAGTGTGATCATTGCAACAGACTGATCCAGGTTCTAGATCTCCAATGCAACAGCATTAAATTGGATGATATAAGCTCAGATAGATTCTCCCTCCTTCTACTTGATATGCATCAAAAAATTCTAACCTCGATGCGGACGTCAGCTGCTGACGAAGTGAGCCACAAACTGATGGCTCATCTAGTCAAAGAAGAAGATCGTACCCAACTTCAATGTCGAGTACCAGTTTCTTGCTACTTCCTTTAAGGTGGATGAAAAAGCTCGACATAAAATGGCATCTGATGCGCCATGGAGTAGCATCATGGTCCAAAAGGCCTCTAGGTGATCGACCGGATCCGAGGTTCCATCATAGCTTTCAAATTGGGAAAGCTTGAAGTTCGACGGAACGAGCTCTTACATAATCCTCTGAGAAAAAGGAGGGTCAGTGCAAATATTATTACTATGTGTGGAGGGAGTATGACGAAGCTTTTCGATCCATCGACTCATTTCCTGGAGCCTTTGATTTAGAAGATTTTCACGATCATTGATCTCCAAAATTTTTTGGTGAGATGGGAGCAAAGCTCCCCCTAAGGTCGAATCATGGTCCAAGCAATGGCTCTCCACCCTCTATTTCTCCTTTTCGAAGGTCACCAGTCAGCTAGTCCGAATCGACTGTCTCCTGATCGGATCATGGGGCTCCGAAAAAGCCTGTTCCATCCAAATTTACATCGAAGCCTGTCGATGTATGGCCTGCACCACTTTCATGAGACCGCGAACTTGCTGGATCAGCAGGTTAAACTGTTCTACATCCACCATGGCTGCAGGTGGAGCTTGAGTTACTGGAGCTAGAGTGGAAATGGATGGATTTGGATGGGATCTAGCTGCGGAGACCGTTGATCATCGGGTCGAAGCTTTCTTGGAAGATATTTTTTTTGGAAAGAACTCTAAAGAGGAAGAAGAGAGATCGCTGTTGAGCACTCCTTTAAAATCAAGAGAACCTCAGGAACAGAGGGTCCTTCCTCTAGTGCTAATCCTATTGGAGGATCCCTTTTTATATACGGAGCTTGTCATAACCGTTCGGTAGTGGCCCATTCTGGGCCACGTAAAATTTATTATGGAGAGAGGTGTCGCTCGTAATAGATTGATAATGACAGTCGTAATCGTCCGATAGTGGGATTGCCTATAGCAGGCTGATCAATGATAGTCGTAACCATCTGGTGGAAGCAGTCATAATCATCCAGTGGAAGCAGGCGTTCGGAATCCGATTGAAGAAGATGTTCGGAAGAAGTTCGGCTCCTATAGAAATTCGACTGAAGGAGATGTTTGGAAGGAGTTCGGCTTCTATAGAAATTCGATTGAAGGAGAAGTGCGGAAGGAGTTTAGCTCTTGTAGAAATCTGACTGAAGAAGATGTCTGAAAGGAGTTTGGCTCATGTAGAAATCCGATTGAAGAAAAAGTCTGGAAGGAGTTCGACTTCTAAAAAAATTTGACTGTTGAAGGAGTTCGAAAGGAGTTTGGCTCCTATAGAAATCCGACTGAAGGAAAAATCTGGAAGGAGTTCGGCTCCTAGAGAAATCCGATTGTTGGAGGAGTTTGGAAGGAGTTTGGCTCCTGAAGAAATTTGAATGAAGGAGAAGTCTAGAAGGAGTTCGGCTCCTGAAGAAATCTGACTGCTGAAGGAGTTCGGAAGGAGTTTGGCTCTTGTAGAAATCTGACTGAAGGAGAAGTTCGGAAGGAGTTCGCTCCTGGAGGAATTCGACTGCTGGAGGAGTTTGAAAGGAGTTCAGCTTTGGGAGAAATTCGACTGAAGGAGAAGTTCGAAAGGAGTTTGGCTCTTGGAGGAATTCGATTGTTGGAGGAGTGCGGAAGGAGTTCGGTTGGGGGTTCGTTCGTCAGGGAAGTTCAGCTGGGAGTTCGTCCACTAGGAAAGTTCGGCTGCCGAAGGAGTTCGTCCGTCAGGAAAGTTCGGCTGTCGAAGGAGTTCGGCTGGGGTTCGTCCGCTAGAAAAGTTCGGCTATCGAAGGAGAATTTTCAATCGATGCTCTTCCGTGATTACCAGTTGCATTAGGCTAAGCATCAGACTGGACTTCGGTGGGAGCGAAATTTATCTCCAACAACTGCCTTAAGGCTGACAAACACTTTTTGCTCATCAGCAAAGTAAAAGTAATACCCTTTGATTTCTTTTGGATAATATATAAAACTATACTTATCAGACCTAGGTCCAAGCTTGTCTGTCATTAAACATTTGACATAAGCCGGACACCCCCAAAACCTAAGGTGTGAGAACACTGGCTTACATCATGTTCATATCTCACATGGTGTTTTATTAACAGATTTACTCGGAACCCTATTTAGAATGTAACAAGCTAACTCGAGCGCATATCCCTATAAGAAAATCGGCAAACCAACAAACCCCATCATGGATCGAACCATATCCAATAGGGTTCGATTTTCTCTTTCATACACACCATTATGTTGTGGTGTTCCAGGAGGGGTCCATTAGGATAGAATCTCATTCTCCCCTAGATATGTCAGAAATTTATTGAAAAGATACTCACCCTCTCGGTCAGATCGAAGAGTTTTAATACTCTTTCCAGTTTGCTTCTCTACCTCATTTCAAACTAGTTTGAATATTTTAAACGACTCCAACTTATGCTTCATTAAATAGGCATACCCATACCTCGATAGATCGTCTGTGAAAGTTATGAAGTAAAAGTATCCATATTTTGCACTTGAGCTTATGAATCCACATACATCTGAATGTACTAGACTCAGGAGTTCAGTGGCTTATTCATCTTTTTTGGTAAAGATGACTTGGGCCAAGAAGACATGACTCATAGATCGAAAGTGATTCACAATCATTAACCTCAAGAATTTTTTTTTTGAGCTAACCTATTTATTCTGTTCTTGTTAATATGATCTAGCCTATAATACTAAAGATAGACTTCGGATACTACAAAAAAATATAAAAATAATAATTTTTATTTTATAATATAAGATTAAAATATCAGCATGAAAGAGAATGTTTTTAAATTTTAATAATGATTATAAGTATTGTCGGAGGTGAAATAAATTTTTAGTCAGACAATGGTTATCGGAGGATAAAAATTTTAGAGTTAATTTTATTTTAATTTTAGAGTCAGATAATGCTTGGCAAGTTTTTATTAATTTTATTTTTAATTAAATAATAATTATAAATGCTGTCGAAGGTTAAAAAATTTGACGATTTCTTTCCGCCTCCTTCCATCTCCGTCCGTGATTTCTTTCCGAAACCCACCCGGCCTCCTTCCACCAAAATCCTAGCCGACCGCCATTTATGATTTCTTTCCGAAACCCACCCCTCCTCCTTCCACCAAAACCCTAGCCGACCGCCATTTATGATTTCTTTCCGAAACCCACCCCTCCTCCTTCCACCAAAACCCTAGCCGACCGCCGTCTGCGATTTTCTAATCCCTCTCCGAGTTGCCAACCCGCCTCCTCCTTCCACTAAAATCCTAGCCGACTTTCACCATTTTCGAGTTCCCAACCCATCTCCTCCGATTTTCAAGCAATGCCATCCACCGCCTCCTCCTTCCACTAAAGCCCTAGCCGATTTTCTCAAACAATGCCATCCACCGCCGCCTCCGAGTTCCCAACCCGCCTCCTCCTCCTCCCCCTCCTCGTCTTCGTCTCCATTTTTCAAAACCATCCCTCTCCCCATTTTCCTGAGAAACAGAGGAAGCGGCGAGGTCGTTAAGGGATTGAGAGAATTTTAAGCTGATCGAGATCGAGCACATCTCGGCGACAGTGGATCTAGTATGAAAGCCCTTCTTCTATCCCCTTTTCAATTATTTACCTTCCTGTCTTCTCTGGAAGTGCTTGATTTGATCTATATGTGTGCACACACTCCCTGTGCAAAACCTATGGATGGATGGGGAAATTTCACGTCCTGATTATTTTTGATCAATTCCCACATCCATTGTCGGTCGACCTCCTATTATCCCTCAAATTCAACCATCTCGAAGACTAGATCATATAAGTTCACTTTCTTGTATGCGTTTTTCAATTTCCGTATGGGGTTTTATTATGAGTTGACGTCAACTATCCATTTTAAGAAAACTTGGAGCTGGGTTGAGAAAAGGTAGGATATAGATCTGGCGGTTTTGGTTCTTTTCTTTAGATTATGATACAAAATTCATGCTGGTTGAAGTATGATACACTTTGCCATGTGCGTCTTGATCTCTAGCCCTCAGATTTACATAGCAGACCAACCAGAATTTTTAGTGAATTGATCCCTTTGCAATTATGAAGGAAAATCTAAAGAACGTGGAATAGAAAGAAGATACTATGTTATAGGAACTTAAATTAATCTAACAGGACCTCATCAATTCTTCTTGCTTTTTACAATATTAGATATTTTGTTAAGAAGTCAATGTTCCCCACCTAGCACTTAGTTTACTTAACATCCTTTCCTTTTCACCCATGGAATAGTTCTATGTCACCGTTCTATAGTGTTTTTGATATGTTCTGTTTTGATCCTATTGACAATGTTATCAGTTGTCTCTTTGTTCTTTAATAAGAATATTATGCTAAGACTGTTACTGGATTGCATCTTTAGGACATTAAATTGCACTTGTCACCTTGTTTTCATCTTTAGGACAATGTTATCAGTTGATATGTTCTGTTTTCATTTCATTGCTCATGTTTCATCTCCTAAATTTATTGTTAAATACCTTATCTTTTATTTCCCCACAATTTTTTTCCCTAATATAAAGTAATTCTGAGGTTAGGAATGGTTAGAAGCAAATTTTTAACATTTGTTAACCGCACAAAACCTGGAACATACCAAAATCTTACATGTTATTTGGAAAGTCAGGAGGAAAACAATTTAAATGTTTGCTATTTGGAAATTCAATTTGTCTAATTGGACTCAATTCCTCTAATCTCTTTACTAATTTCCTCAAAAAGTAGCTGTAGTATGAAAATTCTTTATTTTGAATCTTGCAATGTCCAAATTCATGTGTTGATATTTTCAATACTAGCTTGGAATTTTCTGATCACTATTAGTAAAATACAAAATTATCTTACATGAGCAATTGTGGTGCTGGTGCCTAACTTTTAGAGGGCGAGTGATGGTAGCTTCTGTCAAAGATATTTAATTTAATGAGGTCTTAAAAAAACAGATATTTGACGTAACATAAGTAGCATTTGTGTTGTTGTCACTGCTTTTTTAATATTTTCTAATAAGATAAGCCTAGCTACTGGTGACAGAAAAGATGCTTCATGTGCACATGCACAATGGATCTTTTCTGCAATTTATCTTTGGGAATTTGGGTAGGTATTTCGACATTTGATCCGCTAATCAATTTGAAAAGATATATTGGCTGCTCCATTGCATGGGTGCCTCCTAGGTAGATCTTATTGATCAGCATGGACAGCAAGATGTACAAGCATGCAGAGGTTTTCATCTTGAATGGCCAATTGCAGGACCTCTTCATGACTTTCAGAAGCTTATGTCCCTCCCTCCCTTATTTAAAATAAATAACATTCCTGGCAGTGATCACATCAGCAGGCTTGGCATCCTTCGCTATTGTGGGCTTATGGGTAAATAAATGGTGTCATCATCAAACCGAAACCTTACAAGAAACGGAAAGTTACCGAAAGACCTTACAAGAAAGAAAGTTTGGTAGATCAAATACGATAAGGCATAAACATGAGCGGAGATTCATATGCATGGACGAGATTTCTATGTCGGGTCATAACCGTGTTGCAAGGCCGAAACGCTAAGGGACGATCTCAAACCGAGGAAAATACGGCGGAAATCTTCCCAATAACCACGACTCGACAAGGTCGTCCCAGTGAAAGCATTATCTCGTCTCACAGGGACAATATCTCCAACATCTCAGCAAACACAAAGGGACCTTACCAATTTACGATCCAATCTGAAAACATTAAAAGCTCACTGGCATTCATGTCTTGGAAAACAAAATTGAGTATGGCAAGCAAAGATAACAATAATAATTGAAAACAGCCTTGACCAAAATTACAACATTTTTGTTTGGAATTACATATAGAGCCTGATGTGCAATAATATAAAGAAACCCTTTTGGATGCTGAGTCTATATCCATGTGTGTCTAACCTTTTAATCTGTTCCTTTCTAATGGGGATTTTGTAGCCGCATCAATATTAGGTTTCGTTATTGAGTTCTCTAGTTTTTCAGAGTCTTCGCTATTTAATGTCTGATTTAAGATTGTAGTTGACTCAGGCTTTTATTATATAAATATATATATATATATATATATATTTTATTGAGAAATAACAACTTGTTTCTGATGGGGTTTTCAATTGAGAGATGGGACATTTGATACTTCTTTAATGGTTGGAAAAAGAATCAACAGCTCAGAAGAGATGCAATATATTGTTGGTTGAAGAAAACAGAGAATATATCACAAGACGTATGACCATGATATGACTGAGCTTGGTGTCCTAAATTCCTGGAAAATGATAGCTGGTTCTCTACCGGCATATCCTTGACTGGGGCAGTCTTTATGCCCCCCCTTTGACCTATCCAATGATTACTCTCTACCCTTGCCACACAATCATTACAGCATTGTCATCTCTGCTATGCTTGTCTTGCATGCTTTGACCTACCTCGCTGGTTATATTATATAAAAATTGATCGCTCCTTTATCATTGTCATTTCACAAAACTTCTCTTTAGGCCATCTCTATACTTTTATCCTCCTGGTGGTGACTAGATATTTCTATTTTTCCTTTCTTTCTTTTGCAGATTCCAGATTCATCTAGAAATTTTAAACCACTCAAAATTATGGAAAAATTGGAAAACTAAGGGATGGCATTAAGAAAAGCGGGCTTCTACTTCGAATGTTTGGGCTCTATTGATTGGGAAAAGAATGAAAGCATTTTTTAGTTTGCAAATTTTTGGTGAATACTTGATTGAGTCATTTTCATATGTACCAGGTTGATCTTCGTGGAGACCTTCTGGGGATGTTGTCTGCACATCCATTGGCCCCTTTGGTATCACTTCATCATCTGGACAATGTGGAGCCATTGTTCCCTAGAATGAATTGAACAATGGCCTTGAAGCATTTATTTGAAGCCGTAAATGTGGATCCAGCCAGGATTTTACAGCACTGTTTGTTATGACAGCTCGAAAATGCTTACCATTTCAGTTTCCTGGGGTTATACGGTTCAGGTGTTTGAAGGCAATCGACTTCCTCCTGACCTTCTCTCTTTGCAACAGATTTTTACTCCATGGAGAAGAAATCGCAATATCGTTTCTGGTTTGTATATATTTAACACAAGGGAGTTTCCAAGGGACCCATGTCAAAGACCGGCTTTTTTCTTTCTGGAAATAATGCACGATAGGTATTGGTAAAATGTAGAATGAGCAAAGTCCTTGAAATAAAATATATATTTTTTGGATATTTGTATAATGTATAAATTTAAATTTGATGGCTGATGCTTTGATGGGAGCAATTTTATTTAGGAATTCAACTAGTGGATGCGTATTTACTTGGTCCAAATTTTTTTTGGTTTGCTGATTTTTTTCCAGATATATATGAAAAATAAATTATTATTATTATTTTTATGAATGTTTTAGTAGTTTTGTAATTATTGAAGTTTTGTGATTGTTAATAGAATTTATTACATGCGAATATTTGGATATGATGATTTATGAAGATTAATAATTTATAAAAATTTTTATTAGATCTAATAATTTATCTATTTTTTTTTATATTGATTTGTGATCTCATGATTTTTTTTTTTCAAAGGAGAGAAGTCATGGCATGCATGTATTTTTTATCTATACTTTTAATAATAACTGAGTTCTCTGATTGAATAATTTTAGAATTATAATTGCAGGTGTGATGCTATTCGAAATAAGATGATGATTAGGAGGAATTTATTCAATTAAAATTGAAGATCAAGATGATTGAGAGAATTAAATTATTGATTAATTCAATATAAGATGATGAATTAATTATTTTAGACTAGAAAAAAAATATTTAATTAAAAATTAAAAATCAAGATGATTGAGAGATAATTAAATTTTTGATTAAATATTTTAAATTATTTACGGTGTAAATATATTATTAAAATTTTGTTATTACGATTTCAGTTCGGCTAGCGTAAATATTATCATAATATAAGAGTTGGACTTTTTGTAACTTTTTTAATTTTTTATTATTTTTGAAACTGGTGCCTGGAGCCCGTCTTCCGTGCGTTTTGATGTCGGGAGATTTCCGTGCGTTGTAGTGCCAGCTCCCGCAAAAATGTCGCAATTTTTTGTTTTTTAATGCTGGCTTCCGACGACATTTTAAAGCATCGCGGGTTTTAAAGTAAGTTGGGAAAACGTTGCGAGTTTTAAAGTAAAAATTGGCTTCCGACAATGCTTTAAAACGTTGCTTTGGGTTTTTTTTTTTTAAAAAGTTGGCGTTCGACGGTGGTTTAAAACGTTGCTTGGTTTTATATTTTTAATTGGCTCCCGACGACGCTTTAAAACGTTCTTAAACGCCGGGAATCCCATTAGGCCCACAACACTAATAAGCGTCGTTAATTTTAAGGTAATGATTTTCCACTCCCACATAGACGACGCGCTCACGACGCTTGGGAAAGCGTAGTCGCAAAATTTATCAACGAATATTCTCGTCGGCAAACACCAAAACAAACGTGTCGATTTTTCATTTTTCTATAGTGAGATATATCATTAATTTTAGAATATTTATCGAAGAATTGAATCATGTTAACAGATATAGTTAATAAATAAATATTATTATTCAATCATGTAATAAAATTTATAACATTATTCAAAATGATATTATAAATTTTTTTTTTATTGATATTTTATAATCATACATGATCAAAAGATTTACAGAAATGATGTTCAATAAAAAAAATTAGACAAAAATGATATTTATTAAGAATAATTTTATTTGAATTGATTATAAAATTCATGATTCTTAAAGCTAGAATTAGAACTTATCTTTCATCTCCAGTATTCAGGAACCTCTCATCTTGATTAAATCTCTTACTGATTTGTAAGCCCTGCATAGAATTATAAATATAATAAGGGCTTCCAATATCTAATACCCAAGCAGTAGAATTAAATAAAAAAAATTTGTAATATATTATCATATAATTACCTTATCCAACAACTACTTGCTTATTCCTTAGTCTATTCGGATCCAAGGAGGTAATGTACAGAGAACAGTTCCTTTTTCAGTGTCCTTGCTTCATACAGAAGAAGCACTCTGCCTGACTCTGATCGGGCTTGCGCTTCTTGGTCTGACCCCTGTGCAGTCATCCCGACATTTGACTGTACCTTCTTGTTATTCTTTTTCTTATTTTTTTTCTTTTTTAATGGGTCAACGACCAAAAGAAGATCCTTCCACTACATTCATCATCTCCTTATGGAGTTGGTGATCCTTCTCAAAGTTCTACAGCAACCCCAATAAGTCATGGTAGTTAACTGCAGGCTTTATCATTCTAAAATAAGTCAGAAAAGTGAGAAAATACTTAGGTAAAGAATTAAGGATCGCATCCTTATCAAGCTGCTCGTGCACCCAACTTGCTAAGGCGCTCAATCATCTCGATCATGTACAGTACATGATCAGTGACTGAGGCCCCGTCCCTCATCCGAGCATTGAAAATGTCACAACTTATTTTTGTGCCTTTCAACATCGTCAGGCATGCTAAAAGAGTCGTTCAACATTTGAAGCATCTTCTGTGGTTGGGTATTTTTGAACTAATGGCTAAACTCGTCATTTATTGCCGCCAGCATTATGCACCGATGGTGGTGCGATCATTGAGCCACTTTTGGTAAGTATCTTATATCGCTCTTGTAGCATTTAGAGCTGGCTCCTCAGATGCTGGATCTATTACTATATAAAGGATTCACTCATGCTCTAGGACGATTTTCAACTTACGATACTAGCTATCGAAGTTGGATTCTATTAATTTATCATTATCTAACAATGATTGGAGCGACAGGTTAGTGACCATTTCTGCATAAAAAGAAAAATCAAACTTAATTAGTATATGAATCAATTATCCTAAAGACTTGAACTTTAGTCTAAAGATCCTTGCACTATTTTATATGAATTAGTAGCCTCTATCTCCAATTCAAAAAATTACTTTAATTCCTTAGTGGGTATTAGAATCCATATAGACTATACACGAGCCCAACTTTGGTTGGTCAATCTATATGCATCTATAGATAGATTCAAAATCAATTGTCTCTTTAAATAACTTCTAGTAATATTAATTTTACCCCGGAGATCTAATCAGTAGGCTTTGGCCTTTATAGAAAAGATCTAATTAAGTCCAACCATTAACATGACCACATTTGATCTTATCTAATCAATAAATGATCAAGCCCAACTTTGGTTGGCCAACCTAACCACCATCAGAAAGATTTAACCAAATTATTATTTTATGAATGATAATTTTATTAGTCAATAATCACCAAGCCTTTGGGTCTCCAATGATCATTATACTAATGAACCCATTATCACTCAACTTAATGGGAGATTATGATTTAATTATCTATATAACTATTTTATTTTTAAGGACATTGTTGGAGATAAACCCTACTTCCATCAAAGTTTAGCTTGATGCTTATCCCAATGCAATCGGTAATCACGGAAGAGCTTCAGCGGCCAAACCTTAGCCAAACTCCTTTAGCCGGCCGAACTTTCCAGCGGTCGAGTTTCAGTCGAACTCCCTCCGAGCTCCTCCTTCAGACGGACCCCTATAGAAGCCGAACTCCTTCCGAGCTTCTCCTTCCGTCGGACTTCTACGGGAGCCAAACTTCTTCCTGATCCCTTCAGTCGGACTCCTACTCCTTTCGAACTCCTTCGGTCGGACTCCTACGAGAGCCGAACTCCTTCCTGATCCCTTCAATTGAACTCCTACGGGAGCTGAACTCCCTCCGAACTCCTTCAATCGGACTCCTACGGGAGCCGAACTCTTTCCAAGCTTCTCCTTCAGTCGGACTCCTATGGGAGTCGAACTCCTTTCTGATCCCTTCAGTCGGACTCCTATGAGAGCCGAACTCCCTCCTAACTTCTTCTTCAGTCGGACTCCTATGGAAGCCAAATCTCCTTCGAACTCCTCCTTCAGTCGGACTCCTATGAGAGTCGAACTTCCTTTGAACTCCTTCAGTCGGACTTTTATGAAAGCCAAACTCCCTCTTGACTTCTCCTTCAGTCGGACTCCTATAGGAGCCAAACCCCTTTCGAGCTTCTCCTTCAGTCGGACTCCTACAGGAGCCAAACTCCTTCTCGATCCCTTCAGTCGGACTCCTATGGGAGCCGAACTCCTTCCGAGCTTTTCCTTCAGTCGGACTCCTCCTATGGGAGCCAAACTTCCTCCGAGCTTCTCCTTCAGTCGGACTCCTACGAGAGCCAAACTCCTTCCGAGCTCCTCCTTCAGTCGGACTCCTATGGGAACCGAACTCTCTCCGAACTCCTCCTTCATTCGAACTCTTTTAGGAGCCGAACTTCTTCCTAATTTCTCCTTCAGTCAGACTCTTATGGGATCTGAACTCCACCCGGATCTCCTTCAGTCAGACTCCTACGGGACCCGATCTCCTTTCGAACATCACCTTCGACTGGACTTCTCTGAAAGTCGGACTCCTCACAGACATCTCTTTTGGTCGGACTCCTTCCAGACATCCTCTTTCGTCGGACTTCTCCAGAAGCCAGACTCCTCCCAGACATTTTCTTCGGTCGGACTTCTCTAGAAGCTGGACTCCTTCTGAACTTCTCCTTCGATCTAACTCCTCTAGGAGTCGAACTTCTTTCGAACTTCTCCTTCAATCGAATTTCTCCAGTAGATTGCTCCTAGATAATCTCCTCCAGACGTATTCCCTTTGAGAGTTCGAGCTCCTCTGAAATTGATGTATGTCGAAGCTCTTCACCGACTAATGCCTGCTTCCTCCAAACTACGATTATTGGATCTCAACGAACGATCATTATCAGTCTGATGATGCCTCTTCCTCTCCGTACCGAACCTCATGTAGCTCCGAGCGGCTTAGTACTGTACAGCTACAGCTATCGCCATCAATCTGCTTCAGGTGGTGCTATAGACGGTGCCCCCCCTCCATGATAGAGGCCTCGAGCGGTCCACTACCAGACAGCTGCAGCTGTCACCATCAATCCACTACAAGCTCCGTCTATAAAAAGGGACCCTCCAGATATGTTTTCTCTAAGCTCTCTTTTTCTTTCCAAAACTCTTTCGAACTCATTCCCGAGCACTCTATTTCTGTTGGTTAAATGAGCTGACTTGATCGTCGGAGGATCCCACCGGAGCCACCACCACCGACTCCGGATGGAACTTTATTTTGCAGGTCATCGACGGCGATCTCGTCTTCCTCGACTCTAGCTTGATTCGACGTCGATCAGATTCTGCACCAACAGAATTGACGCTAGAGAAAGAACCTCTGTCTCTGAGGTATCCTTATTCTTAAAGAGGTGCTCAGTCGATCCTACCGACCTTTTTCTCCAAAGGTCACCTCCATCCTCTCCCTCAATCCCAAAAAATGCCTCAAACGAAGGTGACTACCCAGAGATCTACCGCTTCTATCATCAGATCTGAGCCACATCCATCCATTCCTGCTCCATTATCGGTACTTCAACCTCCACCTCCATCGACGATCATGGTAGATTCGGAGCAGAACCTACTGATGCAGTGGGTTCAGGATCTCACCGAGATGGTGCAGTCCATGCAGCAGCCTTCGGTAGTGACTCCATCAGAAAACCCACCATCAGGATGTCGAAAATCGATCTCAAAGAAGAGTACTTAGGCTAGCATATCTGTCGCCCTTGAGAAGAAAAAATAGAGAGTAGAGGATCCATGTTTGGATCATGGTTCTCCTCTAAAGGAGACCTTCTCCATTTGTAGTCGAAAGCCCTCCAAGATCTGCAACCAAGACGACGCCCTCGATCACAGGCTATGGGAGATGGACCGATGGATTGAGAAACTCCGCCATGTCACCTCAGCTTGCCCGATTGATCATTTGGAGGCCTTCCAGATTATGATGCTACTTCATGGCACACCAGATGCCATATTATGCCGAACTTTTCCATCTACCTTGAAGGAAGCAGCAAAAAATTGATACTCGATGTTGAAATCAGGTACGATCTTATCTTTTGACCAGATGAGTCATCAATTCACAGCCCACTTCGTCAGTAGTCGATGTTCGCGCCGAGATTCAAATTTCCTGATGAATGTCAAGCAAAAGGCGGGAGAATCCATCTAGGCTTATGTTATCCGATTTAATGCTGCTGCATTGGAGGTCCGAAACCTAGACCAGTCCGTTGCAATGGTCGCACTCAAGGACGGCCTTCAAAAGAATGATTTGCTGTTCTCCCTAGAGAAGAAGTATCCTAAGGACTTTGTCGATCTGCTCGCTTGGGTCGAGGGATACGTTCGTACGGAAGAAGCCTTCAAATTGAAGGATGAAGAAGCCGTAGGAGAGCGATGGATGGAAGAGTCTAATAGAGCCACCATCGATGGAGTGCCGGGTGATGTTCGGCCACGCTCACGGACTCCTCTCGAGCATAAGCGAATCCAAACTCCTCGAGCTTGTCATCAAAGAAGCCCCGACGGGTGCGAAGAAGTCCTCCCCTCAGAAGGTTTCATAACTATGCCCCTCTTAACGCTCCTAAAACTCAAGTTTTGATAAAAATTAAGAGTCAGCTATCAAGATCAAAAGAATTACGATCTCCTCCAAACAAGCACAATCGAAGTGAATACTGTCTCTACCATTGTGACCATGGTCATGATACTGAAGAATGCATTCAACTCCAAGACGAAATCGAGGAGCTCATCAGGAGGGGTCGGTTGGGTCAATTCTTCCGACGCCAATCTGAAGCAGGAGAAGATCGGCCAAGAGCGCTGCCATAGCCAGAATCACCTATGACGAAGGAACAACAAGAAGGTTGGCCGCCTTCTGGCATCATCAACGCTACCTTTGGGGGGGCTCAGTACTTCAGCAAGCCATCGTCTCTCAGCCTCAAAGCCAAGAGAAGCTTGCTCCAAATTGAGAAAGCTAGCATGAAATAGAGGAGGTCGTCCGATCTAGAACTTATCGCATGAAAAAACTCGAAGGAACAACGCTCCTACGATCTTGAAACACAAAGAATCTAAGAATGTGCTGCTAGTAATTTTTCTTCAATAAAATTTCTTCATTTCAATAATTACTGTTTTTTAGTGCAAAAACTATGTGATGATAGGGAAGAAGCAATTAATAGTAACCATGTTAGAAATAGGAGGAGAACCTTATCCTAACAGAAGCAGATCGAAGTCCTTTAACCTCGGCTAGAGATAAGATCTCTCTCGAGCGTCCGAGTCAACCTCGGCTAGAGATAAGATCTCTCCCAAGCATCCAAGTCTACGTCAATAGGAGATAAGATCTCCCCCGAGCTCCATCTTCAACCTTGGCTAGAGATAAGATCTCTCTCGAGCGTTCGAGTCAACCTCGGTTAGAGATAAGATCTCTCCCGAGCGTCCAAGTCTACATCAACAGGAGATAAGATCTCCTTCAACCTCAACTAGAGATAAAATTCCTTCTGAGCATCCGAGTCAACCTCGGCTAGAGATAAGATCTCTCCCAAGCTTCAAAGTCTTCGTCAATAAGAGATAAGATCTTCTTCAACCTCAATTGCTGGAGATAAGATCTTTCCCAAGCTTCTACATCAAAAGAAGATAAGATCTCCTTTGATCTTGACTGCTAGAGATAAGATCTCCTCCGAGCTCAACCTTTAACCTCGGCTAGAGATAAGATCTCTTCTGAGCATTCGAGTCAATCTTAGCTAGAGATAAGATCTCTCCCGAGCATCTAAGTCTACGTTAACAGGAGATAAGATCTCTTTCAACCTCGGTTAGAGATAAGATCTCTTTCGAGCATCCAAGTCAACCTTGGCTAGAGATAAGATCTCTCCCAAGCGTTCGGATCAATCTCGGCTAGAGATAAGATCTCTCTCAAACTTCAAAGTCTTCGCCAATAGGAGATAAAATCTCCTTCAACCTCGACCGCTAGAGATAAGATCTCCCCCAAGCTCCACCTTCAACCTCGGCTAGAGATAAGATCTCCTCCGAGCTTCAAAGTCTTTGCCAACAGGAGATAAGATCTCCTTCAACCTCGACCGCTGGAGATAAGATCTCCTCCAAGCTTTTACGTCAACAGAAGATAAGATTTCCTTCGACCTTAGCTGTTAGAGATAAGATCTCCCATGAGCTCAATCTTCAACCTCGACCGCTGGAGATAAGATCTTACCTGAGCTTCTATGTCAACAGGAGATAAGATCTCCTTCGACCTCGGTTGCTGGAGATAAGATCTCCTACGAATTTCAACCTCGATGTCAACCTCGACTGCTCTCCTACGAATTTCAACCTCGATGTCAACCTCGGCTGCTGGAGATAAAATCTCTCCTGAGCTTCTACGTCAATAGGAGATAAGATCTCTTTCGACCTTGGCTGCTGGAGATAAAATCTCCTCCAAGCTCAACCTTCAACCTCGGCTAGAGATTAAGATCTCTCCCGAGCATCCAAGTCAATCTTGGTTAGAGATAAGATCTCTTCTGAGTGTCCGAGTCAACCTCAGCTAGAGATAAGATCTCTCTCGAACTTCAAAGTCTTCACCAACAGGAGATAAGATCTCCTTCAACCTCGATCGCTGGAGATAAGATCTCTCCTGAGCTCCACCTTCAACCTCGGCTAGAGATGAGATCTCTTCTGAGCTTCAAAGTCTTCACTAACAGAAGATAAGATCTCCTTCAACCTCAGCTAGAGATAAGATCTCTTTCGAGCGTCCAAGTCAACTTCGGCTAGAGATAAGATCTCTCTCGAGCGTCCAAGTCTACATCAATAGGAGATAAGATCTTCTTCAATCTCGACCGCTGGAGATAACATCTCCCCCGAGCTTCTATATTAAAAGGAGATAAGATCTCCTTCGATCTCGACTATTGGAGATAACATCTCCTCCGAGCTCAATCTTTAACCTCAACTAGAGATAAGATCTCTTTCGAGCGTCCAAGTCAACCTCGGCTAGAGATAGAATCTCTTCCGAGCTTCAAAGTCTTTGCCAATAGGAGATAAGATCTCCTTCAACCTCGACCGCTGGAGATAAGATCTTCTCCGAGCTCTACCTTCAACCTCGGCCGCTAGAGATAAGTTCTCTTCCAAGCTTCTACGTTAACAGGAGATAAGTTCTTCTTCGACCCTCGATTGCTGGAGATAAGATCTCCCCTGAGCTCAACCTTCAGCCTCGATCGTTGGAGATAAGATTTCCTCCGAGCTTCTACGTCAATAGGAGATAAGATCTCCTTCAATCTCGACTACTGAAGATAAGATCTCCCACGAACTTCAATCTTGACGTCAACCTCGACTGCTGGAGATAAGATCTCCTCTGAACACAACCTTCAACCTCGGCTGCTGGAGATAAGATCTCCTCTGAACACAACCTTCAACCTCGGCTGCCGGAGATAAGATCTCCCCCGAGGAGCTTAACCTTCAACCTCGACTGCTAGAGATAAGATCTCTCCTGAGCTTCTACGTCAATAGGAGATAAGATCTTCTTCAACCTTGGCTGCTGGAGATAAGATCTTCCTCGAGCTTCTACGTCAATAAGAGATAAGATCTCATTCGACTTTGACCTACTGGAGATAAGATCTCCCCTGAGCTCAACCTCGACGTCAACCTCGGCTAAAGATAAGATCTCTCCCGAGCATCCGAGTCAACCTCAGCTAGAGATAAGATCTCTTCCGAGCATCTGAGTCAACCTTGGCTAGAGATAAGATCTCTCTCGAGCTTCAAAGTCTTCGCCAATAGAAAATAAGATCTCCTTTAACCTCGACCATTGAAGATAAGATCTTCCTCGAGCTCCACCTTCAATCTCAGTTAGAGATAAGATCTCTCTCAAGCATCCGAGTCAACCTCGATTAGAGATAAGATTTCTTTCGAGCATCTAAGTCAACGTCAATAGGAGATGAGATCTCCTCCAAGCTTCAACCTTAATGGGTACAGAGCCCGTAAAAGGATTCGATGGTTGCCCTTTTTGTACTCCCTTACTTCGAATTTTAAATTCGAAAGTAGGGGGGACTATTATTGGAGATAAATTCTGCTCTCACCGAAGTCCAGCATGATGCTTAGCCCAATGCAATCGGTAATCATGGAAGAGTTTCAACGGCCATACCTTAGCCGAACTCCTTCAGTTTATCAAACTCCCTAGTGGCTGAGTTTCAATCGAACTCCCTCCGAGCTCCTCCTTCAGACGGACTCCTATGGGAGCCAAACTTCTTTCGAGCTTCTCCTTCAGTCGGAATCCTATGAAAGCCAAACTTCTTCTTGATCCCTTCAGTCGGACTCCTACGGAAGCCGAACTTCCTCCGAACTCCTTCCGAACACTTCCAATCGGACTCCTATGGGAGTCAAACTCCTTCCTGATCCCTTCAGTCGGACTCCTACGAGAGCCGAACTCCTTCAGTCGGACTCCTATGGGAGCCAAACTCCTTCCTGATCCCTTCAGTCAGACTTCTATGGGAGTCGAACTTCCTCCTGACTCCTTCGGTCAGACTCCTATGGAAGCCGAACCCCCTTAGAATTTCTCCTTCAGTCGGACTCCTATGGGAGTCAAGCTCCTTCCAAACTCCTTCAGTCGGACTCCTACGGGAGCCGAACTCCCTTTTGACTTCTTCTTTAGTCGGACTCTTACGAAAGCCAAACTCCTTTCGAGCTTCTCCTTCAATCGGACTCCTACGGGAGCCGAAACTCCTTCCTGATCTCTTCAGTCGGATTTCTATGGGAGCCGAACTCCCTCCTGACTTCTCCTTCAGTCGGACTCCTATGGAAGCCAAACTCCTTTCGAGCTTCTTCTTTAGTCGAACTCCTATGAAAGACGAACTCCTTTTTGATCCTTCAGTCAAACTCCTATGGAAGCTGAACTTTTCCAGACTCCTCCTTCAGTCGGACTCCTATGGGAGCCGAACCTCCTCCAAAATCCTCCTTCAGTCGGACTCCTACGGGAGTCGAACTCCTTCCGAGCTCCTTCTTCAGTCAAACTCCTACGGAAGCCGAACTTCTTCCGAGCTCCTTCTTCAGTCGGACTCCTATGAGAGCCGAACTCCCTCCGAACTCCTCCTTCAGTTGAACTCCTTCGGAAGCCAAACTCCTTCCTGATCCCTCCTTCAGTCAGACTCCTACGGGATCTGAACTCCTCTCGGATCTCCTTTAGTCGGACTCCTATGAGATCCGAACTCCTTTCGAATATCTCCTTCGATCGAACTTCTCCAGAAGTCGGACTCCTCACAGACATCCCTTTCCGTCGGACTTCTCCAGAAGTTGGACACCTCTCAGACATTTTCTTCGATCGGACTTCTCTAGAAGTCGAACTCCTTCCGAACTTCTTCAGGAGCTGAACTTCTTCCAAACTTTTTCTTCAGTCGGATTCCTTCAACGGATTGCTCCCAGATGATCCCCTCTAGACGTATTCCCTTTAAGAGTTTGAGCTTCTCTAAAATTGATGTATGTCGAAGCTCTTCACCGACCAACATCTGCTTCCTCCAAACTATGATTATTAGATCTCAATGAACGGTCATTATCAGTCTGACGATGCCTCTCCCTCTCCATACCAAACCTCACATGGCCTTGAGTGGCTTAGTTCTGGATAGCTATGGCTGTCTCCATTAATCTATTTCAGGCAGTGCTACAGATGGTGCCCCCTCCATGATAGAGGCTTCGAGAGGCCCGCTATCAGACGACTGCAGCTATCACCATCAACCTGCTATAAGCTTCATCTATAAAAAGGGATCATCCAGATATATTTTCTCTAAGCTCTCTTCTTCTTCTCAAAATTCTATCGAACTTATTTTTGAGCACTCCATTTCTGTTGGCCAGAAGAGCTGACTTAACCATTGGAAGATCCCGTCGGAGCCACCACCATCAACTCCGGATGGAACTTTATTTTACAGGCCACCGACGGCGATCTCGTCTTCCTCAACTCCAGCTCGATCTGACGTCGATCAGATTCTGCACCAATGGATATAATAATTTTAGAGAATTTAATTAACATATTTAAGAAGAGGAAGAAATTCAGCGAGCCAATTTCGATCCTCTCATTAACTTCACAAAGTTAGATAAAAAAGAATCTAATCTAGGCTGGCATTAGGAGCACCTAAATCAGTCAGACTGATTTACCTAATTAACATGGATGAGTTCAAATCATCAAGTGATATAATCAAAATCTAATTCACCAGGATAGTCAGGCAAGTGAGATTAGAGGAAGGGATATGCCATTAACTCGTCAAAGATCGAATCAATGCAAGTAGCTTCCAATTAAAAACCACTTGTCAAAGTGCCAAGCTTACCTTAGGCACCATTCGATTTATTAGTTTCAATTTGACCAATCTAGTAATTTTGGATTCGACCGCGTACCTATGAATCAAGTCCATTTGGTTCTCATTAATTAAAGGCATGGACTTGACCAACTACAACTATTGTAATTAAGTCTATAGAGTCCTTGAACTAATCTAAATTAATATTTAATTAGATTTGATCAACTACTCTTAATTAGTCTATTCTTTAACTAACCTTAGGTCTAATCTAATTTATGGACCTAATTCATCTAACCCAATAATCCACAAGTTTATGATTAATGACTTAGGATCTTAATTCATAATTCTAGACACTAAATCATTTCACTTAATTTTAATTAAATTTATAGGCTGAGGGTTAGGGTTTGATATTTTGAAAATATTTTTTAAATTTTGAAAGATTTTTTATAACTTAACATTGTTCACCAATTTAGTCGACTCACTTCAAAATTGAATTGGCTCAATTCATAAACAATACTAGTTGTAGGATTTAATCTGAAACTATATACACTACATAATACTAAATCATGAATTAAACTTTAGATCCCATCTAAATATGCATTCATGATAAAAAAATTAGATTAAAATCTAATTTATCATATCATAAAAATTAGATCTAATTTAAAAATTTAATGATCAACAACAAGATCAAGCACGTACAATGACAATCTTTGCACTATAGGGGGTAAACCCTATAGCAGGACAATCTTCAGTTCATGCAATCTTGATTTTAATTTTTAGATTAATTAATTAAATTATTAGATTAATATTTTGATCAAATCTAAATTATCAATATAAACATGCAAGCATATCATGTTTAGCGAACCTAGCTCTAATACCATTTGAAAGGATACAGTGCAGGGTTGTAGTGCTACTTTAAAATTTTTTTTTGAAAATAGCAAACATGTAGAAAAAAATAATTAATCTAATTAATTATTTTTAATTATATTAAAATATTAAATTTTATACTAAGGATCTAAACATAATATGCATGCATTTATATAGATCTAAAAAATAAAATTATGCAGCAAACTATTTACTACATCTATGTGTTTGAAACACAATACCTTTTTGTGGATAGTTGATCACCGCAATCTGATCATCATCAAGGAGGTTTGCTGATCATGATGCAGTCATATAAATGTCTAGCTTTCATGGATCGTCCACATGAGGTTTCTGATCCTAATCGGCTTCTCGTGACTGCTAGCTCAACACCAAAGTCTTTCAGAGGCTATTTTGATCAAATGACTTTGATCTTCGTCTATGGGCTTCACGGATGCTACAAGTCACTAGTAGACATAATAGAGAGGTAAAGAAGGTTCTTTCTGAAATTTGGTGGGCTCACGATACTCGTAGCTCATACAAACTCTTCCAGAATCCTAGATTGAAAACCTAAGGCAGCACTCTCATCCAAACCCTACGCACTCATTTCTCTGGAACTTTTACTCAAATATTTTTTGAATTTTTTTCACATAGAAGGGGAAGCTCACGCACTCTTTCTCTCACTAAGAAAGATGTTCGCAAGCCTAGAAATCATATTCCTTTTATTTTGTGCAAGACCGAGTCTTCTATGCATGAATGGATGAGATCAGGTTGGTTACTAGTTTGAATTCAAATCTCATTTGAATTCAAATTTTAACCAAACTTGTTTCATCCATCTAGGGCGTAAGCAAGGGAACATGAGCCCTCTCTTGTGCATGAAAATACTTCATGAGAAACCTTTTCTTGTGGAGTAAAGGGGGCGTAGAAATGTGAGGTGGTGCAAGGAAGAGATAAGGTTGTTGCCCATTCAAGTTTAAATCCTATTTGAATTTGAAAGACCAACAACCCATCTCTACCCATTTGGAACATGGGAAAGCTGGTTGTGCACCCTCTATACATGAAAAATAAGTCACGAGAATCTCATTCTCGTGAGGAAATAAAAAAGGCGCAAGCAAAGGTGGCGTAAGAGAAAAGTAGACTAGTCAAACTAGTCTATAGGGAACCTTATCCAATTGGACTAACTCAAACAACTTTGGCTAGGCCTAATTAGATTAAATTAAATCCAACTAATTTAGGCTTAATTAGGCTCAATTAAATCCTAATAAAATCAAAAATTGAACAAATTCAATCTCTGATCAAATCAGGAATCAAACCTCCTTGGCGATTAAGTCATCTCATAACCTAATCGGGTTAAACCCAGCTGAATCCAATCCAATTGGACTTAAATAAAAAATAATTACTCAATCAAATTGAGTTAATTAATGATCAAATCACTAATTAAATCTTCATAGAGTCTAAATTCGGTGGGTATCCGGGCAACAGAGTCCATTGATATGAAACCCTGATCGAAGAGTTCCAAATTAGTGGAACTCTTGACCCTGGTGCCCAAAATGAGTGAAACACATGATCATAGAGTCCAGACTCTCGATCATAGAGTTTTAGATAAATAGGACTCAGAGTTCCAACCTAGTAGGCTCTTGATCGAAGAGTTTCAATCCAATGGGACTCTTGACCATAGAGTTTCAGTTTGATGGGACTCTTCACCAGCCATCAGATCAGATAGGAACCTCTAGTGTGTGTGACTTCATAGATTCAAACATAAATTGATAGCATAGAAATCATTTTCTATACTAATCGATGTGATCATCTAGCAATGGTATCCGACATTCGGATAGGTCAAATAATCGCAATCGCAACATTCAGAATCTATGTGAATATGGTTATCATATAATTCAGCCATATGATCTCTGTGTATACTTAGGATTAGACTGTCAATCCTAGAAAAAACATCCATATCGTGTCTCAAAGTAATTAGTCCCGTGACTCCTCACTAATACTATCTTGGCTAAGGCTTTGCTAAATTAAAACATAATTGAACACAGCTTCTGAAATTAATAGTGGTCAATCCCATCTTGATACACGCATCGACTCCTCAAGTACTTGACTGTATCCAGAAATCTTCTATCATTGAATTAGAAATTCAGGTAGTCTGGCATCAAAGCACAGTGAATTGCTTGAAAGTCATCGTGGTGATCTCAGATCGAAAGAATACTTATACCCATATTCCATTAGAGCTAATCTTGATAGGAGAAAAGCTCTAGAGTTGATCATATTTAGTATAGATGTACCCATACATCTCACTTGCATGCCATACCAGTGTCTCAACACTCCTTGGTTATAAGAAAAATCAATCTATATGGCACACAATGACTTATACTTGATAAATGTTGTTGTCCTAAATAACAATGTATCATTTGATCGTGAATTATTTTAAGAACTAAATGATAAATTCTTCTTTGTCGAATCTAGATAGTCCTAAGAATTTTATTACAACATAGGAGTTTATTAGAAGACAAAAATATAGCTCAACCATCAACAGACTGACGATTGACTTTGGGACACATTTTCAGTACAACATCTATGTAAGGAGCGGCTTCTCACTCAAAATATCAATCTATTTCAGAATATTTGGATGTTAGAAGTGCCAATGAATGTGAAGACGTTTTGGTAGAAGCTACTTTGGCAGAAACTCTCTTGCAAGAAGTTATTATATGGTGGAAATATCATTCCCATGAGCCAGCAGTTCTACGATCTATGCCCTCCAAATATTAAGGACGTCCATCATGTCTTCGTTGATTATTCCTTTGCTAAGAGCAGCTAGTTAGTCTATGCCCAAGTTTTTGATATAGATTTTCATCCTTCCTTCTTACCGAAGTTAAAGCAGCTCATTCTAACCTCTCAAGTAGAGAAGAGGATGAGGTCTATAATGGCTTGTATGGCATGGTCAATTTGGTCAGATCGGAATAAGAGAATGTTTCAGCAGCTCTCTATTTCTCCTATGTAGATTTATAGGCGGGCCATATTCCTTTTACCGATCAATCCTAGCTTAATATTTCACTAATTTCTCAAAACAGCCCCTGAAATTGGGGAGTCATGAGGTTGGATCTCCCGACATCAAGAGGAAGCAACCTAGTTTGTTGGATGTTCTGAAGCTTAATTTTGATGCCTTTGTCATTATTAAAGGTGCAGGTGCAGCATATGTGATTCGAGATCATCAAGGTAGTCTCATCAAAGTTAGAGGTAAGAAACTATCTACTTCTTTAATTCCATATGCAGAACTTGTGGCTGCCTAGGTAGGTGTGGCTGTGGCTTTTTATGATCTCCATATTAAAGATCTATGGGTTGAAGTTGACTCAATTATAGTTATCCGATGGCTCACATCCTCTGCTGTATCCATGTTTATAGAGCGCTTACTAAAAGATTTGTACATGTAGAAGCAAATGTTTCAAAACTTTTCGTGTTACTCAAATTTTTCATGAAGGAAACATGGTTGTAGATTTCTTAGCAAAATCAGTAGTTTTGGCGGAATTTGATATTGCCCCTCAAGGCCCTTTTGACTCTGATTTTATTAAAATTCTCCAAGTGGATTCTTGGGGCCGGGATTCTTTATGAATGATGATGATGCCGATGCGGAGCTATGTTGTTCAAATGCCTTGTCTTGTTAATTGCTGTTAGTGGCTGCCCCCAAGATCAGGTATTATGTGGTTCTATCAGGTTGAAATGTTAGGAGGCATATTTATTTTTATTATGCTCCATCGGCTCTGAGTTCATTAACATTCTTTTCGGTATTTACAATATATATCTTGGATTTTTCTCTGTTATGGAAGATGGAGCTTGGTGGAGGAAGTCTATGCAGGTGGATATCTCCCTGCTTGATACCCGATCATCCACTCTGTTTTGCAGGGCCAAAAGCATTCAGCTCTTAGTTGACTACTCTATCATCAATCTTTCTATTTATGAAAAGTTGAGACTTTTATTTATCTATATAATATAGTGGTGCAACTGGTCCTATGCTGCTTCAAGGAGTGCATGGTACAAGGTGCCAAAGATTTATTTACCTCTTGTTATTTTCTGAATTCTATTTTATCTTGAGATCTTCATCATATGCTTCTTCACTTGGTGGTTAATTTCAACAAATGGATAGAATGACATTAGAAATATGTTTATAAGATAAATGGAGTCAAAGGTCAATACATCTGTAAAGTAAGTGCATGTCATTCTTGATCTTAGATGGATCCAGAACATAGGTGCATTATCATTCAAATCCAATATATAATGAAAATTTATATTTTTAGTTTGTATTTGTGCGAAATGGACAATCATTGACTATGCATCTCCTTCTCAGCTGACTTTGACATTTTCGATAAATATAATTATGAGCATCTTTCTCCGTAATTTTCAATTACCTTCTTCCTTCTTTCCTTCTTACCATAGCAGAGTATATTTGAGTTGTAAATATATTCATAGCATACATATTGCTAATCTCTGCTTTTCTGGTGTGCTGATTTTTCTATGAGACTGTAAAAAATGAATGGTGGATATGAACAGTTTATAGTTGTGTTATAGAATAACGTTATCCAATCTCCACTTACAGATCTTGAAATCAAGTTTGGCTTTTACTAATGCCTTACAATCAATTTTGCCGATATCATAGAATTCATGAAATTATCTAATTTCTCAGATTTTCCTATCCTCCAGCATGCTAGATGTTTGAAGCAATATACATTTTTCTTATTGGATCTACTGCACGCAGTTGTAATTCCAAAACTGACTCTTCTCACATAACCATTGTAGAAATTATACATATCTATTACTAAATTGAATTCCATTCAAGCATGAGGATCTACATTATCCTTATCTGCATGCGGTGCACTCGAAGAAGATGAATTTTCAAGACAACCACCACATAAAGGCTCATCCATCTAATTATTTATAGGAATATCTATAGAAGATGTACATAAGATTTTTTAAAGTAAAAAAATATATATGAAAATAATAAATATAAAGTTCTTTAAAGATATGAACATATCATATTATAATATTAACATATCATATCATAATTTTGACATAGAATATTCTAATATTATCAAAAAAAAATTTGAGAGGCATTTTACTAGCAAGATACCATAATTTTGATCTATAATTTCATAATTTTGATTTAAGATGTAATAAAAATATTAAAACCAATACATGGATAGTATTTTTGTTCATAATATTAACATATCATATTATAATTTTGAAATAGAATGTCATAATATTATCAAAACAATCTTTGAAAGATTTTTTATCAAAAGAAGGTCATAATTTGGACCTACGATGTCATAAGTTGACTCAGGATGTAATAAAAATATCAACACCCAAGCCTGAATGGTATGTTTGTTCATAATATTAACATATCATGTCATAATTTTAATATAGGATGTTCTAATATTATCAAAATAATCTTCGTAAGACTTTTGACCAACATGATATCATAATTTTGACCTACGATATCATAATTTTAATCTAGAATATTATAAAAATATCAAAATCGATATCTGGATCGTATTTTTGTCATAATATTAACGTATAATATCATAATTTTAAAACATAATGTCATAGTTTTATCAAAATAATAGTCAGGAGGTCTTTTACCAATAGAATGTCATAATTCTGACCTACGATGTTATAATTTGGATCTAGAAGTCATAAAAACATCAAAATCATCTTCTGAAAAATATTTTTATCATAATATTAATATAAAATATCATAAGTTTGACACAGAATATCATAATATTATCAAAACTATCTTCGATAGACTTTTATCAACAGGATGTCATAATTTTGATCGATAATATCATAATTTTGATCTAGAATATCATAAAACCATCAAAACCAATATCTGAAAGATGTTTTATTTATTATATTAATATAAAATATCATAATCTTGACATAGGATATTTTAATATTATCAAAACTATCTTTGAAAGGTATTTTACCAATAGGATGTCATAATTCTGATCTATGATGTCATAATTTGAATCTAAGATATCATAAAAATATCAGAACCCAATCCTCGATAATATTTTGATCATAATATTAATATATGATATCATAATTTTAACATATGATATTATAATATTGTCCAAACTACTTTTGAAAAATTTTTTACCAACATGATATCATAATTTTGACCCACGATGTTATAATTTTAACATCAGATGTTATAAAAATATCATAATTGATACCTGAAAGATGTTTTGTTCATTATATTAATATAAAATATCATAATCTTGACACAAAATGTTCTCATGTTGTCAAAACTATCTTTCAGAGATATTTTATCAATATAATATTATAATTTTGATATACGATATCATGATTTTGATCTAGGATGTCATAAAAATGTCAAAATCCAATCCTAGATGGTGTTTTTGTTATAATATTAATGTATAATGCCATAATTTTGATATAGAATATTATAATATTGTCAAAGCTACAGAATACCTTTTATCAATAAGATGTCATAATTTTAATCTATGATGTCATATTTTTTATCTAAGATATCATAAAACCATCAAAACCAACAGTTGGAAGATATTTTATTCATTATATTAATATAAAATATCATAATCTTGATATAGGATATCCTAATATTGTCAAAACTATCTTCGAAAGATCTTTTATCAACTGGATGTCATAATTTTGATCTATAATCTCATAATATGATATCATATTTTTGATCTTGTATGTTATTATGACATGTCAAAAACTATTCTAGATAGAAATCATGATATTATGATTTACTATATGACTTTCGATAGAATTTTATATGATATTAACTTTCAAAATTGAAAAAAGAACTCCACTTGAGCATACCTAATGCATTAATTTCGTTTAACTACCAAAAAAGCTATTGTATTAAAGAAACTACAAAAAAATTTTAATAAAGAATCTACAAATGATATTTTACTTTCTGATGGGTGGGATATGTTGGTTGGATAGGATAATAAATAATCAACAATCTCGGATGTGTAATGGTTGTCACAGACCAAACCTTAGACATCCAGACGCTCAGGAAAGAGGAAAAAGAGAAATACAGCATTCGATGCTCAAAAAATGGAAGCAGAGAGAAATACAGCATTTGTAATGTCCAACCAGACTGCAAAATATTAAAAATATTTTCTTTTCGAAGGAAACGGCATTTTCGTCCTCTTGAATTTGAAAAATAGATTATTACATGCATTAAATGTATTCGGTGATGGAACCAGTCTCTCCCCACTTTCATTTTCTTTGTGCTATCAGATGCTTGATTGGACGCGAAGTAATAGCCATCACATCACGCCATGAGGGCACCACGTGGTCCAATCGGATGAGGCGGTATACTCCACGTCTGATTTTCTATATTGCAAGCGGTGTAGAAAGAATTACCCTTTATAGTAATTTTGATGAGCAACCTCCTCAAATTATGGAATGAGTTGCTTGTATGGATAAGAAAGCGACAGTGCTTTACAGTAATAGGGATAGAAGAATACATTTAGCTTAAGATTAACAATAGAATTGTTCAAATATTGTGAGGATTCATGCGGATATATATTCAGTCATGCATCGATTATTTATTAGAAAGATCGTAGATACTTATATAGGATCAATGAATCCAAATAATACTTTTCAACTAATCTTTTGAATGAGATCCTTAATTGCTATAAATAATTTGAGCTGATCCAGTCCATGACTTATGCAGACTAGAGGATATTACAGCATGAGTTCATTAAGACCGATCACGAGTCAATCATAATAATTATGAATAGATAGATAAATTTAAATTCTAAGTTCGACGAAGATGCCAAGACTTAAATAGAAAGAGAACATAAGAACCGACATAGACGTATATTTAAATTCACATCGATTATTTATCGAAAAAATTTTAGATATTTATAACATAAATAATACCTTCCGATTGGCCTTTTGAGTGAGATCCTAAATTTTTACATGTATCGCCATTCTTGAATACTTTTATAGCTCCACCATTGCCTGCTATCTCATCATCTATAATGAAATTAAAATTCCGATCAAAACATTATGATATATTACTAAAAATTATAACATGATAGCGATTATGATTATAATATTATATAGTAATTATTATAGCGAGAATCATTTTTAGAGATTATGATGCAAAATATGATAACATAATAATAATTTTATTTTTATTAGAATTATCATAAAAAATATGATAATAATATTAGGCTATCAGCCAGCGCAGCATCCCGGGGCTCCATTTCGAGGTGAATGCAGCCAACCCAGTGTAACATCCGAAGCCAACTGAAAGCAGAGTTTGAAAAGTTGTTGAGAATAAATGATAAGCCCATGAGCCTAAGTCTGGAATATTGTAGGTCATCAAAATTTTTTCATAAGAGCCTGCTTACTGATTATTCGGTGAAAATAATTCCATTTGGACACAGTATCCTTGTTCATGAATTGTTTTTGAAGCACAGAGATCTTAATCATTAAATTGTCTTTTTGGAAAGTTTTACTCAATACATCCAACCCCCTGCAATTTCATAACATGGGATTATCTGAATAAAGATTGATACAATCAATGGTTCTGGCAAAACTAATAAATTTGGACAGATTTCCTATGATAGGCTGAGGTGAATGCACCACTTACAAAGCTTCCAACCCTTCACAAACATGGCATGCAGAGAAGGTAAGCATGCACAAACCTACCTTCCTGACACGAGATTGATGAGAGCTGGATTTCCGTAGAGGGCATCAATGTCCAAATCCTCGGTAGAGGATGATAGCATCATCAATGCAACCACAACGGATCGCATGTTTGGCCTCAGTTGAGGGTTCTCATGTGTGCAGGCCTTAGCAAGCTGGGCCATCTGGTAATTAAAAAAAAAAGAGGAGGAAGAAGAAGAAGAAGAGAGAGAGAGAGAATAGTTATAGAAGAAAATGATTTGTTAAGATTAGTTTCCTTGAGCATTTTACAGCGGGCTATGTATGCACCTTATGAACTGAGTCAATCGGATGGTTGTCTCCTAGCCTTGGATCAACCAGCTTTCGCAGATGCTCTCTTGGATCAGGTTGGCTAAGAGCATCCTCAAACTGTCAGATAAAAGATAGGATAAGAGTTAGTATACTAAACTCTATTTAAAAAATTATTTCTTGCATGATGAACTGTAGTCCAACATTCCATGTGACATGAGGTTCAGTTTTGTCAGCAGAGGTCTATTGTGAGGTGAGAAGGGAAAAAAAAAAAAGGACTCTGCCATGGCAAAAATCTGATCCTACAATCAGATAGATAGCTGTCAGCATTAGAAATACAGATGCTCCAACCAGTAATACAGGAGGAAGCCAAGTATTTTAGCTTTCATATAAGAAAAGAAAAGCTAGCATATTACTACAACAGAATTAGAGATACCGACCAGAGCAACTAATCCCTTAAATTCTGTTGCCTCTCCTGTCTTCACCACAGCTGCTTTGGCTGAAATAAGTTCGTATAGGACAACACCAAATGCATACACATCCACTTTGGTAGAGACATCACCTAACTGAGCATACCTGCAAGAAAATTGCAAATTATATGTGCAAATTCCCAAAGAAAAAAAGGATATACAACGCCAGAATATGGTTCTCAATAAAATTTCCAAATATAAGAAGTAATATACAAGTATTTGCCCGGTACAGCTGGACAATGCAAATGACTTTTTGTCGCAACAATTTGCAGAACAGGAAAGATAGATGAAAATTTAAATAATATGCAACTATCTTTAAATTGTGGTTTTCCACCCAAGATTCATTGGGATATCTTACGCCAATTGACTGCACAATGGAATAGGGCTATATTGAACACCAAGCATCCAGTAAACAACAAAAAGTCTAAAATCAAGATTTCACAGAGAACAGTGGAATGGATGAGAGGTAGCAAATGATACAATTGAAAGTGAGAATAGCTCCACTATATTCATGCAAAAATCTTTTTATCAAAAAAGCAGTGAAATTTTGCTCTAGGAGAACAAAAGTCATCTTGTTACCACCACCAACTCCGAAGTTACAGAGCTCTATGCTGTCGCAGCATTTTTTTGTCACCACCCAAATTTGCCATAATTTTGAGTATAAAGGAAAATAGACCAATCTACCTCAATTAAAGGAGGACAAAGAAGAAGGGATGAATACGATGGGATATGTGTAGTCCATTTCAGCATGTTCTTTTTTATTAGATGCTACAGATAATTCAGGACAAATTGAAGCAGCTGTCAAGTCCAAAAAAAAAAAAAATTATGTTTAAAAGAGTTCCATAGTTTAAGCAATCACAAGGATTTGGTATACACATTTTTCTAGTGCATGAAAGATCCATTCACCAACTTAAATACAAGGGACTAAGAATAATCAAGGGTATCGAAAAGCACAAAGAACATTATTACATACTGTGACACATAATAAAAATTTGATTCTTCAAAATGTCAGAATAAAATGCTCACTCTGGAGGCATGTAACCGAATGTTCCAACAGCACGAGTAGGATCTGGCAAAATTCCAACTTCAGTAAGTTTTGTTAACCCAAAATCTGCAACCTGCACGGCAAGCACACAAATATTATAAAATGCATGTTGATGTTCAGCCTTCCAGGTGACAGGAACAATGGCGACCTTTCCACGGAAATTCTTGTCTATCAAAATGTTTGCTGATTTGATATCACGATGTATATATTGTGGAACTGTATGCTCATGAATATACTCTAAACCCCTTGCGGAATCAAGAGCAATCTGCACTCTAGCCGACCACGGCAGTGGATTCCTGCCTGAAAGCAGATATATCAGTAGGAGCTGTTAAACTTACTTTATAATAAGAAATAAATCAGTTTGCAATTTGCACTTTGCACTTTGCAGTTTCATTTACCTGACCCACGCAAATGTTGGCTTAAATTGCCATTCTCAATATATTCATAAACAAGAAATAAAGAGTCCTTGATGCAATAGCCTAACAAACGCACCTGCATTTAAGCATAAGCAATAGAATTATAAAATAGTTTTAAAAAATGAATGATAGTACCCTAACAAGGCCAAATATCAATAAGGCAACTGAATCACATGAACAGGGGAACAAAACAGATGTCAAATTAACATAGAATTGACCAGTATCTAAACAATGAATGATATTACTAAAATGAGGGCCAATATCAATAAGGCAACTGAATCACATGAAGTGGGGAAAAAAACAGATGTCAAATTAACATAGAATTGGCCAATTAGGGAAGAGAAAATCCTCGCTATATGTAAGCTCATTAGATGCAATGTATCAATATGCCTGACTACTAGAATGCGAAATATTTTATTAACAGAGTGCAAGTAAATCATAAGAACAAAAATGGGTATTAGAATACAAATTACTGCTATTTTTAAAGCTGAAACACCTGAATCCCAGGGAATTTATAATTTCATATAGATACAAAAGCTACTGTGAGGTAAGATAGTTTCATTGACAGTCACAAGCAGTCCAAAGTTCTTTGTATGAGAACTGAGAGAAAGAACGGTAGAAAAGCAAGCTTAGGGAAAAAACGTGACTCCAATATGCACTAGAAAATAATATCACAATTAAGAATTTCTTTCACAATGAGTTTTAAAGAAGAGAGAGAAGGGGGGGAGAGAGAAAGAGAGAGAGGAAGATGCTAGGAGAAGGGAATATTCTCTCTCTCTCTCTCTCTTTTTTTTTTTTTTTTGTCGGTTAATAATCGTAGCAGACTTTCATATTTTCAACAAGCGGACAGGGGAGAGATAACTAATAAAATGAAAATGCATTTGGCCATGTTCATTAAATAGAAATTTGCTAGTCAAGTTCATTCTCACAAGAAAAGGATATATGTTACAGGATGCTTAAAAGAGTAGTCAACTTGCCAAATTTAAGTGATGAACATGGGTCAGAACTTTCAGTTCTGCCATGAATTCTTTGGATGCCTGCATATCCATCTTCTTGATTGCAGCTTTCTGCAAGAAATGAGTCCAAAACAACTAAAGCATTATGTTCACACACACACACACAGAGACACAGAGAGAGAGCATTGAACAGATTCACATGATATCGCACATATAAAATACTAAAATCATATGAACTGATAGAGACTTGAGAGGATCAATGATAAGCAAGTTGAAATCAAGCAACAAAATGTATAACATTTAAATCTACCAGGCTCAGAGTAAACAATTAAAACGAAATAAATTAAAGAAATAATATGTAACCTAGAATGCATGCATGTATGCATGCACACATAGTGTCAAGCTAGATTGTTAGTGAGAGCATTTGGCTTTGAATGCTTCCTAATGGAAACCAAGATGGCCCTCCCAAAGTGAAAATCTACACCAGATCATGATCTATGATGTAAAATATCTAGAAGCTAACAAATTATCTATTTTGGTGGTCTCTTGCCTCTATACCAACAGGCACAAAACCCAAAACAAAAACTGGCAATAAAGCAAGCAAAATTATATCATAGACTACATAAATTGCAAATCTCAATCCTGATCTAAATATTTTGAAACTTATACAGCTCAATATTTAGCTGTTTTGGATGCTTCTAAACTATATATCGAATCAAAACATGGTATCATGCCATAAACTTGCCGATTTTCTATCCATTTGATGCATGGCTAAAAGGAATAAAAACTACATGATTTTGAATTCTAGCCAATATAGATGTCGTAGTTCATGATCAACAATATAGGTTTCTTTTTGAGCAGGCCATTATAATTTTTCATTGCAAAGAGTTGGGGCTGAATGCTCTCAAAAACATTCCTCTCTCTCTCTCTCTCTCTCTCTCTCTCTCTCTCTCTGCCCCCCCTCTCTTTATTCTTTCTCTCTCTCTCTGCAGATGCATACATGCATGCATGAATATATAATATTTTCAATATATTCATACCAATAAAATACTTTCAGGACATAAATTTTTGATTAGCATATTAAAATGAAGGACAAGCATGATTTGATTCAATGAACTCATAGATAACAACAATAGTAAGTCTACTGCCTATTGCCTTCAACAGAATCTTAATATGTTCCAGAAAAGGGTTCATCCTGTAACCAAATTATTAGCAATGATAATGTTGATAATCAAGGTGTTTAAAATTCACTAAAGCAATATCTACAAAGATAAACAAATACCAAAATGCAGAATTTGTATCAGATGGTTGGTGGATATCGTCGATTAAGTGATGAAGACTTAAAATGAGAAGAATTTGCTAGAGCTTGACAGGAACAGAAAACCAAATTTCAAACTTTTATCCTGGAGCTACATTTTATGTTCTTCAAAAAAAATAATCAGTTCACAAAAGTTATCTGCTTTTCTTTGCAATTTCAACCTCTTTTCATATCCATTTCTTAGTTGAAGGAGAAGAAGATATCAAATCATGAAAGAGGAGAAACTAATTACACATGGACAAGGAAACTGCTCGAGTCCCAGAACATAAATATGAAAATGAAGGTGCAACCAACCTCTCCTCTCAGTTCAGCATAGTAAACAGCTCCAAAACCACCTTCACCAATTTTACTACTCAAGCTGAAATCATTAGTAGCACCAGCAAGCTCTTCATAAGAAAACTCAACTGATTTGTCCACAGCAAATCCTGGGAGCTGGGAGCCACTGCCTTCTTGAGGTGTTTGATCCGAGGCATCTGCACTTCCTATATTGCATAAGGAACAAACCTTTAGTAGCCAACTTACAGATGTTTCTCAACAATTCAGTCAGACATTTAGGGCATATATACCAACAGACCTTATGATCTATTGGCTCAAATTAGTAGCAGCAGCAGTAGTAGTAGTAGTAGTAATCATCCTCTAGATTTCTTGGAGCAAACTCTCTCAAAGACCAAAGATGTACGCTTGTCACAAAACGGGCTAGTGAACCTCCAGTTCCATCTTGACTTCTTCACCACTTATGAAAGTGCTTGAGATCAATATGATCCCCATACAAATGGTCAAAAAGAAACCGGCTAATTTAAAAACTCCATTTTCAATGGATTAAGGAGTAGGCAATTAACTTATTAAATCAAATAGCCTGGCAAAAAACTTCAAATAGTGTATGATTACAGGACAGCAGAAACTTTTTATTCAAATCTGTCAAGATTACTTCCATTGTGTGCCTTATGATACATTAGAAGCTCCATCAATGCCACAATTTCATATCAGGGCATATCAAACTATACAGGGACATGGACTCAATGTATCACCTCTTCATTGAACATATTGTGACAGCATTCGGACAAGAAAGATTAGAATGTCATCCAAGGTCATACAAAAAAAAAAAGGACACTTATAAACACAACACAATCTTCGACTCATTGCAAAATTAAGCCCAAGTTCAATGATAGTCATTTCTCTAGTCAATACGAGTCATTGTTGGTCTGCCAGCATAAAAAGCATATCAGCCTACCAAGAATTATGACAAAAAAGTTCTGAAAATAAGATCTAACCTTCTTCCTAACATTAAATGCCCTTTTCTTAGGGGTCAAGTATATGCCTTGGGATCTAGATAAATAAGAAAAACAGAGTTGTTGTTTTGAAGCGGCTAATATGAAAACTGGAGACATGCAGCTGAGATTCTTAATAAGATAAGTATTCAAAACCTTGGATATTGCACAAAAGCATCAGATTCCAGTTTTGACCTTGGAGATGAAAAGAAGAAACATGGGAAAAGGGTAATATCAGTTAGATAAACTACCATGTCCACGTAGAATGGCATTATCCTCATATGTTGATGGAAGCAATGAAGCTTTCCTCCCCTTCTTTCTCCTATACACCCCAAAATATGTACAAATGGCAAATACTAGAACAGCAACTATTGCAGCCACAGAAATTCCAGCGATGGCTCCAGCTGACAGTCCTGATTGAATACAATGCTAAAAGTCATGAGTTCCACATCACAAGTTACAGAGCATCAACATAAGCATTTCTTCCTCTCAATCTTGTAATCAACAATGACACAAATCATCAATGCAAACGATCAAGAAAGTCCCGATTACTTTTGCTGCAAAAAAAGAGGAAAAAAGATCATTGCATGCTGACATTAGGGAAAAAGGAAAAAATTAAGGATGAAATTTATAAAATTCAAGAACATTTAGAAACAGACAACATTTGTTTACCATGATGAAAGGGTAAGGGGGGGATAGCTTCCACTTGGATCTGCATAAGAACATCCAACAAGTTTAAGCAAATTGATTCCAATTTGTGCTGATGAAAAAGGCTAACCTATAAATTTGAAACACAGCTCTGTTTCAAACTTGAGCCCTGAAAGGCAATATCTAAGGGAATTTCCTATGGCAAAAGCATATGTTAAAATAGAATAAATGAGTCCACTAAGAACTTGCAACAAAGCAAGAAAGAGTACAGACAAACAACTGTTGACCTTCAGATCAAATTTGCATGTAAAATCAGAATTAGCCTTCTTTGTGTCATGCATTATCCGTTTGTAAGCTACAAGGAAGCACAATGTTTAAACCATTTGTTTTATGACAGAACTGCAAATTACTTGCAATAAACCAGATTCTTTTGCCCCTTGAACAAGATTCTTAGTGTGATTTAAAGGATCTTATCCAAAAGACTTGTGGGACTAAATCCTTGAAATAGCATCACTATCATTGATAGGAAAACCTGTAGGAATTGCACAGAAACATAGTTAATAATTGATTATAGAAATCTCATCCAGCTACTTAATGACATCCATTTGGAGAATATGCCAAAAACAATGAAGAAGAGTAAACAAACAAGCTCAAGAGACTCCTTTCCCTCCACCATAGAAATAAATTATTTGCTCCATCCACATACTATTTTTTCTGGAATCGTTCTCCATAATGAACCCACAATTGTAAATTGTAATCCCTCTGATTCAGATTAAAAAAAAAAAAAAAAAATCTCTGTCCAACATTAAAGAGTGCATAAGTTTTCATTAACATTTGCACATTTTCCACATCCCATAATCTTCTATCATCAATTAGAACATGGTTCTCGAAGAGAAAAGATCAAAATCAACATACCTAACATCATCAGTTATGGTTCAACCACTTGCTAGCTAATGTTTCAAAAGACAACTGCTGTATGCCGGTGGTCAAGGGCCCACACAGCACATATGCATTATGCAGGCCGTCAAGGGAATACATAGTGCATATGCATTACGAGCACCATATGCCAATTCATATGTGGCAAGTATATTAAATATTTGAAATTAAATAAATACATTACATACAATGATAATAGAAATATTTGTACAAATAATAGCAATGTTAATCACAATAATGTTTAGCATTTAATGCTTATGGCTTCATACTTAATTCTTACTAAAAATAACTATAGCAAAATGGACATATCCATATTGCTAATATACACATATCAAGCCCACTTGAAACCCATATCCAGCCTAACCACTAGCTTGAACCTGCTTTATTTGCAATAAGAGTGGTGATACATACTGTCACGCCCCAAATAATTCACTAAACAACAAATTTTTCCCTCAAAGAAGCCAGCCCAATAACCTTATTAGGCCTTAAACCACACGGCCCAAAAAGCTATAGCCCAAATTAATTTGTAGAATACTTTTAAGTATTATATAGGGGTTATTTTATGTCCTTAGTCGGTATGGGACTATCATAAACTCTACTTTAATTCCCGACGTCCTTGTCAGGACTCTCTTGGCCTCAATAATCTCTTCCAGTACACATCCATGTAAGACTCCGAAGACAAGCCCACCATGCCGCTGTCACCATCCTCGATGGTCAACTTCCTCCCGTCGGATCAAGAGTACATCACCGGGATGTACAGTCTGTTCCAGCATGGCCCCACATGATAGTACCCTCGAGAGTGGCTTTGACATCATTTTGTCACACCCCAAATAATTCACTAAACAATAAATTTTTTCCTCAAAGAAGCCAGGCAAACAAAGCCCAGCCCAATAACCTTATTAGGTCTCAAACCACGCGGCCCAAAAAGCTATAGCCCAAATTAATTTGTAGAATACTTTTAAGTATTATATAGGGGTTATTTTATTTGCCCTTAGTCAGTATGGGACTATCACAAACTTTCCCACTTTAATTCCTAACATCCTCGTCAAGATCCTCTTGGTCTCAGTAACCTCTCCTAGTATACATCCATGTGAGACTCCGGAGGCAAGCCCACCACACCGCTATCACCATCCTTGATGGTAAACCTCCCCCGTCGGATCGAGGATACATCATCGGGATGCACAGTCTGTTCCAGCGTAGCTCCACATGATAGTACCCTCGAAAGTGGCTCTGATATCATTTTGTCACGCCCCAAATAATTCACTAAACAACATTTTTTTTCCTTAAAGAAGCTAGCCCAAACAAAGCCCAGTCCAATAACCTTATTAGGCCTTAAACCACGCAGCCCAAAAAGCTATAGCCCGAATTAATTTGTAGAATACTTTTAAGTATTATATAGGGGTTATTTTATTTGTCCTTAGTCAGTATGGGACTACCACACATACGGTCACACAATGCTAAACGAGAAAGATATGCTGACACAATAATAACTGTATTGCATTTACAACTGCACAATACTAATCTCCAAAAGATGCCAAGTGAACCATCTTTTCAGCCCACATGGGGTCCGACCGAATATAGGAGCTGCATGTAGGATATGCCGTAGGGTCAAAGGACTGCAAACAGATCTGTGGCCACACATATGCGGTCTTATGCACCATATTTTAGAACGATGGCCAACCAAAGGATGCTGAATTTACAATTAACTTCAAGTGATTTCAATGGAATAAGAAAACCTGAATTTTTGAAAGCTTTGTTTCACTGGCTTTGTCCACACTATCTACTCTGATTAAACAGTTGTGGGTATCATCAGCAGAAACACCTAGGGAATTCATTGCTGACTTGGATTAGCAATTCTAAGATATATAAGCATACGAGACAAGAGAAAACAGTAATGTAATTCTACATATGCTAAAGGAAAAATTAATGTATTACAACTTGTACCTTGGGAATCCTTCAATGATGTAATCCTATTTTGAACAAAAAAGAACAAAACTTGTATATCAACCATTTTGTCTTTCATAAGAAGCTTGTAATACCAACTTTCATTCAGTTTATTAAAAGTTCAACTACTATGAACTTCCTCGCAAGCATAACATAACAATAAGGTTAGATATCATGCGCATAATGCAATTTAATTTTTCAGTTAAACTCTCTAACACACCATTCATACTCAAGGCACTCGTAGTCCTATCTTCCTTGTACCCTTTTTCACCTGTTACACTATTTCTGCTCCTCCCATTTCAATCCAAGCTTCCTGTCCGTATGAATTATCCTAAATGTCTAACATATATAATTGGCTTGTACAAGTCGTACTGCTCTTTATGATAGAGCAATCATGGATGACCATTTCCATACATAAGAGTCCTTTCCTTTATATAAGGCATCTTAACGTACCTCCTCCCCCTCCCTTCTAAGATTTTCCTACTGTTTGGTTAAATAGTACTGCTTGAAGCAACTAGCAAAGTGCACCATCCCCTGCCAAAACTCAGTAGACACTTCATATATTTGTTTCTCCAGATGCCAAAGTTTAAATTTCCTACACACCTCCCAGTATGCACACTTCCAAGACAGCCAACCAATTGAGAGCTTTACCCCTTATGACCTTTGTACATTTAAACTGAGCGGGCCAATTAGCCAAACAATCTAAACTTTTATCAAAATTCCCCTACCCCAACAATGAAGCTAACAGCCAGGTACCCAATTACTTCAAGAATCATCTAAAACTAGCAACACAGAGCCAAGAAATGCAAGGGTTCTGATTGCAAAAATAGTTCCAAAATCCAAAAATCCCATCTTTCCTAATCCAAAAGCATCAAAATTCAATAAAAACCTGACCTGTCGTCGGTATAAAGACAATCCCCTCTCCCGCACTAAAATTGACACCTTGATTATACCTCTGCAGCAGATCCTCATGCCCCGAGAGCCCCCACTCGGCCGCCACAGAGCTCAGATTCTCCCCAGGCCGAAGCGGATACGTCACGAACAATCCATAATCCCTCGACACATCCGCATTCCCGCAGGAGCAATTCACCGTGACATTGATATCAACACCGTCTGGAATCTAGGAATTGAAGGCTTCAAGAGCGGGCACGGTGGTGAGGTTGGAATAGGTGGAGGCGATCTTGGTGTAGGTATCACCGTGAATGGTCTGGTAGGAGAAGCTGTGGCCGAGGAAGGCGCCGTCGTCGAGGAGGTCGCAGCGGAAGGAGACGTTGACGTGGGAGTCGCTTGGGATGCTGTCCGTGTTGGTGATGTTGGGGTTGTAGCGGCTTACGTCGGCAAGGCTCTCGTCAAAGAGGGAAGAGATGTAGGTGAGATTGGTCTTCGACACGATGGGGATGTAGTAGGAGCCGATGGCGAGGTCGCATCCTCGCCGGCACGAGGACTCCGATCGGAGAGGGAACGAAGCTAGGAGGAAAAGGAAGAAGAGAGACGAGGAGGAAATTGATCGAAAGACTAGCTCGAGATCAAGGTTTCTCGATACGGCCATCTTCGCGAGCGAAGCAGAAACCCAAACCCTAGACTTCTCCAGTTCTTGAAGCCATGGCGAGAGAGAGGGTGGGGGAAGTCGAGACGGCGCCCGCGAACGTTGACGGCGGCCTGGGGATTTATTTTTATTTTAAAACGGTGTTCGGTATGGAACGTTTATTATGCGGGGAAATATGTGAGGCTGGGATTGATGGGATGGCTTCGGATTCGGTGGATGGTGGGTTTGGATGGAAGTATTTTATGCGGGGGTTGAGGAGTATAGGTGGGGCCGAGAGAAACACGGTTCCGGGGTTCCAGCGGGCTGCCTCGCTTGGCGCCTTTTTTGACTGTTAGTTCGGGGATGAGATAAAATCGTGTGAACTGACTGCTTCCCTAGCTGGCAAACGGATCGATGGGGGAGTTATGGACTGGTTCACGCGACTTTGTCACTGGATATGGGGCAGCTTAGTTGGGAAATCGATTGCAAGAAGTTTGTGACTTGTGGCCCCACTTTGCTTAGTTATGAACCATAATTATTTATTATTAATTAATTTATCTCATTGTATTCTAGAGTCATGTTACTTTTTTTTCGTGATAAGCTATATTTCTTTTGATTTTTTTTTTCGTTTCTTCTTTTAGGGTTCAAGATAAGCTGTGCTTTTAATAAATTACTAGCAAGTAACCCGCTGCATAGCGCAGACTCTTCTTAAATAATAATTAAAAATTATTAAATATAATAATATAAAAAAATTAATTTTTTTAAAATATATAATTTATTTTTTAAAAAATTATCTTGATATTCTAGAACCATATAATTATTAAATATAAAATAATTAGTACATAACAGCGGCACAACAAATAACTATATATATCATGCATAAGATATTAAGTATCATCCCTATTTTGAACTTTATCTTTGATTTTAAAATTCTACTTTAAATAAACATCAAGACAATAATAAATTTTTTAAACTACCAAATAATAAAAAAATAATTTATAAAAAATATATATTTTAATAAATTTCATTAAAGAGATGAATGGAGAAAGAGTTACCTTGATTGCTCCAAGCCTCTCATCCGATTGAGATAGATCTAAACATTCATATTCAGCTACTCCGAACCTTCTACCTAATTGAGACTCTTACGAAGGAAAAAGTTAAAAAAAAAATAGAAAAAAATCTATGAAAAATCTATGAAAACTGAGAAAAGATAGAAAAAATTAAAAGGCAAAACCCTTTCTACATAGATTTAAAATTTATTTTTCTACAAACTAAAAATTATAAAAATAATAACATATTCTTGACACATAATAAAAAATTAATTAAAAAATAATAATAATATTCACAATCTTATCTACTAAGTACGGTCGATACCTTTGTTATTTTATATTGAACCTGAAATTTGTATATTGATCTAAGCAATCCTACTTTCTTGGTAATTTCTTTCAAATTTCTTTCTTAACTAAATTTCAACAATATTTATTTATGCAATTAAAAATTTAAATATTTAAAAATAAATAAATAACTAATAAAAAATAAATTTTAAATATATTTTAAAATATTTATAGCATGGACATCCATGATTAAGATTATGAAGCTAGAATCACTAAAAATATCTTGTCAAAAATTTTAAAATTTGATATATATATTTTTTAAACATGCCTAACATCATACACATCATGTCTCTTTAGAATAATATTTTATCTTGACTTAAAAATCTATTTAAATTGACTTAAAAAGCTAAATATAATAAGAGAAAAAAACCATCCAAATGATTAAATACTCTACAATTAAATGATATAATCAAATATAACTAAATCAATAGAATCGTATAAAAATATGAAAAAAATCACTCAATTAACTTGCTCAAATAATAAATAATATAATATAATAAATTTTAATATAATAAAAGTTAATTTTTTTATAATTTTTGATTTATCGATAAATTATTATAAAGTAAAATGTAATGAATACCTTTTTAAAGATATTTACTCAATAAATGGATCCAAAACTATAAAATCATTCAAAAAAATATATATAATTTATTTTTTAATAAAAAATATGTCTATACATTGAAAAGCCCATTGAAATAGTAAAAAAAATTATAATTTTTAAACTATCAAATAATAATAAAAAATAATTTAAAAATAAATAAATTTTAATATTTTTATTAAGAGAGAGATAAAGAATTACTTCATCTACTCTAAACTTTCCATCCAATTAAGATGGATCTAAACTTTACTATTCAGCTACTTCGAGCCTCCGACCCAATTAAGAATCTTGTAAATAAAAACATTAAAAAATTACAAAAAGACATTGAAAAAAATCAATGAAAAGAAAGAAAAGATGAAAAAAATTAAAAGGCCAGATATTTTTCCGCATAAGCTGATCAATTCTCTCTTTTTTCAAATATTTTTGAAAAGAAAAGCACTTGAGGAAGAACAAAAGGGAAGGCCAATGCCGATGATAGAATAATTAAAATATAGGAGAGTATATTTGAAAAAGTCCCTCATCAATTTAGTAGTCTAAAAGCATCATCAAGGGGAGGGGGTATCAAAGGGTTGCTACTACACTTGCAACAGCCCTCCATTTTTATTTATAAATTATTTAATGGATATAGAAGCTTGAATAGGTTAGAAAGATTTTGTTAAAAAATATTTTAAAAAAATTGCATCTAAATTTTTTTTTTCATCAGGTTCATAAGAGGTTGCTGTTTGTAAGATCACAATCTTTCAATCCTAGAGAAAATCATCATTTGCAAACACCACCATTCTCAAATCATTGTATCATAAAAAAAACTAATTAATTAAATACTAAAAAAAATAATTAAAAAAATAAAAAAAAGATACTATCAGACTCATCTTTCTTCTTTCTCTATCCAAAAAAATAAAAACTTATCTTTCTTCTTCAACTCTCCTACAATCAAACTTTTCTATCTTTGAATCATCCTCCGAAACTTTTTACGCATATATAGTATGTTGCAACAAAAGGATGTAATGACATAGTCTATTATTTGCTCTCTTTTTTTTATAGAAACATTCTTCCTTCATTTAAAATCTTTGAAACTTCTTTTTTTTCTAACTCTCCATCCCCTAATTAAAGAGCTAGGAACCCTATATTATGTCCCTTCAAATTCAACATTGGTGCGGACATCAGAGCCACCAGAAGTCGGCAACATAATTTAGATTCAATTTGAATTGAAAAAATCATATCAGAATAACTCTACTTCAGTTATTTTATTTTAGTCCTTTTGATTTAATCAATTAATTTTTTTGATACATTTAGTTTTGGGTCCATAGGATCATACTTGGATTTATTTTAGATTGAGCCTTATTTGAAAAGAGACCATCATAAAGAAGTAAGCTTGGTCCACATTATTTTTGGAGCCACCACCCTCTATATGCTTAAAGAGAAAATACACACGCCAGCATGTGCCATGCCAAAGATCCTCATGTCGAGTTGTGCCAAGCATAAACGCGTCCACATGGAGTTTCTTTTCTTCCCTAGGATTTCTTAAGAGTTCTTGATTTCTTATTTATTTTGTTAAAATACTAATTTCTTTCCTATGGCTCCATATAAGATAGATATGATATATTATTGTATTTAGAAACCATACATAATGTTTTACTTTTTTATTGGGAGGGTAGATTTTTTCTTATAAAGGAAATAGGATTCCTAAAGAAATAGGACCCCTAGGGTCCTATATAAACTCATGTATCTTTCATGAATAAGATAATAAATGAATGAATCACTTTATAATTTTCATAAATACTTGTTTTGGTCGCTCTGAGAGGGAAAGGGTGTGAGACCCAAAATCGCCCCACAAGGAGAGGGTGTGAGGGCCACCTTTTTCTATCTTTTTAACTTTCATTTTCTTGAGATTTAGTATTTCTACGATCCCGATTCGTCTTCACCATCTACCTACACAAGCCTATTCTAACAAAAGAAGATATGTCCCCTCTAAGATTTTTATCTATCATGCAGAGAGAAAGAATGATCTATTATTTTACAGATCGAACGTTAATAAGGACCTTCATTCCTTCTCAACTGATCTTTGATTTTTATTTTTTATTTTTAGATCCAATATTGATAAAGATCCAGTTCTTTATCGATAGATCTGCTTGGTTAAAAGATTAAGAGCCATAATTAGGATAGTTTCTTAACTACCACGATCCAAATTCTTCTTATCTTTTTTTGAATTTTCTTGCAAGCTTAGTTTCTTGCTATCCTTCATTCCATTTATATTTTTTTTTTACAATTATTTATGAGCATGTTTAATTTTTGCTATCTATTTATTTACTTTATTATTACTAATTATTTACTGATATTTAAAATGACATTCATCAACATTATTTAGATTGATCGTGCTTTGGTCCCGTGTCAATCAGTCACGCCTTCTGAGTAGAGTATAGGCAACTATACCGTCTATCCTAGAAATAATGTACCACAATCGGACGTGATTTATTGTTGATGAATAGAAGGAAGCTTGATTTTTTCTTTCTTTTTTTTTTTTAAGCTGTCTCGCATCAATTTGGTATCAAAGCCAGATTGGTTAGGACTTTAGTTTAAATTCTGTAATTTAAATTTCTACAAGTTAAATTTTTATATTTTAAATTTCATAATTTACTTTTCAGTAATTTTTTTCTTTCTTACTGCATCTTATTCTTGCATCCTAGACTTGCATGACCACTAGATCAGGTACTTAGTACCAACGTCCTACTTTTCCATCCAGTACCAACATGGATCCTAATACAGCAGCCATCATTAATGTCCTGACTGAAAAGTTTGATGACATGAAAGATTTTATGAAAATCATGAGTGAAAGAATAACAGTCCTAGAAGAAGCTAGATAAAGACAATCTGAATCTGAGTCTCCCCACCTACCTATAGGACAGAAGAAGAAACCTCGACCTAGATCGACCTATAGCAGCATGCTCCCACCATAACTAGTTCGATCAGGATGAGCATGTCCTTAGGAATGTGAAGATCGAAGCTCCAAATTTTGATGATTGTCTAGATCTAAAAGAGTACCTAGATTGAAAATCGAGCATGAATCACTATTTTGGATGGTACGAAATGTTTGAAGCAAGGAGAGTTAGGTTTGCTCGGATGAAGTTGGTTAGACAAGCCCGACTTTATTGAAAAAGTATTGAACATCTTCTCAACCAGAGAAGACAAGATTCGATAGAAATCTGAGATGAAATGAAGAAAAAACTCAAAGAAAAATACCTCCCATCTCCTACCAATAAAGACTTTTAGATCAGTTGCAGAGACTTACTCAAGGAAATAGATCAGTCACAGAGTATATCACGAGATTTGATAAGTATCCTATGAGATATAGAGTAACCAAAGATAGGATTGTTATCTTATCTAGATTTAGAGCTGGATTATGAGAGGATATCTAGTGTGAGCTCTTTTTACGAGAGGTAACCATGTTAGAATAAGCTTATCAACTTGCCTTAGATTTTGAGAGATTTTCTAGGTATTCAACCATCCATCATTTTGAACCTAGCTGAGTAACCCTTTTTGGATCGAGATCTAATACTACTCAGGCTCCTAGTAATGGACCTCCACCTACAAATCCTATTATGAGAAAAGAAGATAAAGAAAAAAGAGTTGCAGGAGAGTTATCTAAGAAAAGTAGTTCTCGATCTCACTGCTTCAAGTGCCATGATTACAGTCATTTTGCTGTACAATATCCTAACCGATCTTTATTTGTAAAAGAATTAGAAGAGAAAACTCTAGAAAATATTGAGAAGAAAGTTTATGAACCGAGAAGTTTGAGAGTACTGAGAATATCCTAAGTTTTGTTACACCGGAGTCAGACCTTAGGCTTGGAATCGTTAGATATGTTTTAGCACAGACTAAGAAGAGTGAAGACTGGCGTAGGATCTTTATTTTTTATACCTTCATAAAATTTAGCGATAAAATTTATAAGATGATCATTGATAGCAGTAGCTATATCAACGCCATCTCTACCGATATGGTTAAGCAATTAGGATTAGCTCCTATAGATCATCCCAGCCTATACCGTGTGTCTTAGATAGATTCCTCCTATATTTTCATTAAACTTAGATACCGTATTCCCATCCAGCTCTATTCTTATCAGGATCATGTTTAGTGCGATGTCTTACCCATGAAAGTCGAAAGTATCATATTAGGTCGGTCTTGGCTGTTTGACAATGATGTTACGATTTATGGCCGAATCAACTTATGTAGTTTCACTCATAAGGATAAGAAGATCACGATCAATCCTTCCCCACCTAAGGCTACTAATAGAAAGATAGGCAATAAACCAAAAAAAAACATCAAAAAGAAAAGCCTCCATCTAATAGGTGCTAAGGAATTAGAGATGACCATGAGTAAAGGATCACAAGTTTGGATGATTGCTACGAGAGAAGTTCGTGAGAACTCTAAGATAGATCATCCGAAGAAAGTAGTCAACATTCTTAGTGAATTTCATGATATCTTTCCTGAGGATCTCCCAGATCACTCACCACCAATGAGAAATATTCAGCATGCCATTGATTTAGTACCTGAATCTATCATACCCAATTTACCCCATTATAGGTATAACCCCACTAAGCATGCTGAGCTACAAAGGTAAGTTGGAGAGCTGATGAAAAAAAAATCATGAGAGAGAGTTTAAGTCCTTGTGTAGTTCCTGCACTATTGACTCTGAAGAAGGATGGAACATGAAAGATGTACATAGATAGTCATGCCATTAACAAGATTATCATTAAGTACCATTTTTTTATTCCTAGGTTAGATGACATGCTAGATATAATGGCCGAAGCCACTATTTTCTTTAAGATTGATCTCAAGAGTGGTTATCATCAAGTAAGAATTAGATCGAAAGATGAGTAAAAAACTGCTTTTAAGATAAAAGATGGTTTATATGAGTGGATGGTGATGCCATTTGGGTTATCTAATGCCCTAGTACTTTCATGAGATTGATGACCCAAGTACTATGATTGTTTATAGGAGTGTTTGTAGTCGTGTACTTTATTGACATTTTGATCTATAATCGAACTAGGGAGGATCATCTAAATCATCTCCAAAAAGTCTGCCAAGTCCTTAGAATAGAAAGTTTGTATGCCAATCCTAAGAAATGTGCTTTCATGACAGACTGTATCAATTTCTTAGGTTTTATTGTTACCTCCGATGGTGTGTCTGCCGATCCTAAAAAGATTAAAGCAATAGTTGAGTGGCCAGTACCCAAGAGTGTGCATGACGTGTGAAGTTTTCATAAATTAGCAATCTTTTATCATAGGTTCATAAAAGGGTTTAGCACCATAGCCGCTCTCATCACTGACTGTATTAGAAAGGAAGATTTTGAATGGACTAAGGCAGCCAATAGAACCTTCCTAAACATTAAGGATAAAATAATCCACGCCCCAGTCCTACATTTACCTGATTTTTCTAAGATTTTTGAAGTAGCGTGCGATGCGTCAGGAGTTGAGATTGATGGTATCCTTAGTTAAGAAGGTCATCCAGTAGCATATTTTAGCAAGAAACTTAACGATTCTAAACTAAAGTATTCTACCTACGATAAGGAGTTTTATGCGATAGTCCAAGCCCTAAGATACTGAAGATATTACCTACTACTGCAAGAATTTATTTTATATTCAAATCATGAAGCCCTCCAATTTTTGAATTTTCAAAAAAAACTGAATCATAGACATGGTAGGTGGGTCGAGTTTTTGCAAGCCTATACTTTTGTTTTAAAACACCGTGCGGATGTAAAGAATCGCGCTGCTGATGCCCTGAGTCGTCGTCATACTTTGTTATCCACCGTTAGTGTAGAGGTTGTTGATTTTGATAAGATTAAAGAAGATTATAAGAAGTGTCCAGATTTTGGTAGCTTACTTAACATTTTATGAAAAAGACCATCTAGAGAATACAGTGAATATACTCTTCAGGATGGTTACTTGTTTAGAGGAGCTAGGCTGTGTGTTCCTCATACATCTTTAAGAGATTTTCTAATTTGGGAACTACACGCTGAAGGATTAGCTGGATACTTTGATAGGAATAAAATCATAGAGTTGGTAGAAGTTTAGTTCTTTTGGCCAAGCCTGAAAAGAGATATCGCTCGAATTATTGTTCAGTGTAGAACGTGTGCCGTGGCCAAGCAAAAAAAATAGAACACAGGCCTACACACACCCTTATCTGTACCAAATTGTCCTTGGCAAGATGTTAGCTTGGATTTTATTTTAGGCTTACCTAAGACAGTAAGAAAGTATGATTCAGTTCTAGTGTTGTAGATAGATTTTCAAAAATGACCCATTTTTTGCTCTGTTGCCGAGCATCGAATGCTTCGAAAGTTGTAAGAATATACTTTGATGAGATTGTTAAATTGCATGAATTATCCAAAACCATTATTCTGATAGGGATGTTAGATTGATGAGCTATTTTTGAAAAACCCTATAGCACTTTTTAGGCACAAAATTAAAATTTTCTTCTATCTTTCATTCATAAATAGATGGTCAGACCGAAGTGGTCGATAGGAGCCTTGAAAATTTATTGCATTGCTTGATTGAGGAACATATGGGTAACTAGAATCTTTTATTGCCCCGAGCTAAATTTGCATATAATAGCTCTATTAATAGGTCCATTGGCATGAGTCCTTTTGAAATAGTTCATGGATATCAACCTAGAAAACTAATAAACCTTATCCCACTGCCCATGCATGTTAGAATTTTTGAATCTGCAGAGTCATTTGCATAGCATGTCAAGAGTTTATATAAAGAGATCAGTAAAAAAAATAGTATTAGTAATAAAATTTATAAATAGAATGCATATTCTCATCGATGTGCTCAAGAGTTTGCGAAAGGAGACTATGTGATGGTTCGAATGAGATCCGAACGATTTCCATCAGGAACCGTCAAGAAGTTACATGCTCAAGGAGCAGGTCCACTTAAGATTTTAAAGAAGATCAAACTAAATACATATGTTGTGGACTTACCTTTTGATTTTAGGATTAGCTCTACTTTTAACGTTGCAGATCTTGTCACCTATAAAGAGCCAACTTAGATATCTAGTGAGCCATTTGAGTCTGAACCAACCTTTGAGAAAGAGCCTATTCCTGAGTGTCCACCAGCCAAAATGTCAAAGCATGATCAGATTGAGAGAATTTTGGATAAGCAGATCATCTCCATCCAAAGTTGAGGCTATCAGCGGTACTTAGTTAGATGGCGAGGTCGACCGGAGTCCGAGGATATCTAGATCACTCGAGAAAAATTGCAGTGTATTGATCTCGATTTGCTTGAGCATCACCAGAGCATAATCAATCCCCACTCGACAGGATCGAGTTCTCCCCATCCTGAAAGAATTGGTGCGAACACCAAAGCCATCAGAAGTTGACAACATAATTTAGATTTAATTTGGATTGAAGAAGCTATATCATAATAACTCTATTTTAGTTATTTTGTTTCAATCCTTTTAATTTAATCAATTAGTTCTTTTGATGCATTTAGTTTTGAGTCCATAGGACCATACTTGGGTTTATTTTGGATTGAGCCTTATTTGGAAAAAGACCATCATAAAAAAATAAGCTTGGTCCACGTCATTTTTGGAGCCACCACCCTTTACACGCTTAGAGAGAAAATACATATGCCAGCATGTGCCATGCCTAAGAATCCTCATGCCAAGTTGTGCTAAGCATCAAGCACCCATATGGAGTTTCTTTTCTTTCCTAAGATTTCTTAAGAGTTCTTGATTTCTTACTTATTTTGTTAAAAGTTTGATTTCTTCCCTATGATTCCATATAAGATAGATATGATATATTATTATATTTGAAAACCATACATAATATTTTATTTTTTTGTTGGGATGGTTGATTTTTTTCTTGTAAAGAAAATAGGATTCCTAAAGAAATATGACCCCTAGAGTCTTATATAAACCCATGTATCTTTCATGAATGAGATAATGAATGAATGAATCACTTTACAATTTTCACAAATACTTGTATTGGTCGCTCCGAAAGGAAGAGGATGTGAGATCCAAAATCGCCCCACGAGGAAAGGATGTGAGGCCCATCTTTTTCTATCTCTTTAACCTTTATTTTCTTGAGATTCAGTGTTCCTACGATCCCAATTCGTCTTCATCATCTACTTATACAAGCCTATTCCACCAAAAGAAGATCTATCTCCTCCAAAATTTTTATCTATCATGCAGAGAGAGAAAAAATAATCTATTATTCTACAGATCAAACGTTGACAAGAACCTTCGTTTCTTCTCAACTGATCTTTGATTTTTATTTATTTTTTTAGATCCGATGTTGGTAAAAACCTAATTTTTTATCGATAGATCTGCTTGGTTAAAATATTAAGAATCCTAATTAGGATAATTTTTTAACCACCATGATCTGGATTCTTCTTATCTTTTTTTTTGGATTTTCTTGTGAGCTTAATTTCTTGCTATCCTTCATGCTATTTATATTTTTTTTATAATTATTTATTAACATATTTAATTTCTACTATCTATCTATTTATTTTATTATTGCTAGTTGTTTATTGATATCTAAAATGACATTCATCAGCATCATTAAATTGATCGTATTTTGATCTCATGTCAATCAGTTACGCCTTCTGAATAGAATATAGGTAATTATACTGTCTGTCCTGAAAATAATATGCTACGATCGGACGTGATTTATTATTGATGAACGAAAAAAAGCTTGATCTTTTCTTTTTTTTTTTTTTTTTTGACTGCCACGCATCAAACGTGCCCTTATTTTTTTTTTATTTTTCCTCGTAGGTGAGCTATAGACTTTTATATAAGTGTTGATTCAGCTGAACATAAAGAATGTCACTATATTGTAAGTGCATAAATATCATATTTTTGCTAAAAAAGAGCACGTGCTTATGTGCTCTCCATCACATGAACATATACATCATACACTAATTAAGATAATAAAAAAATCTATAATTTTTAAATTAAATTTATACTAATAGTTTTTTCATCATTTAATTATCTCGAGCTATCTAATCTTAAAATTAAATTAACACCAAAATAATCATAAATTTTTTAAACTAACAAATAATAGTTAAAAAATAATTTATAAAAAATAATAAATTTTAATAAATTTTATTAAAAGAAAGAAAAGAAGTCATCTTATATGTTCCAAGCCTTCTATCCAATTGAGATGGATTTAAAATTTTTTATTCCGTTGCTTTGAGCCTTGCAAAAGAAGTAAAACATAAAAATCAAAAAAAGGCATAAAAAAAATTAACAAAAACAAAAAAAAGATGGATAAATTAAAAGGTACATGTATATCATACTCTCCATTAAGATAGTAAAAAAATCTATAAATTTTAAATTAAATTTATATTAATAATTTTTTCATCATTTAATTACCTCAAGCTATCTAATCTCGAAATTAAATTTACATCAAGACAATAATAAATTTTTTAAACTATCAAAAAAAAATAATAAAAAAATTATAAAAAATAATATATTTTAATAAATTTTATTAAAAAAATATCTTAACTGTTTCGAGCCTCTCATTCAGTTGAGATAGATTTAAAATTTTCTATTTAACTGCTCTAAACTTTACCCTACAAAAGATATAAAAAATAAAAATAAAAAAAAAAAACATAAAAAAATTAACAAAAGCAAAGAAAAAGATATACTAAAATCAAGAAATAAATCTTATATTACTATATTATATATTTATATATATATTATAATTAAATAAAATATTTATTATTATATCCCAATAAAAAAATGCCACCCATTTCTTATAAAAAAAAAAAAAAAAAAAAACACCTATTGACCATCCTGTCATACAGCCCCCGCATCCTTATCCGGATAAGGAAGCCCCATAAGTCAAAAATTTGGTAGAAGAATTCTTTGGATCAAAAATCCCGAAAGCCTGGACCACCTAACACCGCCATACCTCGCACAAAATTCCATACGTTACGGAAAAAAAAAACAATCGGAACCTAACAAAGCCCTCTAATCTCTCTCAAGTGCTCTCCATCCCCACACATCTCTATATAAGATAATGAAATGAAAAGAAAAAAAGATACGAAAAAAAATCATTTATGTGTGAAAGCCTGGAAGGAGATTGGAGGGGTGACAGTGGCGCTGGGGCCAATGGTAGGCGGTGAGGAGCGGTAGATCTTGATGTGCTGAGTCGGCCATAAAGGGGTTGGGTTGGTGTTGGGGTTAAAGCCAGGATAGAGCCGCGGGGTGCCAGAGGGAAAGGATTGGGAGGACGCCATGGCTGGCCTCCGGGTTTAGAGAGAGAGAGGGGAGGGGTGCGATCAAGATCTGCATTTGCCGAAAAAGGAGGAGGAACCCTGAACGAAATGAAGTGGCCTAGGAAATAGCTATAATTTGTTACATCCTGCAATCACAAAGCTATTAACTTTACCTGAAATAAAGCAATAAAATTCTCACCATGCCATGACTTATGCTGTATATCCTTTCCATCTTCATGAAGCAGCCAAGTTCTCTAGCCGACATCCCAACCAGGAAAAGAAGATAATATCTAGAGAATGTACACCAAAGGCAAAATCATAGGGAATGGATTTAAACCTGTGCAATAAAAGAGTGGAAATTTTCTTATTAAGTTGGGCATGCAGTACTTCAATAGTGCCAAAAAATTCAGGGTCTTCTTTTTCCCAGCAAGTCTTGTAGTTGAGACTTTCTCGGGGCAAAGTTGAGACCAAGAGACACACAAAATCGAGAAACGGTCCACTGGCCCCACCCCCCTCCCCCCGTCGCGCCCCCCGGGGTTCTGCCGGCCGTCGCTCCCGCAGCTCTGCCAACCCCACCCCCACCCCCGCAGCTCCCCGTGCCCCCCTCCCGGGCTCTGCTAGCCGCCGGCCCCGCCCCCGCCGCTGGACGGACCACATCGCTGTCCACATCCCCCACCGCCCCCCCTGCACGGTCCAATTGGGGAAGAAAAAAAAAAAATCACTCCCCCACCCCCTCCCCCCGCCGGGCCACCAGGGGCTCTGCCTGCCTCCGACCCCGCCCCCATAGCTGCCCGTGCATCCCCCCCGGGGGCTCTGCCGGTCGCCGACCCCGGCCCCGGTCCCGCGCTCTCCGTGCCTCCCCCCTCCCTCCAGGGCTCTGCCAGCTGCCGCGCCTCGCCCCCGCGGCTCCACCTCACCCGCTGAAGATGGGGAGTAAGGCACCGACGGAAGACCGGCAGGCAGCGGCGTTGCGGCTAGGAGAGCAGGGAGGAACCAGGCATGGGCCAGAGGAAGAAGGCTTCGGGAAGGGATCGAGGGAAAAAAAAGAAAGGAAAAAAAAAAACTATTGGAGATATTTAAAAAAAACCATCGTGGGGAAGGAAGCCGGAGGAGGCGAGCAGCGGCAACGGTGGCAAGGTGAAGGGAGGGAGATTGGAGGTGAAGCCCGACGCCGGTGACAATGAGGACGAAGGTAAGGACGGAGACCGGAGAGAGGTGGTGGCGAGGAGAAGCGAGAGTAGGGAGGAGGCGGGGCATCCGCGAGAGGTGGAGAAGGTTCGAGAGAGCTCTGGCATGCTCAATGGAAAAAGAAAAAGAAAAAAAAAAAATCGGGGGAGCCCAAAGCGCGTCGAAGAAATTAAAAAAAAAAAAAAAAAAAACAGGAAAGTTTCGGAACTCGATCACGTGGCGCACCGGGAGAGCTCTGAAACTCTTCTTACATATCGACAGGTGGAGCACTGTGCAATCTCACATGAGACGTACGTCGGAAACGGGAGGGATTATTGGATGGTCCATCAAAGCAAAGCAAAACAAAGGTAGAGTTTTGATTATTTGAGTACTCTTGAGAAACGAGAGAGAGCGGAAGCTAGAGTTTTATTTTTAAAATATTTTATTATTATTATTTTTAAAAAAAATTAAAAATTTTTGATCATTTGATTTATTTTTTTTTTATAAAAAAAATATTTTGTTTCCTCTTCCTGTTAGTCAAAAGGAAGTTCCAAATTTTGAGCGATTATATTCTTTTACAAAGAGCCACTTTGCAATTTTAGATGGATCTATATGTTGCATTAGATTATAGGTCAGCTTGATCCATATGCAATCTTATATGGAAGCCTCTGCCCTCAAATTTTTTTAAAATAAATTTTGATAGCAGTATAATTCATAATAATATCTGAGATGATGTGAAGCTTGTAACTAGAGGACCACATTAGTGGTTGATTGTGATATCCTATTATTTAATGTATCTATTCAAAGGCAAATTTTAGAGGAGTTTGGGAAGGTCCAAAGTATTGAAGGCTTATCTTAGGGGCCTCTCAAGTTTTCTTGGTAGTGGACTCAGCTACAATGATAAATCGAATTTTGAGATAAAACTTATTGATAGAATATCATTTTTGCTTATGGACATTTAGATTTTATCCAAGATGTGTTTCTCTTTTTATATTTTGTTTATCTATTAGGATGCAAATGGAGCTGCAAATTGAGTGGCATCTTATGTAGTAGATCATGTTGATGGTTTATGGTTTGCTGCAACTATCGCATTCCAAGACACTTTTTTTTTTTTAATATGATTGATTGTATTCACACTAGATGGAATTGAGCCATTTGTCTAATTACAAAAATTAAAAAAAAATTCATCAAGTCAACAACTTAGGAAATCTTGTAAAATTGCTTAAAAAAGAATATAGTGCATATTCTTGAGATCTTTGCAGGGAGATTGACCCCACCATGAACCAACACTATTATAAGCCCTGATGTGCGATGTAACTTTTTATTTAGAGATAGCGGAGGAAAATCCTTTCTTGCGGATGAAGAAGATATATCTGGATTTTTTTTGGAGATTTTTACTCCTAAGCTTATTGGATTTATGAATTGAGCCAGTAAAACCAATTAGTTAATATGGTTATAGGCTGAACTAAGTCTATATCTATAACTATGTAGGATTGATTTTAGAGCAAGCTAATAATAAAACCAATCATGAATAGTTATGGATATAAGTTAGTCCGCCTTATTATCCTATTATCTAACTGATTTTACTGGTATAATCTATAAATCAAATAGGATTTTCAGGCCATTCATCCAAACAAATTAACCCTAGATTTATAATTTTTATTTGGAGAATCTCTAGTGAGATCAAAATATTGTGGATAAGCCAAAATCTTATGAGATGGCATCACTCAAAACATGAATCCATTCACTACACCAATTTACTAAAATAATGATATAGTTTCACTGGAATATATAAAAAATATCATTAATTTAAAACTTTATCTGGTATTTTATAATTTTTTTATGAAAATTAATTATATAGTATCATTGTTTAATAGAGATAATATTATTATAGCGATATATAGTAAATATATGCCGATATAATTAATCATCCATCGGTTTCCATTCTTTATCAAAAGAGCGATTTCTATGCATTTTTGCTGGCTAATAATTTAATTCCATGTAGGACTCCAACTAAGAGGAGTCATATTGTTGTGGGGCAGCAAGGAAATCCTCCCAAACCCACAAATCCACGGTCCCTCTCAAATAAAAGAAAATAGAATAGATAAAATATTTTCGCCTGTTGATTCCTTTTTCCATTCAAAAAATCACTTCCCACGCTCCACCCCCATACGATCCCGGAAAGAGCATTCTCTTCGTGCTCAACCCAAGAAACCTAACCCACGATTTCTTTTTTTTTTTTTTTTTTTTTCTTTTTGTTTTTGTGTGTGTGTGTGTGTGTTGTGGGGTGGCGGTGTGGTGGGGCGAGATAGATAAGAGTTAGCAGGGTTAGTTTTATATTTTGCTGATTACTTTTGTTTAAAGCTCATGATTGTTAATAGCTTTCTTTTTTTTCTATTTTAAATCTTTTATAATTCTGTTTGCAAGGAACCATGATGATATCTTATTCTATAGATCTGATGAATGAAAACTATTAGGTTTCCCAGGTCAAATCCAGGGATAAAATGAGGGAACTGAGTATTGTTTGACTTGCAGAAGTTTAGAGCCTTGTTCTACCAGTTCCTTGAGTTTTAATTTTCTGACTTTATTTACCATTTCACAATGTATTAAAATACATGCCCGCCAAGTTTAGATTTCTTTGTAATCGATGAATCTTCAAAATCTTTTGAATCCGTCCTCGTGGATTATGTCAAACCTTTTTTTTGACCAAAGGGGGTAAGGAATTGATGTTTGATAGGAGCTTATTTGTTGCCCTTTTGTGATCATGTTGTTCCCTCCATCTTGGAGGGTTCAGATGTAAGAATAAAGTTGTCGCATATTTTTTTTTATTCTTGCTGACATCTTGGTTAGCCCATGTCTTCCTTTTGCCAATTTGATTGAAAAATAATTCTTTTGCTGGTCTAACTTCTGCTTCTTTCCCCTTCTAGAATTGTGTTACGTTGTTTGCAGGTTGTGTCAATTATTTGGATCTGATTCTATGATTGTATCAGCTATTTTTAGAAAAAAAGGTCTGCTTTCATCCTTTTTTGGTATTGTTTGTTCGTTGCCATCTTATATTCATATTAAATAATCCTTGGACTTGGGATAGAAATTAATAAAAAACCAAGGGAAAAGAAGTGAACAAACGGTTTGAGGATATACTACCGCAAACACATATCCAACATTTCCGCACTTTCTGCTTCTAAATCTCGATAAATATTGATGTTAGAGTTCTGCTGTACCGAGTAATTTATTTTTCCTCCTTGTACTTTTCTTTGGTTAAATGTTTTGTTATCCTCCAACAATTTTTTCAAATTTTCTGAAACAGGATGTAAAGTTGACGATTTAGAGACCAAGCACCCCGTTCTTGTCCATGGAGGTGGCTTTAATGCTTGGTGTTGGTATAAAACTATTGCGTTTTTATTAGATGGTGGATTTAAAGTCGATGCCATCGAGCTGACAGGTTCTGGAATTCGCGCTTTTGATCCAAACAATGTTACAAGTCTTTCCCAATATTCAATACCGCTTGCTAGTTTCCTCGAGAGGCTCGGTGATGGGGAGAAAACTGGTCTTCCTCTTGTTTCTAACATTGGCAGATGATGTTGCACGTCTCCACCTTTTCGGATTAACAAAAAAAAAAAAAAAAAAAGTGAAGAAAATAATAATATGGGGCTTTATATCTCTAATTGACTTCTTGTTTTATCATTATTGAAACAATCGAATCTACTTCAATATAATACCAGCATTTCGACTTATAAGTTGATAATTATGATGGTGCGGCGGCAATACTACATTCTCGATTGATAATTGATCTTTTCGTCTATGAATCGAAGACAAGATAGAACGATCATCAATCAAAATATCAACTAACTATTGGATAATATTTGAACTACTATCGATATCAAAAAATAAATGACCGACAATCAACCGATCTTAACATTCGACTCACATCGACCATTAAATCATCAACCGACTGTCAATCGATAATCCAATTGATAGTCGGTGGCTCTTTATCGACTTTTTCAGAAACACAATAACTTAAATGATTGTCTAACCATTGACCAATCGAAACATTAGAACAATCGATCGATAGTTAATCAGCATAAGAATGACGCTGATATATACTCGACGTAATGTTCGTTGATATCAGAAACTGCTATCGCAAAACATGCATAATGGCTATTTGTGGATAATAACTACTCATCCCATAATTAAATAATGCCAGAACAAGTGAGACCCACGTGCCCAACCGTTACAAATGGTTACCAACAATCTGCCTATAAAAAGAAGGTAAACGAGCAATATTGGTAAGATAATTCTGAGCTAGATTCTGCTACATTTTCTACTTATCTGTTCGACCAACTTTCACTTCTAACTTAGGCATTAGAGGGTCCCTACTGAAAATAATTTCAGTTAGTGTGGATATTGTCTTGCAGGTTGCTTTCAATGCGCATTGGAGATTTGACCGCAACAGATTGGTACGCCAAGTAGAGGGAGGAAAGAACACTTTGAATCTGAATTAAATAATGGCCAAAACAAGAGCCCAAAATTTTACTAGCTCCGCCAGACAGTCTTCCCACCGGAAAGACCTTCCTCCTCCATCTTTAATGGCAGAGCTCAGGTTTTCATGTCTGGCCATCACAGTGGACATCCAAACCCAACAACTTGAATGTGCTAGTGTAGGCAGTGCATAGCCTTCAATAGCAACAATAATCGATGGCGGAAGACCGAGCAGCATATACAATGCCATCCAGGATAATTGCCATATTCCACGATGATATTTGTCTCCATCACCAGAACGACGATCGGCATGATATTTCTGTCGTGCCAAAGCATCATCATCTTAGCACTCTCGTCCTGCCACTCGTCATTCATGGCGGTTCTCTTCTTCTTCTCGCCGTCATAGCATTAAAAAAGAGAAGAGGCCACATCTACCTTTGACTTCTCAGTCCTCAAGTTCTTCTGGGGGTTTTATTCCTGAATTCTCATAGCAATGGTAGAGATGGCAAAATCGATCCGATCCAATGGATATGCACCCTATGCAAATCTGGTCAAATCCAAAAAATAGGATTTGATCGGGTTTGGAGAAAATCCAAAAATTATAGGATGGGTATAGGTAAGATATGGGTAGTGCTATTTTCTACTCGAATCCGAACCTACAGGTAATGATAATACCCGAACCCATATCTGAATAATATATATATATATACGATCTATCTCTATATATAAATATTTAATTTATAGTTAATATAATAATTATATTTAATTTTTCAGCACCATACTGAATTTTCATGGATAAAATAATAGATTTAATGGTTATGTTCTATATTGAATTATAATTTTATTCCTATGTTTGATTTCTATAAATCTAGACTTATAAATTATATTTTATGTTGAATTGGTAATTCTATGTTTATTGATTATATGTATAAAATTATTTTAATTATTTATTTTTTAGATATGAGGTAAGTATGGGTTGGGTATGGAAAAATGGATAACCCATGGATATCCCGAACCCATTAGGTAAGGGAATGGATATTTCTTGTCTTACCCAATCGGGTATCGAGTAAGATTTGAATATAGGATATTAAGTTTGAATTTGACGATGCATAGTATAATATTCTATCTAAATCTTGCCTATTCCCATCCTTAAGCAACGACGACTCGATGACGACGAGCACAAGTTTGAAGAAATTGACCGCCAACTTGCTCAACTTCAAATGAATAATCGGGGGGAGGGGGGTCCTAGTGACCTTAGCATCCACTCCACCCCTTCTTTTACTTGACGTATCTTGAATGAACCGATTTTATTTCAATTCAAGATACCATAGATAGAGCCATATGATGGCTCCATAGATCTGGTTGACCATCTGGAGAGTTACAAGACTCTCATGATGATCCAAGAGGCTTCCGATGCCCTCTTATGCAAAGACTTTCTAGCAACCATTCAAAGGGTTGCTCGAGCTTGGCATTCCGGGATCCAACTAGGAAGCATACACTCTTTTAAGCAACTCAAAGATTCGTTCGTGGCCTACTTTAGCACCAACTGGAGAATGCTACAAACGTCCAATAGTCTCTTCTCTATCAAGCAAAATGAAAGAGAGATATTGAGAAACTTCATGGTGCATTTTAATACCGTCACACTCGAAATCAAGGATCTCAATGAAGATATAGCCATTTCGGCTATGAAAAAAGATCTAAGGAGATCCAGATTTATTTATTTTCTGGATAAGAATCACTCTCAGAGCTATACAGAACTTTTGGAGTGTGCGTATAAGTACATTTACATGAATGAAGACTTTACTGACCGGCACCAATCAAAAAAAAAGATCAGAAGAAAAACAAAAAAAGAGTGGAGCTCATGCTGAATTGAGTCAACCAACAACAGACAAAGGAGCTTCACCTCACCAATAGAGTCCAAGGCCCAACAAATATGGCACCAAATATGGCTCCTATACTCCCCTCTCTACTCCTCTTGATGCATGCAAATCTATCACTATGATAAGTGTACCAATCGATCAAGTAATAAAGTGTATGAGTGGAGTATCGTCTCTAGAGGATTGAAAAATAAGTACTAAAAAATTTTTTTTTAGACTTTGTTTAGGAAATTGATTTATAAGAAGTAAAGAAAATAAGAAGAAATAAAGATATAATTAATAAATTACAAGAAGATAAAGAGGGTATAATTATTAGGGTTGAATTTAAAAGCAGAAGGATACTAAGGCAATCGGTTTACCAACTCAATCAATATAACATTCAAGTAATCATGCAAATTAGGTTAATTTTATTTCATATGACGGTGAAGACTTTTAAGATATTTACTATCTTTTGGTCCAGACGTAGCAAAATTATTAATATTTATTAACTATCTTTTGATCCAGACATAATTTAAATAAATACTGATGCATTAATTTTTATAAAATTTTTTAATTAAAATATGCTGCATTCAAAGTATACTAAAATTTTTGCATGCATATGAATCTTAATTCGATTCAAAAATATAAGGTATATAATCAAGAAGCATTGATATAGATGTACTTGATCCATATCATCTATGTCCATCAAATTAATTAGAAGATGGCTAGTTATCTAAAAATATTAAGCATAAATTTATATACTCCTCATGAACAAAATAATACTAAAATTAAATCATATTGAATATTATATCAAAAGAGTGGCTATACTTTAGTCTTAGTAAAAAAAAAATAGTTCATGATAAATAAAATAAAAATATCAAATAAAATAAAAGATATTAAAAAATCCATACAAAAATTTGCTTGTTGCTGAATTTTGCCGTCAGTTGCTCTTGGCATGGAGAACTTGAAGAAGAAGAGCCGCTGCCTGATGTACTGGATGTGGAAGATGAACCATGAAGAAAGAAGGAAGAAAGAAAAGAAAATAAAGAAGATATATATATATATATATATATATATATATATATATATATATATATATAAAACTCTTAGCATCTCTCTGTTCTCCCTTTCTATTAAGCTCTCTATTCTCTGTTTATTCTAGCTCTCCTCTGTTCCCAGCTCCTTGTTCCTCTTTCTCTCCTTGTTCGGCAACAGTAGGACCTTTAAATAGGCTAAGAGATGCTCTTCCATGAGAAATCTTGAAGGAATCAGGATTAAAAGTCCTAAAATAGGTCAAATTGGAGCTGACTGATGTTAAAACAAAATCCTGAATCCCTGGCCGTTGGATGGTGATCAAATGGGCTCAAAATTACTTAAAAACTCAATTTATTCTCCCAAATCCAGTCTAATTAAATAGCAGCCATTGGATCTACTTGATGAATTATGGGCCGTTAGATAGCGCACAAGAGAGCTTCAATCATTTAAATAAAACAGAGAATCACCTCAGCCATTGGATCATCACCGGTTCCTCCCTCAACCATCGAATGGTGCCAAAATCGCAGTCGTTCACCTCTATAGATCGATCGTGGACCGGGTCTTTCCATAGACCGCATCATTCATAGCCAATCAAAAGCCGTAGTGCCATGTGAAATTCCGACTTTGCCCCGTCTAGTGCACTATAGCGGCTCACGGTGAGCCATGATGTTTTTTGACATCATTGTGATGTCAGCGGGGCCGATTGGTTTAATGAACGATTTGTTACGGTTGGACCAGGTTGGCTAAGCCACTTTTCTGAACCGATTTGGTCTAGACTAATCGGCTTTAATTATTTTTTTATTTTTTTCTTTGAAAATTGATATCAAGCTCATTTAAAGTTCGTTTTGCTTCAAATCTATTTTCTTTGAACCAGAAAATTAAGCTCTTCACATTGGTGACCTTTCTTCCTACAAAAAAATAAATAAAAGTATCAATTTTTTAAAAATAAGATAAATTATTTTATAATTTAATATTTTTATTACTATATTTATATGACTGATCACCTCTCATGCAGATCCTGATGGAGATAGAAGGAGTAGAGTATCTTCGACACCCCCCATCGATGGAGGCACCATCAAAAAATCATGATAGGAAGAAGTACTGTCGATTTCAACATGATCATGATCATGATATCGAATAGTGTATCCAACTCAGGGATGAGATTGAGACTCTGATTTGATGAGACTTTCTTGAAAAATTTCGATGCGACCATCTGACTTAGCCTCTTACCAATTGACAACCTTAGCATCAACCTGAGGAAGGTACATGACAACTGATCGATGGCAATGATTTTCAGACAATCGAGGGACTGCGGGGCAACTTTTGAAGAAGAATCAGCTAAAAGACAATGATATGATAATATAATTTTTTTTGGATGATGATGTTTGAGGAGTACAAACTTTCCATAATGATGCTGTCATGGTCTCAACAATGATAGTAAATTATGATGTAAAAAGAATTCTTATAGATAATAAAAGTTCAATTGATATTTTATTTTATTCGATTTTCTTCTAAATGTGACTACCGACTAATCGACTTAGAAAAGTCTCTACACCCTTAGTCGATTTTACGGGAGATGCAATCAACATGGAAGGAGAGATCACTCTCTCCCTGACTATAGGGATTGAACCATGATAAAGTACCGCTCTCCTTATATTCACGATTGTCCGAGTTCCTTCAGCTTATAATGCCATAATTGGACGACCGAAACTCAATGCACTAGAAGTGGTAGTATCGACTTACCATTTGCTTATCCAATTTTCAACTCAAGGAGAAATCGATGAAATGCGTGGAGATCAACAATTAGCCTGATGCTGCTTCATGATTTATGCTAAAGGCATTAAGCCCGAAGACCCTCTGATGATGGACAAACTCGACCAAAAGGAAAATAAAGAAAGGGGTGAACCAACCGAATAACTAGTTTTGATCTCGCTGAAGAAAGATGACCCTATGAAGACCATTTCAATCGGGTCACGACTGCCAGACCTGGAATGAAAACAACTGGTAGACTTGCTGAAGGCAAATACCGACATCTTTGCTTGGTCAGCAATAGACAGGTCAGGAATCCCTCTGGATGTAATAATTCATCGATTAAACATCGACCCCAAGACCAGATCGGTGAGATAAAAGAAAAGACCTTTTGCTCCCTGAAAGGCAAAAAGTCACTGATAAAGAGGTTGATAAGCTCCTCACGACTGACTTCATAAGAGAGGCTAACTATTCCGATTGGCTTGCCAATGTTATGATGGTGAGTAAAGCCAATGAAAAGTGGTGAATTTGTATGAACTACACCAACTTAAATAAGGCTTGTTCAAAAGACAGCTTCTCTTTATCAAAAATTGATCAACTCCTGAGCTTCATGGATGTCTTTACAGGCTACAACCAGATTCAGATGGCATTAGAAGATGAGAAGCACACTATCTTTATAACCAACAAAGACATTTACTGTTATAAAGTGATGCTATTCGGTTTAAAAATATCGGAGCGACTTACTAACGATTAGTGAATAAGATGTTCAAACAATAAATTGGGCAAAATATGAAAGTGTACGTTGATGACATGTTGGTAAAAAGCATCCAAACTCATGATCTTGTTCAGAACTTGGAAGAAGCCTTCGCTACACTCTAATAATATCGGACGAAGTTAAATCTGACTAAGTATGCTTTCGGTGTAATTGCGAAAAAGTTTCTTAGAATTCTTATATCATAATGAGAAATCAAGACCAATCTGAAAAAGATCAAGACCATTATCGACATGAAGCATCCGAGCTCTAAGAGAGAGATACAGCAACTAAATAAAAGAATCACTGTATTTAGCCGATTTGTCTTGAAATCAGCTGAAAGGTGTCTACCTTTCTTCAAAACTCTATAGCAAATGAAGGATTTTTTATGGTCAGATGACTATTGATAGTCCTTCGAGGATTTAAATAAATATCTAATGCCTCCTCCATTACTCGTAAAATTAAAGGTAAGAAAAATATTGTATCTTTACATGGCCATATTGACAGAGGTGGTCAGCTCAATTTTTGTCCAAGAAAATGAGAACCGAATCCAATGACCTATTTACTATACTAGTAAGGTGCTTCATAGTGCCAAGACTAGATACTCGAAGATGGAGAAAATAGTCTATACCTTGATCATATCAATACAACGACTCCGATCATACTTTCAAGCTCATTCGGTAGTGGTATTGACAGACCAACCATTGAAGACGATCTTACATCGACTAGATATCTCGACTAAATGGTTAAATGAATGATCAAACTTAGTGAATTCAACATTCGATATCATCCACAACCATCGAGGAAGCCTCAAGTATTAGCCAATTTTAATGCCAAATATATAGTACCAAACGACAAACTAGAGCACAAACTTGACAATGAGTTGGGACAAGCTAAAAGTTCTGAGGCCGAACCAAAGTTAGCATGGATACTTCATATTGATGAAGTATCCAATGCCCAAGAAAGTGGAGTTGGCCTCATCCTCACTAACTTTGAATGGATTATAACTGAATATGTCCTTTGATTTGATTTCAAGACATCCAATAATCAAGCTGAATATGAAGCCCTATTAGTTTGCTTGAAGGTCGCCAAAGAGCTTGGCATAGAGAGCTTGAAAGTATTCATCAACTCCTAACTAATAAATAGGCAAGTCAAAGGTGAGTATAAAGTCTAAGACCCGACTATGGTGAAGTACTTTCAGAAGGTGAAAGATCTCGCACCAGCTTTCAAGCATTTCGAGATCTTCCATATTTCAGGAGCGGAAAATGCTCAAGTTGATACACTTTTTCAACTTGCAACTACTTTTTCTAACTTTCTTGGCCATACTTTTATCAAATACCTTGAACAGTCGAGTATCAATGAAGTAGATAAAGTGTTGCAAATAAATGATGAACCAAGTTGGATGGACCCGATCATCCAATACTTGACTGACGGAACTTTATCCAAAGATCCTTTGGAGGTCAAACGCCTAAGATGGGCGG
>QRFJ01000051.1:317027-647709 GCA_006176705.1 Cocos nucifera | reverse complement strand
CTGCCGGCCGCCGACCCCGCCCCCATAGCTGCCCGTGCCCCCCTTCCCCCCTCGGGGCTCTGCAGTCGCCGGCCCCGGTCCCGCCCCGCAGCTCTCCGTGCCTCCCACCCCCCTCCGCTCCAGGGCTCTGCCAGCTGCTACCGCGCCCGCCCCCGCGGCTCCACCTCACCCGCTGAAGATGGGGAGGAAGGCACCGACGGAGACCGGCGGGCAGCGGCGGCGGCTAGGAGAGCAGGGAGGAACCAGGCATGGGCCAGAGGTCCGAGAAGATTCAAGAAGGCTCGGGAAGGAGATCGAGGGAAAAAAAAAAAGAAAAAAAAACTGCCGGAGATTTTAGAAAAAAAAACCATCGTGGGGAAGGAAGCCGGAGGAGGCGAGCAGCGGCGACGGCGGCAAGGTGAAGGGAGGGAGATTGGAGGTGAAGCCCGACGCCGGACAATGACGAAGGTAAGGACGGAGACCGGCGAGAGGTGGTGGCGAGGAGAAGCGAGAGTAGGGAGGAGGCGGGCATCCGCGAGAGGTGGAGAAGGTTCGAGAGAGCTCTGGCATGCTCAATGGAAAAAGAAAAAGAAAAAAAAAAAATCGGGGGAGCCCAAAGCGCGTCGAAGAAATTAAAAAAAAAAAAAAAAAAACAGAAAGTTCGGAACTCGTCACGTGGCGCACCGGGAGAGCTCTGAAACTCTTCTTACATATCGACAGGTGGAGCACTGTGCAATCTCACATGAGACGTACGTCGGAAACGGGAGGGATTATTGGATGGTCCATCAAAGCAAAGCAAAACAAAGGTAGAGTTTTGATTATTTGAGTACTCTTGAGAAACGAGAGAGAGCGGAAGCTAGAGTTTTATTTTTAAAATATTTTATTATTATTATTTTTAAAAAAAATTAAAAATTTTTGATCATTTGATTTATTTTTTTTTTATAAAAAAAATATTTTGTTTCCTCTTCCTGTTAGTCAAAAGGAAGTTCCAAATTTTGAGCGATTATATTCTTTTACAAAGAGCCACTTTGCAATTTTAGATGGATCTATATGTTGCATTAGATTATAGGTCAGCTTGATCCATATGCAATCTTATATGGAAGCCTCTGCCCTCAAATTTTTTTAAAATAAATTTTGATAGCAGTATAATTCATAATAATATCTGAGATGATGTGAAGCTTGTAACTAGAGGACCACATTAGTGGTTGATTGTGATATCCTATTATTTAATGTATCTATTCAAAGGCAAATTTTAGAGGAGTTTGGGAAGGTCCAAAGTATTGAAGGCTTATCTTAGGGGCCTCTCAAGTTTTCTTGGTAGTGGACTCAGCTACAATGATAAATCGAATTTTGAGATAAAACTTATTGATAGAATATCATTTTTGCTTATGGACATTTAGATTTTATCCAAGATGTGTTTCTCTTTTTATATTTTGTTTATCTATTAGGATGCAAATGGAGCTGCAAATTGAGTGGCATCTTATGTAGTAGATCATGTTGATGGTTTATGGTTTGCTGCAACTATCGCATTCCAAGACACTTTTTTTTTTTTAATATGATTGATTGTATTCACACTAGATGGAATTGAGCCATTTGTCTAATTACAAAAATTAAAAAAAAATTCATCAAGTCAACAACTTAGGAAATCTTGTAAAATTGCTTAAAAAAGAATATAGTGCATATTCTTGAGATCTTTGCAGGGAGATTGACCCCACCATGAACCAACACTATTATAAGCCCTGATGTGCGATGTAACTTTTTATTTAGAGATAGCGGAGGAAAATCCTTTCTTGCGGATGAAGAAGATATATCTGGATTTTTTTTGGAGATTTTTACTCCTAAGCTTATTGGATTTATGAATTGAGCCAGTAAAACCAATTAGTTAATATGGTTATAGGCTGAACTAAGTCTATATCTATAACTATGTAGGATTGATTTTAGAGCAAGCTAATAATAAAACCAATCATGAATAGTTATGGATATAAGTTAGTCCGCCTTATTATCCTATTATCTAACTGATTTTACTGGTATAATCTATAAATCAAATAGGATTTTCAGGCCATTCATCCAAACAAATTAACCCTAGATTTATAATTTTTATTTGGAGAATCTCTAGTGAGATCAAAATATTGTGGATAAGCCAAAATCTTATGAGATGGCATCACTCAAAACATGAATCCATTCACTACACCAATTTACTAAAATAATGATATAGTTTCACTGGAATATATAAAAAATATCATTAATTTAAAACTTTATCTGGTATTTTATAATTTTTTTATGAAAATTAATTATATAGTATCATTGTTTAATAGAGATAATATTATTATAGCGATATATAGTAAATATATGCCGATATAATTAATCATCCATCGGTTTCCATTCTTTATCAAAAGAGCGATTTCTATGCATTTTTGCTGGCTAATAATTTAATTCCATGTAGGACTCCAACTAAGAGGAGTCATATTGTTGTGGGGCAGCAAGGAAATCCTCCCAAACCCACAAATCCACGGTCCCTCTCAAATAAAAGAAAATAGAATAGATAAAATATTTTCGCCTGTTGATTCCTTTTTCCATTCAAAAAATCACTTCCCACGCTCCACCCCCATACGATCCCGGAAAGAGCATTCTCTTCGTGCTCAACCCAAGAAACCTAACCCACGATTTCTTTTTTTTTTTTTTTTTTTTTCTTTTTGTTTTTGTGTGTGTGTGTGTGTGTTGTGGGGTGGCGGTGTGGTGGGGCGAGATAGATAAGAGTTAGCAGGGTTAGTTTTATATTTTGCTGATTACTTTTGTTTAAAGCTCATGATTGTTAATAGCTTTCTTTTTTTTCTATTTTAAATCTTTTATAATTCTGTTTGCAAGGAACCATGATGATATCTTATTCTATAGATCTGATGAATGAAAACTATTAGGTTTCCCAGGTCAAATCCAGGGATAAAATGAGGGAACTGAGTATTGTTTGACTTGCAGAAGTTTAGAGCCTTGTTCTACCAGTTCCTTGAGTTTTAATTTTCTGACTTTATTTACCATTTCACAATGTATTAAAATACATGCCCGCCAAGTTTAGATTTCTTTGTAATCGATGAATCTTCAAAATCTTTTGAATCCGTCCTCGTGGATTATGTCAAACCTTTTTTTTGACCAAAGGGGGTAAGGAATTGATGTTTGATAGGAGCTTATTTGTTGCCCTTTTGTGATCATGTTGTTCCCTCCATCTTGGAGGGTTCAGATGTAAGAATAAAGTTGTCGCATATTTTTTTTTATTCTTGCTGACATCTTGGTTAGCCCATGTCTTCCTTTTGCCAATTTGATTGAAAAATAATTCTTTTGCTGGTCTAACTTCTGCTTCTTTCCCCTTCTAGAATTGTGTTACGTTGTTTGCAGGTTGTGTCAATTATTTGGATCTGATTCTATGATTGTATCAGCTATTTTTAGAAAAAAAGGTCTGCTTTCATCCTTTTTTGGTATTGTTTGTTCGTTGCCATCTTATATTCATATTAAATAATCCTTGGACTTGGGATAGAAATTAATAAAAAACCAAGGGAAAAGAAGTGAACAAACGGTTTGAGGATATACTACCGCAAACACATATCCAACATTTCCGCACTTTCTGCTTCTAAATCTCGATAAATATTGATGTTAGAGTTCTGCTGTACCGAGTAATTTATTTTTCCTCCTTGTACTTTTCTTTGGTTAAATGTTTTGTTATCCTCCAACAATTTTTTCAAATTTTCTGAAACAGGATGTAAAGTTGACGATTTAGAGACCAAGCACCCCGTTCTTGTCCATGGAGGTGGCTTTAATGCTTGGTGTTGGTATAAAACTATTGCGTTTTTATTAGATGGTGGATTTAAAGTCGATGCCATCGAGCTGACAGGTTCTGGAATTCGCGCTTTTGATCCAAACAATGTTACAAGTCTTTCCCAATATTCAATACCGCTTGCTAGTTTCCTCGAGAGGCTCGGTGATGGGGAGAAAACTGGTCTTCCTCTTGTTTCTAACATTGGCAGATGATGTTGCACGTCTCCACCTTTTCGGATTAACAAAAAAAAAAAAAAAAAAAAGTGAAGAAAATAATAATATGGGGCTTTATATCTCTAATTGACTTCTTGTTTTATCATTATTGAAACAATCGAATCTACTTCAATATAATACCAGCATTTCGACTTATAAGTTGATAATTATGATGGTGCGGCGGCAATACTACATTCTCGATTGATAATTGATCTTTTCGTCTATGAATCGAAGACAAGATAGAACGATCATCAATCAAAATATCAACTAACTATTGGATAATATTTGAACTACTATCGATATCAAAAAATAAATGACCGACAATCAACCGATCTTAACATTCGACTCACATCGACCATTAAATCATCAACCGACTGTCAATCGATAATCCAATTGATAGTCGGTGGCTCTTTATCGACTTTTTCAGAAACACAATAACTTAAATGATTGTCTAACCATTGACCAATCGAAACATTAGAACAATCGATCGATAGTTAATCAGCATAAGAATGACGCTGATATATACTCGACGTAATGTTCGTTGATATCAGAAACTGCTATCGCAAAACATGCATAATGGCTATTTGTGGATAATAACTACTCATCCCATAATTAAATAATGCCAGAACAAGTGAGACCCACGTGCCCAACCGTTACAAATGGTTACCAACAATCTGCCTATAAAAAGAAGGTAAACGAGCAATATTGGTAAGATAATTCTGAGCTAGATTCTGCTACATTTTCTACTTATCTGTTCGACCAACTTTCACTTCTAACTTAGGCATTAGAGGGTCCCTACTGAAAATAATTTCAGTTAGTGTGGATATTGTCTTGCAGGTTGCTTTCAATGCGCATTGGAGATTTGACCGCAACAGATTGGTACGCCAAGTAGAGGGAGGAAAGAACACTTTGAATCTGAATTAAATAATGGCCAAAACAAGAGCCCAAAATTTTACTAGCTCCGCCAGACAGTCTTCCCACCGGAAAGACCTTCCTCCTCCATCTTTAATGGCAGAGCTCAGGTTTTCATGTCTGGCCATCACAGTGGACATCCAAACCCAACAACTTGAATGTGCTAGTGTAGGCAGTGCATAGCCTTCAATAGCAACAATAATCGATGGCGGAAGACCGAGCAGCATATACAATGCCATCCAGGATAATTGCCATATTCCACGATGATATTTGTCTCCATCACCAGAACGACGATCGGCATGATATTTCTGTCGTGCCAAAGCATCATCATCTTAGCACTCTCGTCCTGCCACTCGTCATTCATGGCGGTTCTCTTCTTCTTCTCGCCGTCATAGCATTAAAAAAGAGAAGAGGCCACATCTACCTTTGACTTCTCAGTCCTCAAGTTCTTCTGGGGGTTTTATTCCTGAATTCTCATAGCAATGGTAGAGATGGCAAAATCGATCCGATCCAATGGATATGCACCCTATGCAAATCTGGTCAAATCCAAAAAATAGGATTTGATCGGGTTTGGAGAAAATCCAAAAATTATAGGATGGGTATAGGTAAGATATGGGTAGTGCTATTTTCTACTCGAATCCGAACCTACAGGTAATGATAATACCCGAACCCATATCTGAATAATATATATATATATACGATCTATCTCTATATATAAATATTTAATTTATAGTTAATATAATAATTATATTTAATTTTTCAGCACCATACTGAATTTTCATGGATAAAATAATAGATTTAATGGTTATGTTCTATATTGAATTATAATTTTATTCCTATGTTTGATTTCTATAAATCTAGACTTATAAATTATATTTTATGTTGAATTGGTAATTCTATGTTTATTGATTATATGTATAAAATTATTTTAATTATTTATTTTTTAGATATGAGGTAAGTATGGGTTGGGTATGGAAAAATGGATAACCCATGGATATCCCGAACCCATTAGGTAAGGGAATGGATATTTCTTGTCTTACCCAATCGGGTATCGAGTAAGATTTGAATATAGGATATTAAGTTTGAATTTGACGATGCATAGTATAATATTCTATCTAAATCTTGCCTATTCCCATCCTTAAGCAACGACGACTCGATGACGACGAGCACAAGTTTGAAGAAATTGACCGCCAACTTGCTCAACTTCAAATGAATAATCGGGGGGAGGGGGGTCCTAGTGACCTTAGCATCCACTCCACCCCTTCTTTTACTTGACGTATCTTGAATGAACCGATTTTATTTCAATTCAAGATACCATAGATAGAGCCATATGATGGCTCCATAGATCTGGTTGACCATCTGGAGAGTTACAAGACTCTCATGATGATCCAAGAGGCTTCCGATGCCCTCTTATGCAAAGACTTTCTAGCAACCATTCAAAGGGTTGCTCGAGCTTGGCATTCCGGGATCCAACTAGGAAGCATACACTCTTTTAAGCAACTCAAAGATTCGTTCGTGGCCTACTTTAGCACCAACTGGAGAATGCTACAAACGTCCAATAGTCTCTTCTCTATCAAGCAAAATGAAAGAGAGATATTGAGAAACTTCATGGTGCATTTTAATACCGTCACACTCGAAATCAAGGATCTCAATGAAGATATAGCCATTTCGGCTATGAAAAAAGATCTAAGGAGATCCAGATTTATTTATTTTCTGGATAAGAATCACTCTCAGAGCTATACAGAACTTTTGGAGTGTGCGTATAAGTACATTTACATGAATGAAGACTTTACTGACCGGCACCAATCAAAAAAAAAGATCAGAAGAAAAACAAAAAAAGAGTGGAGCTCATGCTGAATTGAGTCAACCAACAACAGACAAAGGAGCTTCACCTCACCAATAGAGTCCAAGGCCCAACAAATATGGCACCAAATATGGCTCCTATACTCCCCTCTCTACTCCTCTTGATGCATGCAAATCTATCACTATGATAAGTGTACCAATCGATCAAGTAATAAAGTGTATGAGTGGAGTATCGTCTCTAGAGGATTGAAAAATAAGTACTAAAAAATTTTTTTTTAGACTTTGTTTAGGAAATTGATTTATAAGAAGTAAAGAAAATAAGAAGAAATAAAGATATAATTAATAAATTACAAGAAGATAAAGAGGGTATAATTATTAGGGTTGAATTTAAAAGCAGAAGGATACTAAGGCAATCGGTTTACCAACTCAATCAATATAACATTCAAGTAATCATGCAAATTAGGTTAATTTTATTTCATATGACGGTGAAGACTTTTAAGATATTTACTATCTTTTGGTCCAGACGTAGCAAAATTATTAATATTTATTAACTATCTTTTGATCCAGACATAATTTAAATAAATACTGATGCATTAATTTTTATAAAATTTTTTAATTAAAATATGCTGCATTCAAAGTATACTAAAATTTTTGCATGCATATGAATCTTAATTCGATTCAAAAATATAAGGTATATAATCAAGAAGCATTGATATAGATGTACTTGATCCATATCATCTATGTCCATCAAATTAATTAGAAGATGGCTAGTTATCTAAAAATATTAAGCATAAATTTATATACTCCTCATGAACAAAATAATACTAAAATTAAATCATATTGAATATTATATCAAAAGAGTGGCTATACTTTAGTCTTAGTAAAAAAAAAATAGTTCATGATAAATAAAATAAAAATATCAAATAAAATAAAAGATATTAAAAAATCCATACAAAAATTTGCTTGTTGCTGAATTTTGCCGTCAGTTGCTCTTGGCATGGAGAACTTGAAGAAGAAGAGCCGCTGCCTGATGTACTGGATGTGGAAGATGAACCATGAAGAAAGAAGGAAGAAAGAAAAGAAAATAAAGAAGATATATATATATATATATATATATATATATATATATATATATATATATATATAAAACTCTTAGCATCTCTCTGTTCTCCCTTTCTATTAAGCTCTCTATTCTCTGTTTATTCTAGCTCTCCTCTGTTCCCAGCTCCTTGTTCCTCTTTCTCTCCTTGTTCGGCAACAGTAGGACCTTTAAATAGGCTAAGAGATGCTCTTCCATGAGAAATCTTGAAGGAATCAGGATTAAAAGTCCTAAAATAGGTCAAATTGGAGCTGACTGATGTTAAAACAAAATCCTGAATCCCTGGCCGTTGGATGGTGATCAAATGGGCTCAAAATTACTTAAAAACTCAATTTATTCTCCCAAATCCAGTCTAATTAAATAGCAGCCATTGGATCTACTTGATGAATTATGGGCCGTTAGATAGCGCACAAGAGAGCTTCAATCATTTAAATAAAACAGAGAATCACCTCAGCCATTGGATCATCACCGGTTCCTCCCTCAACCATCGAATGGTGCCAAAATCGCAGTCGTTCACCTCTATAGATCGATCGTGGACCGGGTCTTTCCATAGACCGCATCATTCATAGCCAATCAAAAGCCGTAGTGCCATGTGAAATTCCGACTTTGCCCCGTCTAGTGCACTATAGCGGCTCACGGTGAGCCATGATGTTTTTTGACATCATTGTGATGTCAGCGGGGCCGATTGGTTTAATGAACGATTTGTTACGGTTGGACCAGGTTGGCTAAGCCACTTTTCTGAACCGATTTGGTCTAGACTAATCGGCTTTAATTATTTTTTTATTTTTTTCTTTGAAAATTGATATCAAGCTCATTTAAAGTTCGTTTTGCTTCAAATCTATTTTCTTTGAACCAGAAAATTAAGCTCTTCACATTGGTGACCTTTCTTCCTACAAAAAAATAAATAAAAGTATCAATTTTTTAAAAATAAGATAAATTATTTTATAATTTAATATTTTTATTACTATATTTATATGACTGATCACCTCTCATGCAGATCCTGATGGAGATAGAAGGAGTAGAGTATCTTCGACACCCCCCATCGATGGAGGCACCATCAAAAAATCATGATAGGAAGAAGTACTGTCGATTTCAACATGATCATGATCATGATATCGAATAGTGTATCCAACTCAGGGATGAGATTGAGACTCTGATTTGATGAGACTTTCTTGAAAAATTTCGATGCGACCATCTGACTTAGCCTCTTACCAATTGACAACCTTAGCATCAACCTGAGGAAGGTACATGACAACTGATCGATGGCAATGATTTTCAGACAATCGAGGGACTGCGGGGCAACTTTTGAAGAAGAATCAGCTAAAAGACAATGATATGATAATATAATTTTTTTTGGATGATGATGTTTGAGGAGTACAAACTTTCCATAATGATGCTGTCATGGTCTCAACAATGATAGTAAATTATGATGTAAAAAGAATTCTTATAGATAATAAAAGTTCAATTGATATTTTATTTTATTCGATTTTCTTCTAAATGTGACTACCGACTAATCGACTTAGAAAAGTCTCTACACCCTTAGTCGATTTTACGGGAGATGCAATCAACATGGAAGGAGAGATCACTCTCTCCCTGACTATAGGGATTGAACCATGATAAAGTACCGCTCTCCTTATATTCACGATTGTCCGAGTTCCTTCAGCTTATAATGCCATAATTGGACGACCGAAACTCAATGCACTAGAAGTGGTAGTATCGACTTACCATTTGCTTATCCAATTTTCAACTCAAGGAGAAATCGATGAAATGCGTGGAGATCAACAATTAGCCTGATGCTGCTTCATGATTTATGCTAAAGGCATTAAGCCCGAAGACCCTCTGATGATGGACAAACTCGACCAAAAGGAAAATAAAGAAAGGGGTGAACCAACCGAATAACTAGTTTTGATCTCGCTGAAGAAAGATGACCCTATGAAGACCATTTCAATCGGGTCACGACTGCCAGACCTGGAATGAAAACAACTGGTAGACTTGCTGAAGGCAAATACCGACATCTTTGCTTGGTCAGCAATAGACAGGTCAGGAATCCCTCTGGATGTAATAATTCATCGATTAAACATCGACCCCAAGACCAGATCGGTGAGATAAAAGAAAAGACCTTTTGCTCCCTGAAAGGCAAAAAGTCACTGATAAAGAGGTTGATAAGCTCCTCACGACTGACTTCATAAGAGAGGCTAACTATTCCGATTGGCTTGCCAATGTTATGATGGTGAGTAAAGCCAATGAAAAGTGGTGAATTTGTATGAACTACACCAACTTAAATAAGGCTTGTTCAAAAGACAGCTTCTCTTTATCAAAAATTGATCAACTCCTGAGCTTCATGGATGTCTTTACAGGCTACAACCAGATTCAGATGGCATTAGAAGATGAGAAGCACACTATCTTTATAACCAACAAAGACATTTACTGTTATAAAGTGATGCTATTCGGTTTAAAAATATCGGAGCGACTTACTAACGATTAGTGAATAAGATGTTCAAACAATAAATTGGGCAAAATATGAAAGTGTACGTTGATGACATGTTGGTAAAAAGCATCCAAACTCATGATCTTGTTCAGAACTTGGAAGAAGCCTTCGCTACACTCTAATAATATCGGACGAAGTTAAATCTGACTAAGTATGCTTTCGGTGTAATTGCGAAAAAGTTTCTTAGAATTCTTATATCATAATGAGAAATCAAGACCAATCTGAAAAAGATCAAGACCATTATCGACATGAAGCATCCGAGCTCTAAGAGAGAGATACAGCAACTAAATAAAAGAATCACTGTATTTAGCCGATTTGTCTTGAAATCAGCTGAAAGGTGTCTACCTTTCTTCAAAACTCTATAGCAAATGAAGGATTTTTTATGGTCAGATGACTATTGATAGTCCTTCGAGGATTTAAATAAATATCTAATGCCTCCTCCATTACTCGTAAAATTAAAGGTAAGAAAAATATTGTATCTTTACATGGCCATATTGACAGAGGTGGTCAGCTCAATTTTTGTCCAAGAAAATGAGAACCGAATCCAATGACCTATTTACTATACTAGTAAGGTGCTTCATAGTGCCAAGACTAGATACTCGAAGATGGAGAAAATAGTCTATACCTTGATCATATCAATACAACGACTCCGATCATACTTTCAAGCTCATTCGGTAGTGGTATTGACAGACCAACCATTGAAGACGATCTTACATCGACTAGATATCTCGACTAAATGGTTAAATGAATGATCAAACTTAGTGAATTCAACATTCGATATCATCCACAACCATCGAGGAAGCCTCAAGTATTAGCCAATTTTAATGCCAAATATATAGTACCAAACGACAAACTAGAGCACAAACTTGACAATGAGTTGGGACAAGCTAAAAGTTCTGAGGCCGAACCAAAGTTAGCATGGATACTTCATATTGATGAAGTATCCAATGCCCAAGAAAGTGGAGTTGGCCTCATCCTCACTAACTTTGAATGGATTATAACTGAATATGTCCTTTGATTTGATTTCAAGACATCCAATAATCAAGCTGAATATGAAGCCCTATTAGTTTGCTTGAAGGTCGCCAAAGAGCTTGGCATAGAGAGCTTGAAAGTATTCATCAACTCCTAACTAATAAATAGGCAAGTCAAAGGTGAGTATAAAGTCTAAGACCCGACTATGGTGAAGTACTTTCAGAAGGTGAAAGATCTCGCACCAGCTTTCAAGCATTTCGAGATCTTCCATATTTCAGGAGCGGAAAATGCTCAAGTTGATACACTTTTTCAACTTGCAACTACTTTTTCTAACTTTCTTGGCCATACTTTTATCAAATACCTTGAACAGTCGAGTATCAATGAAGTAGATAAAGTGTTGCAAATAAATGATGAACCAAGTTGGATGGACCCGATCATCCAATACTTGACTGACGGAACTTTATCCAAAGATCCTTTGGAGGTCAAACGCCTAAGATGGGCGGCCTCTCAATATGTCTTGATGGATGGATGACTCTATAAAAGATTGTTCCTTCTTCCTTTGCTTAGGTGCCTAGGACCTACCGACACCGACTATGCTCTTCGAGAAATCCACGAAAGAATTTATGGGAATCACTTAGGGGTAAGTTGTTAGCCTACAAAATTCTATGATAGAGATATTAGTGGCCTACCATGAAGAAAGATGTGATTGAGTTTGTTCAGTGGTGCGAACCATGCTAAAAATATGCTAACGTTCAACACCAACCGGCTAGTCAATTGATGTCGATAATCGCACCATGGCCATTCGCACAATGGAGAATAAAAATTTTTGGACCTTTTCCTCCTATGTTTGGTAAAAAAAATTATAATGCTTGTCATAGACTACTTCATCAAATGGATGGAAGTTAAACCCCTAGTGCAGATCCCTGAAAGAAAGATGGAGGACTTTCATTCGAATTACCGCATACTATAATCACCGACAATAGTCATCAGTTTGACAATCAAAATTTTAGAGAGTTTTGTATGAAATTTTATATTACACACAAACTCACTTCTGTCGGCCATCTCCAATTGAATGGTAAGGCGAAGGTCATGAATTGGATGATCCTACATGGATTTAAAACATGACTGAATGAAGCAAAAGTCTCTAGGTAAAAGAATTACATTCGGTTCTAGGATATATCAGACAACTCCTAGCATTCCAATAAGAGAATAGCCATTCAACCTGGCCTATAGAACTAAAGCAGTGATCCTAGTGAAGATTGGCTTACCATCAATTAGAATCGAATATTATGTAGAGTCGAACAACTTCGAATCTCAAAGAGCCGACTTAGATTTGCTTCCCAAAGTTTAGTAGCAGGCTCAAATTTGGATGGCCACAAACTAACAAAAAGTCGCCCGATACTACAATGTGAGGGTCAAGCCAAAAGTATTTCTTCCTGGAGACTTGGTTCTAAGAAAAGCCAAAATTTCAAAACCTTTGGATCAAGAAATGTTATCTCCAAATTGAGAAAGACCCTATAGAGTAACCAAAACTCTTCACTTGGGTGCATACCGACTAGAGACTCTCGATGGAATGAATATCCTAGAAACATGGAATACCGACAACTTGAAAATATACTATTAGTAAAGTTGTTCACCTGAAATAAAATGGTTGAAATGCAACTTATTTTAAATATTCTACTAACTATAAGTATTATTTGATTTACCACCATCGGCAAGAGCATATATCGACTGATCATTGGCCAGATGATTCTATAATCTGACTCATAGTTGGACAATTCTACAAACTGACTAATAGTTAGCCAAAAATATATATACTAACTCATTATCGAACAACATTTCTGATCGACTCACAATCGGATGACTTTTCAGACCGACTCTGGATGAATGACTCAACATACCGACTCAGCTACGATTGAGCAGAATATTATGCTAGCTCAGTTATGACTGAGCAGGATATTATGTTGACTCAACTAAGATTGAGAAAAATTTTATGCCCACATGATTTTATTGAAAAAAAATATCTCGAATTCTTCTATATTAAGCCCACAGTAAGGTCCAAGATGATGAATAGAGTCCAACGAGCCTAAGGATATCCCAATCAGAGACCAGATGGCGAAGATACATGTGAAGGAGCATTGGATAGGAAGTTGGACTGAGGCCCACGACCAGCAGGCAACCAGACCTGGTGCAGGCCATGGGCCCGACCCTACATGGCTCAGCATGCAGGCATGGCCCAGTGCGGGTGCATGGGCGTGCAGGCATGGCCCAGCACCATGCGCGGGCGAGCAAGCGGCCCAGTGCCTCGCACAGGTGGGTATGTGGCCCAACGCCACGCACGGGCATAGCCCAAGCCCAAGCGGGCATGGCCCGAGGCCAGGTGGCCTTGCGATGGGGCTTGTGTTCAATTTTTTTCGTGGTTCATGTGCATAGTGCACATGGACTGAGCTTTCTCATGGGCTACCAATTTCTTGATGCAAGTTTGGATGATCTAGCAGTTAGGAAGAGCTGCTGACATGATCTGACAGCCAGGGGATGTTGTTTGACTTTGAAACAGGCTAAGAATCCTACTAGGATGAGGATAAAGGCCTTAAAAGGTCTGAAGTAGTCCGTAAATGTAGTGTGGCTTGGTAGTGGCATGAGAGAACCTGAGACGTGATTGAGAGTAGAGAGGGTGCCAGTGGATAGCAGAAGCAGGATCTTCGGGCAGACAGCTTGGTAGCGAACTATAGTCATTTTGGAGGATCTTCAAGAGAGAATTTGTTAAGGATAACTTCTTATTGAGAGGATTATATACGTGAGTTGAGAGTGGATAATCTCCTCTTGTATCTCTTTCTTTTTCATAGTGATGTTCTACATGCCCCATGGAGGCGAGCATTTGGGCTGATCCACGTACTTAGTTGTATTCTTATTTTATTTTCTTCTTTCTTCTTGCCATAATATCCTGGTACTAGATCCTTAACAAATGGTATCAGAGTGAGCTGATACTCCAACAGATTAATATCAGAGCCAAACAATACCAAAGCGTAGATTGCAGCAGTGGTGATAGAGATAGAAAAATATGGAGAAGACAAGCATAATCAAGATAGAGATCAATAGATTCGATGGGAAGAGTCATTTCTCCTTGTGGTAAATAAGGGTAAAGAATGTTCTCATCCAACATGGGTTGATCGACACTCTCTTGTACGATGAGATGCCAGCCACCATGGAGGTGAAGGATTGAAAGTGGATCCAGATATAGGTGGTGAGCATGATTCATTTATACCTAGCAGATGATATCGTGATCTATGTACTTGGTGAGACTTTTTTCATGGTACTGTGGTCGAAGCTCGAGAAGTTGTACATGATGAAGTCACTCACCAATATGCTATTTCTTTGGAGGTAGTTCTACCAGCTATGGATGAGCGAAGGTCAGAGCATACAGGAGCATCTATCCAACTTCTAGAAGATCCTGACTGACCTTCTCAACATTGACAAAAAAGTTGAGAAGAAGACCAGGGCGTTGATCTTGCTATCATCATTTCCACCCTCTTTTGAGTTCTTAGTGACTGCTCTTTTTTTAGAAAAAAGCAACATCAAGATGGACGAGGTTACTGTGGTGATTTTTCAGAACGAGATTCTCAGAAGGAAGAACCCAACTTCGAGTTCAAATGGTGGCAGCTTAGTTTTGTAGTTTCTAGAGGAGTAGGAGGTAGTAGATAGAGTGGTAAAGGATTACGAAGAGGACGATCCAGGTCTAAGATAAGGAACCAAAGCAAGATCAGATGCTACAAGTGCAACGAGTTGGGGCATCGAGTCAAAAATTATCCATAACTCAAGGATCGGATGAGGGCTACTATAGCGGTGGCCAATAGTGATACAGAAAGTAGTGATGATGTCTTTTTGATTACTGATGAGGTATTTACTTCTTTCTTCTAGTGGATTATGGATTCTATTTGTTTCCATCATGTATGTTGCAGAGAGGAGATATTTGACTTTCTGAAGATTAGTGAGGGTATTGTGTTCTTGCCAGACAGATCGAGCTATAAAATTAAGGACAGCGGGATGATCAGCATGAAACTTCATGATGAAATAGTGAAGAATTGGATGAGGTCCGATACATAGCCAACTTTAAGAAGAATCTAATTTCACTGAGCAGACTAGATTCGATCAACTTTAGATAGAAAGCTGATGGAGGAATCCTGAAGATCATGCACGATAGTAGGATGGTATTAAGAGGAAGAAAGTATGGAGGACATTACCTCATGACAGGGAGCCTAGTGCAAGATGAGCTCCAGGTGGAGATGGATCGGGCATAGGATGGAAGACTTAGGAGGATGACATGCAATATCGCAAGGTGAAGTTCCTATTGCCGTAGAAGCCTATACTGAGCAGATCTCAGATTAGGAGGATTACAACAGTCGATGGAGGTAGGATCGAGCGGCTTGGCTCGATTTTCATGTTTGCCCATCCATGATCAGCAAGTGATTGTCCTAGGGCATGGGGATGCTAGACAAACTCTTGGATAGGTGAAAATCGAATAACGAGTCGAGATGGAGATTGTTGAAAAAAATATCTCAAATTCTTCCACCTTAATCCTACAATAAGGACCAGGATGATGAACGAAGTCAAACGATCCCAAGAACACCCCAATCAAAGATCAGATGGTGAAGATACACATGAAGGAGCGTTGGATAGGAAGTTGGAGTGGGGCCCATAACCAGCAGGCGATTAGGCTCGATGTAGGTTGGCCGCATGGGTGCAGGCTCGGCCCTATGCTGCTCAGTGTCCAGGCTTGGCCAAGCACCATGCGTGGGTGGGCACGCATGTGAGCGTGGCTCGGGCCTAGGTGGCCTCCCAATGGGGGTTGTGTTCAGTTTTTTTCATGGTTCACGTGCACAGTGCATGTGGACTAGGCTTTCTCATGGCATACCAATTTCTTGATGTAGGTTTGCGCGATCTATCGGTGGGGAAGAGCTGCCAACATGATCTAATGGTCAGGGGATGTTATTTGACTTTGAAATGGGTTGGGAATCCTACTAAGATGCGGATAGAGGCCTTAAAAGGCCTGGAGTAGTCTGTGAACGTAGTGTGGCTTGGTAGTGGCATGAGAGAACCTAAGACGTGATTGAGAGTAGAGAGATGGCACCAGTAGACAACAGAAGTAGGAGCTTTGGGTAGATAGCTGGGCAGTGGATTGTAGTCATTTCAGGGGGTCTTTAAGAGAGAGTTTGTTAAAGGTAACTTCTTGTTGAGAGGATTGTATACGTGAGTTAAGAGTGAGTTTCTCCTCTTGTATCTCTTCTTTTTTTATAGTGAAGTTTTGCATGCCCCATGGAGGCGAGCCTTTGAGCTGATCCATGTACTTGGTTGTGTTCTTATTTTATTTTTTTCATTCTTCCTAGTGTAATATGCCGATACTAGATCCTTAATAAGTGGTATCAGAGCGAGTTGATATCCCAACAGACTCTAGTTTAGTAAAAAATATACCGACTCGATCTTGGTCAGTTGAAGGATATTCGGCTAACCCCCGTTTATCAAATATTTAAAAAAATTTGTGTCTAAAATCTAGTCGATTAAAACTTGATTAGATTTCAAGTTCTACAACTATTACTACTAATTAACATTCAGTATATAGATTAATATTCGACTTTTGATTAAAAGTTGAATTAACTAATAACGAGCATCTATAATAAGTGCAAGTCCAACACTTAGAAATTTTTTTTTCATTTATATGAGGAAAAATTATAGAATCAAGCTAAAACCTAGTTACAAAATCAGACTATCATCCAATAATAATAAAAAAAAAATCCACTATATTTATATCGATCAATGATTAGTTTCTTTTCTCATGGTGCCAATAGCCATAACAGTTTCGATCCCCTAACCTTCAACAAGAACTGGCTCTACTTCGACTAACATTGGTGTAGCTTCCTTAGTGAGTGGGGCGGGCTCAACTGCATTAGTCCACTCATCTTCTCCATTGACCTTTGGAATGATGATGCAACATAAATCCAAATATGGATAGAACTTTTTGATCGCATCCCAATAGTCTTCATATCCAGTCCAGTACGATATGCTGCCGCCTTCGAGAATCACATTTTTAAAATCCTCTAAACTCTTATATTCCTCGATGGCTTGCTCTTGTGCCTAACTGAGATCCTCTTGAGCTGACTTCGCTTTTTTCTTAGTAGAAGCTGACTCTGCTGTGGCAGTTTGAAGTTTCTTCCATTCTTTCTGATAAGTGATAAAAATATACTAATAAAAATATTAAATTATAAAATAAATTAATTTATTTTTAATAAATTGATATTTTTGTTAATTTTATGTAGAAAAGAAGGCCACTAATATGAAGATCTTATTTTTTTGGTTCAGATAAAATAAATTTTAAGCAAAATGGACTTCAAACGAGCCCAAAATTGAATTTCAAAGAAAATAAAAAAAAATTGCCAGTTGGTTCGGTTCAAATCGGCTTAGAAAAATTGGCTCAATAGGCTGCCCAGCTCGATCGCGCTTAGCCGACTGCCCACTGATGCCACGCTTATGCCGCATTGACGTCAGAATTTTTTGTAGCGCACGGTGGATCGCTCAGTGATCAAGCGAGGACATTTCAGAGATTTCATGAGGACAACCGCACTCCGATTGGCTGAAGAAAGCGGCGGTCCATGCAACATTGGGCTCATGCACTGTCTATAGAGGGTATTCTGGTAATTTTTTCTAATCCGATGGATGCTGTTCTCTGAGATTTGATCAAATGGTTGAAATCTGTGCTCTGACGAACGGCAGATGCAGCTCCCGATCGAGATCCAATGGTTGAGGTTCATCTTGATTTTTAACTAATGTCTGAAGCTCTCTTGTACACGATCTGACGGTCTAGATTTGATCTTCAAGGCTGATCCAAAGGTCCAAATGAATTCTGACTTGATCTAGGAGATTAAAAGTGAATTTTGAGTGATTTTTGGCCCGTTTGATCATCATCGAATGGTCAGAATGATCTAGATTTCAATCTGAATTGTGTTAGGAGTTTTAAACCCAATTCTTCTAGGATTTTTTAGGGATTTCGATAGAAACTCTTCTCCTTAGCCTATTTAAAAACTCTGTTGCTGTTGCTACCAAGAGAGAGAGTTTTAGAATAGTGACAGAGAGAGTTTTAGAACAATAATAGAGAGTAATAGAGAAAAATAGAGGGAGATCTTTAGAGAGATTTTAGAGAGAATTTGAGAGTTTTAAGGGAGAGAGAAGAGAAAGAGCTTTTATTTTTTTATTTTTTTTTTCTTCTTCTTTTCTTCTTCCGACAATCAGGACATCGATCAAGGGGCTTCTCTTCTTCTTCATCGAGTTTTCCATACCAAGAGCAACAGACAATCAATTTCAGTAAATAAACAATCTAATTTCTTCATGCTTTTTATTTTATTTGCTATTTTTAAACTTGTTATCATTAACTAAATTTTCTTTTACTAAGGCTAAGGTGTAGCCACTCTTTTGATGCAATATTCAGTATGATTTATTTTTAATTTTAAATTTTATTCATGAAGAGTATATAAATATGATCTTAATGCTTTTAGATTACTAGCCATCTTCTAATTGATCTGATGAACATAGATGATACGGACTAAGTACATCTATGTTATTGCTTCTTGATTATATATCTTGTATTATGAATCAAATTAGAATTTATATGCATGCAAAAATTTTAGTGCGCTTTGGATGCAGCGTATTTTAATTAGAGGGTTTCACAAAACTTAATGCATTAATATTTATTTAAATTACACCTGGACCAAAGGATAATTAATAAATATTGATAGTTTTGCTATGCCTGGACCAAAGGATAGTGAATAAACTAGAAGAATCCATCGTCATATGAAATAAAATTAACCTAATAACCTAAATATTGTATTGACTGAGTTGGTAAATTGATTGCCTTAGTAACCTATTGCTATTAAGTTTAAAACCCTAATAATTACACTCTCTCTATTTTCTTATAATTTTTAATTATTTCTTTATTTTATTCTTTAATTTCTTATTCTCATAAATCAATCTTCTAAATAAAGCATAGGAAAGAGCTTTTCAGTACTTATTTTTCAATCCTCTAGGGACAATACTCTACTCAATTTATTACTTGATCGATTGGTGCACTTACCATAGCTATAGATTAGCACGCATCAAATTTTTGGCACTGTTGTCGGAGATTGTGTCTAAAATAATATTAAAATTTTGATCCTAGCTTTACTTTAGAATTTTATTTTTTAATTTTTGTTCTTACTTTATTTTTAAATTTATTCAGTACATGATATGTACTGGACATAGTAACTTACTACCTTTAGATCCAAAAATTAAAAGAACCATCAGAAGACTACAACAAGAAAGAAACATGGCAGATGAAGATCCTAACGACATCAATCTGCGATTGGATATGACGATCAAGGGACAACATGAAGCTATTCGAGCAGCACATCATCCATTAAACGATTAGATCACACCATCTATAGTCGATGTAGCTTCGAGCATCAGGAGACCGTATGTGCAAGCAAACAACTTCAAAATAAAATCAACGATGATCCATATGATTCAATCAACTATCCAATTTAGTGGATACGTGCATGATGATCCAAATGACCATATTTCTAACTTTCTTGAACTTTGTGATACTTTTAAAATTAATGGGGTATCGGATGATGTTATTAGATTAAGGTTATTTTCTTTTTCTTTATGGGACAAAGCTAAAAATTAGCTTCATTCTCTTCCTGCAGGTTCTATCACAACTTGGGATATCCTAGCCCAAAAATTCTTAGCCAAGTACTTTCCACCTTCCAAGACTGCCAAGATGCACAACGATATCACTTCTTTTGTGCAGATGGATATAGAGACACTATATGAGGCTTGGGAGCATTTCAAAAAATTGCTAGGAGATATCCACATCATCAACTATCCATATGACTTTAGGTACAAACTTTCTATGATGGTTTATCTTCTACTAATCATTCTATGATTGATGCAGCAGCAGAAGAAATCATTAATCAAAAAATGAAGGAAGAAGCTTTTGATCTGATCGATGAGATGGCATCAAATAGCTATTAGTGGCAAACAGAACACATGATGCTGAAAAGACCAACAGCTGTGCAGGGAGTAGATTGTGTGCCAACCTTACTAGCTGAAATTACAATCCTTAGAGTCGAAACAACAACTTGAAGGGAACAGATATGCATGTTCAGAGCATCACTTGTGCCTATGTGGAGGAGGACACGATACAAGCAACTGTCAAACAGGTAATCTTTTTGCTAAAGTAACTGATATAGCTAATTATGTTGGTAATTTTTTTAGGCCGCAATAAAATAATCCCCATTCCAACACATACAATCAAGGGTAGAGACAGCATCCAAATTTTTCATGGAGCAATCAAAATGCAGCACAATAGCCATCTCTGGGATTCTAAGTACCTGAAAAGAAGTCCAACATGGAGGAACTGATGGTCAAATTTATGCAAAACCAAGAAGCAACTATAAAAAATTTGGAAGCCAAACTTAGGCAGGACCAAACAGCAGCATTTCAAAACTTGGAGATGCAAATAGATCAAATAGCTAAGATAATCTACGAGAGACCTCAGGGATCCTTGCCTAGCGACACGGAGATCAATCCAAGAGAGCAAGTCAATGCTATCACCCTAAGAAGTGGTAAATGATTAGAGGAGCTACATCAGAAGAAAGAGACTGAAGAGCCAATTACAAATAAGGAACCATCAACTAAAATTCTTCAATCACCAAAATAATCAGCAGATGGATGATCTCCAGGTATACAGTTTGTCAATCCAAATGTGAAGCCCTACATGCCACCACTATCACTCCCAGAGAAACAAATATATCCTCCAGATAAATTTTTTTTTAACTTTTTCAAAATTTTAAAAAATTTATATATTAATATTCCTTTTGTAGATGCTATCACTCAAATGCTCAGGTATGCCAAGTTTCTCAAAAAAATTCTAACAAATAAGAAAAAGCTGAAGGAGCATGAGAGAATAAATTTGAATGAAGAATGCTCAGCAATACTTCAAAATAAATTACCACAGAAGCTAAAAGATCCAGAGAGTTTTACTATCCCTTGCATTATTGGTGATTGTAGTTTTGATAAAGTTTTATATGATCTAGGAGCAAATATTAATCTCATACTTTTTTCTATTTTCAGGAAGCTTGGTCTAGGAGAACCAAAGCCTACCACTGTTACTCTTCAATTAGCCGACAGATCCATCAAATATCCAAGAGGTATAGTGGAGGATGTCTTAGTAAAGAAAAATAAGTTTATTTTTTCTATCGATTTTATTATTTTTGATATGGAAGAAGATTATGATATAACCCTTATCTTAGGAAGATCTTTTTTAGCTACTGGAAGAGTTTTAATAGATGTTCAACAAGAAAAATTAATTCTTAGAATCCAAGATGAACAAGTTACTTTTAATATTTTCAAAGATACTAAACATCCTGATGATAATCAAACTTATTTTCTATTTGATATTATTGATAATTTAGTATATAAGAATTTTGTAGAAAATAGGTTTGAGACTATGAAAGCTAGCAATGTCCAATTGAAAGAGGGCTCGACCAAATATGAAAGTATTCTAATTAAAGTGGCATGGATTGATTCAACTCAGAACTCAAAGAAAGTCAAGTTGAAGACTATAAATCAGAACTACTAGATAGGTTGTTTCTTTTCTTTTTAATTTTGATCATTTTTTTTTTAAAATTTTTTAGTAATTTATTATTACTATTTTACTCCTTTGGTGTATTTTTTTAATTTTGTAGAGAAAAATCAATAAGAGCTCAAGCCAAATTTTAAAGCTTCAAAAAATCAGACTGAACCAAATCAGGTGTATTCCTTTCTATCCTTTATTGCACCCTTTATTTTTTTTTCTCCATTGAGATAATGTAGAATAAATTTGGGGGTAAAAAAAAAATTTAACCATGTGTCAAGAAGAAAATCTTGAGCAAGATAGACTAGACAAGTGATAAAAGATAGAAATATCTGCTAATGAATGTAATAAGTTAAAGAAATAGATTAGTTTGTCAGACTTTTAGCAGCCTACTTAGATCATCAAAAGATAATTAGCACTTCTAATTGTACATGCACACTAACAAGGCAAAGTAGGTATTGATTATAAAACTAACTGAAGATTCAATTATCACTAAAAATTAATAATTAATATATATTTTAATAAAAAAATTAAATTTAAGAAAAGAGCTATCTGCCTAAAAGTAAAGTATAAAAAATAGAGTATATGTGGATTGCCCAAAGCTTAGTAACTGGATCTCTGCACCTAGGTCAAGTGTGAAAATTCACGTAAAATGATGGAGAGAAGGCTAGGATGCTCAGCAAAAAAAAGAAAAAAAAAAGAAGAAAAAAAAATAATGAGGCATGTGAAAGCTACCTTAATTCATGAGTATAAAATTGGAAATGTATAGAAGATTAACCAAAATAGGTGATAAAAGAGGATACTTTTTGTCCTTTAAATTAACACTTTCTCTAATTCTTTGATGCGATCATCATACTCCTTCTAGAGTTGATTGACTTCACCTCTCTTCTTTTTGGTTTGAGACTCCTGGGTCTCGATGATCCATTGCACCAACTCTAGGTCAACATAAGTCAACTCTAAATTAGCATAGGCCAACTCTAGCTCGACTTTCAATTGGGAGATCTCTTCTTCCTGTTTCTTCTCCGGCTCCATCACTTCTTTTTTTGATCAATTATTGCTTGGAGACATTCAAGAGCGGCAGTCTTCTTAGCATTAGTTCCCATAACTTTATCAAACCAGGCCCGATGCAAGTCAGCAAACAATTGATACCCTTTCTCCAGTGCCAACATGTCATGCACCCACTAAAGAAAAGAAGAATGTAAGTCAGGAAAATGGGCAAAGGAGGATAATCAAAAAGTTTTAATTAACTTACATTGAGGATTGTCGGGTAGAAAGAAGAGAACATCTCAACCAACATCCAACTCTTCCTATTCTCCCTATCGATGGAGAGAAGAGCAGCTTCGATAAGTCGCCTTGCCAACACCCAATTTGCCAAGGCTGAGTCTCCAGTAGAAATCCTGATATCAAAAGACTCCACTGAATTAGTTGGAGCTCCATTACTGGCAGACATTATGGGTGCTTTTCCTCACTACTAAGTTGATGCCTGTTCAACTGGAGCTGACATCCATTCGGGTATAGGCGACACCCGAGGTACACTCGATCTTTGATCAGCTGATCTAACTTTAGGAATTGACATAGCCTGAGACACCATCGGCTCTACATGGGCAGGCGACACTTCTACAATCACGACATCATTTTGATCATCTGGCTCTTCAGTCATCGAAGGAGCTTCGACTGGTGGAAGAACTGCTGGAGCCACTAATGAGATGACTGCTGCATTAGCAATCCCTAAAATCATAACCGATGGAACATTGATCTAACCAACGGCCACCGATGGTGTGTCAGGTTGGCTCTTCTTTGATGCTCGAGATGACCCCGCACTGGTAATAGTATTGAAAAATATGTCCTAAAGCCAATCATCTAAGTAGTAGATGATTGAAATTAGTATATAAATTATCTAATAATAATAGTTATTTGGCTGATTCATCATAAAAGTTCTATCTTTCTTAAATGAACTTCTAAATTATGATGAAGTCCTTAGAACGACAATCAATCAATAAAGAAAGATTTATCGGATGGTTCTTAAATTATTCACAATCAAATGATAAGTTATTAACAAGGATGATCATTTATTGAGTGTAGATCGCTGTATGCCATATGCATTGGTTGTCCTCGTAATCAAGTAGTGTGGAAACACTGATACAGCATCCAGGTGAGATGTAGGAGTACATCTACACTGAACGTGATCAATGTAGTACTCTACTATCAAGAGTAGTTAGCTAAGGCTAATGGATATAAGTATCCCTCCGATTTGAGATCACCACGATGACTTGCAAGCAACTTACTGTACTTTGGTGTCGGACTGCCTGTATTTCTAATGTAGGTTCGAAAGATTTTTAGGTACAATCAAGTACTTATAAAGTCGGTGTGTAAGTCAAGATGGGATTGATCACTCCTGATTAACTTCAGGAAGAGAATGACTCGCTGTATTTTAATTTAGCAAAACCTAGGCCTAGGTAATTCTTGTAAGGTATCATGAAATTTACAAAATTTTGAGACATAATAGAGATGACTTGTATGAGTGTTTCACAGCATACTCAAAGTCATCTTGATTATTATTGATCAAAGGGATGAATTATACAGTAACCATGGGTCAGGATTCTAAGAATTTTACTTTGCATACATTCGATCTATCCGAACGTAGGGAACCATTGCTAGATGGTAACTTCGATTGATACAAGAATTAATTTTTATACTACCGACTTAGGTTTGAACCTATGGGGTCATACACATTAGAGCTTGTAAATTGATTAGATGGTTAATCAATGATTGAGAATCATTTCAAGGTCAAACATTCAATGCGATTGATGTTTGACCTAATGCAAGTATTGCAGGAGGATTGATTAGCAATTGGATTGCTAATTGGCTTAATTTGATTGAGTAATCAGACTGAGATCAAGTTTAATTGAATTAGATTCAATTAGAATTAGTTTAGATTTAATTAGATTAAGTCTAGTTGATTTATTGGATAAGCTAATTGCAAGAAAAGAATAATTTCTTATTTGAGTATGACTTGGGTGCACCTAATTGACTTAGCATTTAAATCAAATTTAAATCTTAATTTAATTTAATTTAATTGATCTTCTAATTAAACTAGGATCATTCTTAATTAGTTATATTTGATCTGATTTAAATAAAATTTAAATTAGATTCAAAACTATTTTGACCTAGTCAAACAAGAGGAGTCCCAGTTGGACTGGGACTCTCTCTCTTTCTCTTGAGCCTAAGACCTCCCAACTGGGACTCTCTCTCTTTCTCTTGAGCCTAAGACCTCATGCCCACCTTAATTAATTTTTGATTTTTCTATGTATATTTCCTCACCCAAGAAGGCCTTCCATACCTCATAATTCATATTTTTGAAAATTTGTTATGACCTGGTCAAAGCTTGGAAGAAGTTGGGATTTGTTTCCTACTTGGAAGAATTCCCTTTGATCAAAACTTCTTCCCCTCTTGTGCGCCCACTTAACCCATGCCATATTTAACTTCTCCACCCTTCTCCCAGGTTTTTGAGGTGTGGATTTGATGGTTCTCATGAAAAAAATCAAGAGAGGGGCGTCCAAGAGTTGGACACCCCATAGAAGTCCTCCTTTAACTAGGATTTGACCTAGTCTTGCAATAAAAGATGGACATCTCTTTTGAGATGGTTAGAGAATATAATAAATTCTAAAAAAATCATAAAAAATTAGAGAAAAAAGAGGAGAAGGCTTGGAGGATTTGTGGCACCAAGATTCATAGAGAAGAGCCTTTAATTAAGACATCAAAGGTTGATGTTTTGAAGAGACAAGGTAAGAGAGAAGATTGTCTTCTCTTATTATTTTGTTTAAAAGTCTTTATTCTTTATTTTTATTTATAATTTTTATGTAATAAAAATATGAGAGAGAGAGGATTAGGGCATGAGATATGTGCTCCAAGGTGTTGGAGCATAGAGATTCCTTTTGGACATGATCTGATCATGTCCTGATGCGAGAAGAAGAAGAGAAGGTCTTCTCTTAGGGTTTCCTTTAGAGCCCTTCTTCTATATTATATCTGTGAGATTTTTATGAGAAACATTTAAGAGTGTGAGATCTAGAAAACTAGAAAAAATTCTAGAGGAGAAGGTCTCCTCTAAACCTAGCATAAGAGATGTTTTCAGGACATCAACTGTTGATATCCTGAAGGAGAAGATTTATCTTCTCCTAGGGTTTTTTCATATGTATTTAATTCTCATTTATGGGAGATTCAAGGGTTGGATTTCTCTCTTATTTCTCCTCATATTCTTCATCTCTTGGAATATTCAAGAGATCCGAAGAACATGTATTTGATTAACCATCAAGAGAGATCCATGAGAAGCTAGCACTTTGAGCGGATCTTCGTTCGACGAACCTCCGATCTATGTTGCAGGTTCATATAGATCACTTATAAAGGTCGGATACTTGTGTGGCTTCAAAGATAATAATAAATTCAACCATGGGATTCTTGACCTACGTAAAGGTAAGAGATCTGATCTCTTTATGACCTAGATGCGATCTAGGGTTAGATCTAGAATTATTGTAGATCTAGGTATTGATATGATCAGTACCACTTATGATTAATTTAATTTTAGATTTATATTTACATCATAACTTGTTATAGATCCTTAATATAGGATTTTATAATTTGATTACATGAATGTTGTAGATTTAATAATTTAATTTATGTCTTCCGTTGCTCTTTATTTTCGAAAAAGTTTTTAAATCTATGCATGAAATCCTACATATTTTTCAACAGTGGTATTAGAGCATCTAGATTCTTTTATAACATGTTCATGTATGCTTAAGAATAAATTTAAAAATTAAAATTAATTAAAGATCACACATACTGTCATAAGGTTGTCCTATTGTAAGGTTAACCCCTTATAATAAAAAGATTATCCTAGTATGTGCTGATCTGAATCCGAATCATGAATAATTTAGATTAGATCTAAGAAAATTTATGATTTAATTTTTTAATTTAAATTTAAAATTAAATAAATATTTAATATATTTTAGATTATTTAGATTAGATCTAAATAATATCAGAATTGCACATACTGCCATAAGGTTATCCTGCTGTAAGGTTTACTCCTTACAGTAGAAAGATTGTTCTAGTATGTACTGATCTAAGAAATCTAAATAATAAATATGTTAGATAAGATCTAAAATAATTTATAATTTATTTTTAAATTTTAAATCTAAATTTAAATAATTTATGATCTAATCTATATGATGTATTTTATGTTTAGATCTAGATCCTCTTATTGCATATATTGATATGTAATTTTTATTTTGAATCTAGAATATATATGTATGACGTATTTATTTAGTAGAATTTAAATTAAGAACTTACTTTCTGCAAAACCCTAGATTCAAAATCTTAGGACACGATCTAAATAATAAAATAAATCAGATCTAAAATCATGTATTGAATATGATTCAATGTAAATTATTTATAATTTAAAAATATTTTAAATAATAAAATCAGAAACTAGTTCTAAGGTTTCATAAATCCAAACTTTGAATTTAATTGAGAATTAAGTGATTATTTAGGATCTAGGTTTGTGATTTGAAGATCCTAAGATAATTTCATAAAACTTGGGTTAAAGGTTAAATGGATTAGTTTTGATCAGATCATTAACTGGGTTAGACCTAGAGTTAGATTAGAGATGGACTTAGTTAAGAAATTGATCAAATCTAATTAATAGTTAATTAGGATTAGGTCATTTCTTTTTTATAGATCAATTCAATAGTTGTAGTTGATCAAAGTCCATATATCTAACAAATGAACCTGATCGTGGCTCGTGGTCTAGCCCGAGTCTTTAGGCAGACCAAATCAAAACTGACAAATCAACTGATGTCTAAGGTAAGTCTGGTATTCCATATCGATGGTTTTTAATTGGTAGCCTGCTTATCTGATCATTTTTGATGGTGTCTAAAGCATGCCTTGACAGATCCTCCCATCGATCTCACTTATCTGACCAATGTGGTTAATCAGATTTTGATTAGGTTGCTTATTGATTTGAGCTAACCCATATTACATAGAAAATTAGTAAGACTGATTTCATTCAGTGAAATTGATATAGGTGCCCATGGATCAAAATTGATCATAATCCCCATCAACGACCTATGAAGTCAGTGGAAGGACCTGACTTGGTGAAGTCAATGGGAGCAAATTGGTCCATGTCCTTTCTATTCTTAAATCAGTAGAAATTTAAATTCTAAAAAATTATTAGATCCTTAAAATGATGAAGTTATAGAGATAACCGAGTCACAGCCTCCCATTAAGGTGTTTGATAATGAGTCCATTAACTCAATAATCATTGGAGGCCCATAGGCCTGGTGCTTGTTGACTAATAGAATTATCATTCATCATATGATGATTTGGATGTATCTCTCTAATGGTGGTTAGGTTGACCAACCATAGTTGGACTTAATTATTCATTAGTTAGATACACCAAGTATACTCATGTTAATGGTTGGACCTAACCAGATCCTTATAGTAGAGCTTCTAGCCTACTGATGAGGTTTCTGGGGCAAAATTAAATTACTAAAAGTTGTTTGAAGAAATAATTGATTATGAATCTATCTTTATATATACATGGGTTGACCAACCATAGTTGGACTTATTTGCAGTCTATGTGAATTTTAGTACCTACTAGAAAATTAAAGTAATTTTCGAATTGGAGGTAGAGGCTACCAATTCGAATAAAATAGTGGAAGAACCTTTAGACTAAAGTCTAAGTCTTTAGGCTTAATATAATTCATATACTTAGGTCAATGTTCTTTTTTCTCAAATTAAGGCTAAACCCTAATTGCTCCTATCACTGTTAGATAGTGATAACTTATGGGATCTAACTTTAATAATTAGTATCGAGAGTTGAATTTGGTTCAGTAGTATGAATGGGTTCGTACTGAGGCTTCTAAGTTCAGTCAAAATAATTAGTCCAAAGTTAACCCAAATCAGGCATAGTGCTTCTAATGTTAGAAGTAAGATCATTGAAAGAAGATTTGTCTTACTTTTCTTGACCATAACAGGCTGAACAAGAGAAAGAAGCAAAAGTTGCTAATTAAAGATGTTATATGATAACACCTTAAAATTTTTCTGTAAATAATTCTACTACATGGGTATTAGATGCCGATAGTCTTATGCAATTTGTTGCAAAGACTATAAGTTAGTGAGATATTTGAAAATGGTGAGAAATATCTGAACATTGGGGATGAAAGTCTTGTTCCAATCCTAGCTTTAGGATTTGTCAAGCTTATTTTTAATAGATGTTATTTTGAGTGATTATCATTATTGTCGATCGTTTATGATAAAAATGATCTTTGATGGCCTTTTGGTCAGAGATGATTATCATTTATCAATAAAAAAATTATTATGATATTATTATGAATAATATTATAATAATACATGGATAATAAAGAAATGATATTTAATATTTATATAGTCTATTAAGTGTAATGTTTACACCCAAGTTAGATTATGTCATAGATATCTATCTTTGGCATTATAGGCTTAGTCATCTTGACAAGAATAGGATAAATGAGTTAGCTTGAGAGAAAAATCTCGACATCAATAATAATGAATCATTGATAGCCTTTGAATCTTGTCCTCTTAGAAAAATGACAGTCATTTTTTACTGAAAAAGATGAAGGAGTCGATAAAGTTCTAAGTCTCATACATAGTGATGTATGTGGACTTATAAACTTAAGTGCCAAAGGAAGATACTAATATTTCATTACAGACGATCTATCTAGGCTTGGGTGCATCTGACCTGAATTATTTAAAATATTCAAATGATTCAATAATAAAATAGAAAAATAAACTAAAAAGGTATTAGAACTCTTCGATCAGATCGAGAAGGCAAATACTTATTCAGTGAGTTTTTGACATATCTAGGAGAGAATTAGATTCTCTCTCAAATCGATTTCTTTTCAGAATATAGTGCATCTGAAAGAAGAAATTGAACTTTGTTAGACATGGTTCAATCCACTATAGAGTTCACTTGTCTGCTTATTTTAGGATTGTGCTCTTGTGGCTACTAGTTTTACTCTGAAAAAGGTTCTAAGTAAATCTATGGCATAGATTCCATATGGAATATGGATCGGGCATAGACCTAGACTCTCTCACTTTCGGGTTTGGAGTTGATCGACCTATGTCATATATTTGCACACAGATACACTTGGATCCTGGTCCAATAAGTATTTAAGAATTATTAATTCTACTATGCTAAAGAACATAAGATATTCATCAGTAGTAGGATATTTCTTTTGGAAAGAAGTTTCTTAGAGAAGAAATTGATGCCTATTAAGTTGAACTTAAAAAAGTTTGACTGGTAGAAAAGAACCAACGTAATCTAATAAACCTACAGAACTAGATTTGATCAGATCAAATCTAGAGCCCATTAAATTATCACCTTTAAGGAGATCTGATAGAGTACTACGTTAGTCAGATAGATACTTCAGTATCTAGGTCCAAGATGATGATCCTGTTGAGCTCGATGAGAGCAATAAGAATCTGATCACCTATAGGGCTACAATGCAATGGTCTGACTCTGAGAAGTGGCTTGGAGCCACATGATCCAAATTGAAGTCCATGGAAATCAATAGTGTATGGATACTAGTTGATTCACCTAAAGGGATAAAATCTATTGGGTGTGAATGGATTTTCAAAAGGATCAAAGTAGCGTAGATGGAAAGGTAAAAATCTTAAAGCCCATTTGGCTATTACCTCAGAATTAGAACATACATTTTAAATGTATGCCTTTGTTATGAATAAAGACAAATTCTGCATTTGTAATTGGATAAAATATTCTATAGTGTTATTTCTTATGTTGTTTGGCTATCATTTTATTTCTTCATGTACGTGACCAAATATGGTATACTCACTAGAGGTAGTGAGCAGATATCAATCCGATCTAAGTGAGAGTCACTAGAAGATTATATAGATAATCCTTAAGTATTTGAAAAATACTAAGATCTAGTGACTCAAATATGAAAGTATAGACTTAAAATATGTGGATATTTTAATTTCAGTCAAAACAAGATGACAACTAGAGAATGTTGGCTCATATCCTAATTATAGGAGCAATCTGTTAGAAAGGTTTCAAGCAGAATACTTTAGCCTATTCAGTCAGTGATGTAGAGTACATCGTAGCATATGATGCTGCCATGTAAGCTGCTCAGTTGCTGAGGTTCATTAGCAGGTTGGGAGTGGCACCCTCCATTAATGGTCCAGTTCTATCGTAGCATTGAAGCCATAGCTCAGGCTAAAGAACCCAAGAACCAGCATATTCTGCATCGCTTTCATCTTAGATATTAGATCTGGGTGACGATGATCTTTAGAAGATCGATGTAAAAGGAGAACTTGATCGACCCATTTGCTAAGGCTTCGAAACTAAGAAGGTCTACGAACTCAAGTGGAAGATAGGATATTTGATATCATTCTGATTGACTTTAGTTCAAGCGGGAGTTATTGGAAAATGTGTCCTAAAGCCAATCATCTAAGTAGTAGATGATTGGAATTAGTATATGAATTATCTAATAATAATAGTTATTTGGTTGGTTCATCATAAAAGTTCTATCTTTCTTAAATAAACTCCTAAATTATGATGAAGTACTTAGAATCATAATCAATTAATAAAAAAAAAATTATTGGGTGGTTTTTAAATTATTCACGATCAAATGATAAGTTATTAATAAGGATGATAACTTATTGAGTGTAGGTCGCTGTATGCCATATGCGTTGGTTGTCCTCGTAATCAAGTGATGTGGAGACACTAGTATGGCATCCAGATGAGATGTAGGAGTATATCTGCACTGAACGTGATTAATGTAGCACTCTACTGTCAAGAGTAGCTAGCTAAGACCAATGGGTATAAATATCTTTTCGACCTGAGATCACTAGGGTGACTTGCAAACAACTCACTGTACTTTGGTGCTGGACTGTCTGTATTTCTAATGTAGGTTTGAAAGATTTTTAAGTATAGTCAAGTACTTGTAAAGTTGGTGTGTGAGTCAAGATGGGATTGACCACTTCTGATTAACTTCAAGAAGAGAATGACTCGCTGTGTTTCAATTTAGCAAAACCTAGGCCTGGATAATCCTTGTGAGGTGTCATGGGATTTGCAAAATTTTAAGAAATAATAGAGATGACTTGTATGAGTGTTTGATAGTGTACTCAAAGTCATCTTAAGTATTATTGGTCAAAGGGATGAATTATACGATAACCATGGGTCAGGATTCTAAGAATGTTGCTTTGCATACATTCGACCTATCCGGACGTCGGGAACCATTGCTAGATGATAACTTTAATTGATATAGGAATTGGTTCCTATGCTACCATCTTAGGTTCAAACCTATGGGGTCACACATATTAGGGCTTGTAACCTGATCAGATGGTTAATCAATGATTGAGAATCATTTCGAGGTTAAATATTCAATACGATTGATATTTGATCTAATGCAAGTATTATAAGCGGATTGATTAGTAATTGGATTGCAAATTGACTCAATTTGATTGAGCAATCAGACTAAAATCAAGTCTAATTAAATTAGATTTAATTAGAATTAGTTTGGATTTAATTAGATTGAGTCTAATTAGTTTATTGGATAAGCCAGTTGCAAGGAAAGAATAATTCCTTGTTTGACTATGACTTGGGTGCACCTAATTGACTTAGCATTTAAATCAGATTTAAATTTTAATTTAATCTAATTTAATTAGACTCTTAGTTGGATTAGGATCACTCTTAATTAGATTACATTTGATCTGATTTAAATGAGATTTAAATTAGATTTAAAACTATTTTGACCTAATCAAATAAGAGGAGTCCCAATTGAACTGGGACTCTCTATCTTTCTCTTACGCCTAAGACCTCACGCCCACCTTAATTAATTTTTTATTTTTCTATGTGTATTTCCATGCCTAAGAAGGCCTTCCACACCCCATAATTCATATTTTTGGGAATTTGTTATGACTTGGTCAAAACTTGAAAAAAGTTGGAATTTGTTTACCACTTGGAAGAGTCCCCTTTGATCAAAACTTCTTCCCCTCTTGTGCACCCACTTAACCCAAGCCATATTTAACTTCTCTACCCTTCTCCCAGGTTTTTGGGTTGTGGATTTGATGTTTCTCATGAAAAAAATTAAGCGAGGGGCGTCCAAGAGTTGGACACCCCATAGAAGTCGTCCTTTGACTAAGTTTTGATCTAGTCTTGTAATAAAAGGTGGATGCCTCTTTTGAGATGGTTAGAGGATGTGATAAATCTCAAAAAAATCATAAAAAATTAGAGAAAAAGGAGGAGAAGGCTTGGAGAATTTGTGTCACCAATATTCATGAAGAAAAGCCTTCAATTAAGACATCAAAGGTTGATGTCTTGAAGAGACAAGGTAAGAGAGAAGATCATCTTCTCTTGTAATTTTGTTTAAAAGTCTTTATCCTTTATTTTTCTTTATAATTTTTATGTGATAAAAATCTAAGAGAGAGGATTAGGGCATGGGATATGTGCTCCAAGATGTTGGAGCATAGAGATTTTTTTTGGATATGATCTGATCATGTCTTGATGCGAGAAGAAGAAGAGAAGAAGGTCTTCTCTTAGGGTTTCCTTTGGAGCCCTTCGTCTCTATTTTATTTGTGAGATTTTTATGAAAAAAATTTAAGGGTGTGAGATATGAAAAAGTAGAAAAATATCTAGAGAAGAAGGTCTTCTCTGAACCTAGCATAAGAGATGTTTTTAGGACATCAACCGTTGATGTCCTGAAGGTGAAAATTTATCTTCTTCTAAGGTTTTTTCATATATATTTATTTCTGATTTATGGAAGATCTAAGGGTTGGATTCCTCTCTTATTCCTTCCCGTATTCTTCATCTCTTGGAGTATCCAAGAGATCCGAAGAACATGTATTTGATTAACCATCAAAAGGGATTCGTGAGAAGCTAGCACTTCGAGTGGATCTTCGTTCGATGAACCTCCGATCTATCTTGTAGGTTCATGTGGATCACCTGTAGAGGTTGGATACTTGTGCGGCTCCAAAAGTAATAATGGATTTAACCACAGAGTTCTCGACCCACGCAAAGGTAAGAGATCTGATCTCTTGGTGACCTAGATGCGATCTAGGGTTAGATCTAGAATTATTCTAGATATAGGTATTGATATGATCAATACCACTTATGATTAATTTAATTTTAGATTTATATTTACATCATAACATACTATAGATCCTTGATGTAGGATTTTGTAATTTGATTAAATGTATGTTGTAGATTAAATAGTTTAATTTATGTCTTCCGCTGCTTTTTATTTTTGAAAAAGTTTTGAAATCTATTCATGAAACCCTGCATATTTTCTAATAAATTGGTCTTTTGCTGGCAGCAAATCGATGAACATTAACCACTAAAATTGGCACAACAAGCCTCATAGCTGTAAATGAAGAAGACACAACTTTGTTATAAATTGGAAGTTAGACAAGAATGAAAAATCTAAAGAAACTACTTAAACTATACCCATGACAGGCATCAGACTAAGTCTAACATCGTATAAAGCTTGATCTATCAATAGATCATTCTGCGTTGGGGCTTCCATGTCCTTCAGCTTGAGGAAATCTTCTCTATTAGTGATGTCAACCTGACTGTTATCGTTTGGGCTAGTGTTCAAATTTCTTTTGGTAAAAGAAAAATCCTAAGGTAAAGAAAAAAAAACAAAGAAAAATTAAATCTTCCAATCATAAATTGGGGAAGAAAGACCCGTGATGAAAGACAGACCCTTCCTCGGAGTGAAGAACCACCAACCCTCAGCTTTAGAATGTGGATGAAGGATGATGAAGGGTCAAAAGAGAGAAAGCCGAGGGATAGTTGGGATCGAATTGCACAGCAGTGCAAAGAAAATAAGAAGCCAAATGAAATTCGGCACAAGTTGAGCTGGACAGATCTGGTAGTAATCCAAGATGTTTCAAATAAATTCTGAGATTGAAAAGCAAAGACTCGATCTAAGATTTTTGACATAAAATGTGACCTAACCCAGAGGTGGAGAAATCACTCGACCATCCGACCAGGCACGGACTGCTAAAACTGCTCCGGGATATGAAACTATTCTCGAAGATGGGCAATAACAAATTTGGTCAAAGAAAAGACCTACACTACTGGACCCAAGTAAGAACCTCCGGCCGAACCAATCGGCCGACCATCCTGAGAAGATTATGGGTTAGACCTTCTACCTGCATGATTGCTTTCACTTACCCTATCTCTACTCCTATCTACCATTGCCAATGGCAAAGAAAAGCTTAAAGGGAGGAGAGAAATAAGGAAAAGAAATCTATTTAAAGGTTAGAAAGAACTTGAAAAACCATAAGAACGAAGAGGAAGAAGATTCGGAGCCCTAGACACCCACAAAATCTTTCAGTTACAACAGGAAAATCAAAAGAAAAGAAGGCAACCATATATATAGAAACTACCAACAGTCAAGATGGTTTCATTCAAATTAAAGTCATCTAGATCTTGATACATGGCAACATATGGGCTGACCATCGGTCGAACATTTCGATGCACCTATCTTCAGATCAAGCCACATCATCGCTATCTATGAAAATAGTCGAAATCCAACAACTATTGAACATGTGGCAATAACCAATTGATCCAAAATTAATTCGATCGAATTGTCTAGCTATCAAATCATCTTTTCAACTGAACATACTAATAATGGTTGCATAATCATCGAAACAACAAAATAGCTAGAAACTTTTTAACTTTTGAAGCAATAATTGATGCCTGAAAATAAAGTAGCCACCAAATCTAGACTCGAGATGACACATAAAAATTCTCATCATTTAATATGTCAACCCACATGCCAAGTCATGTGCCATTCTATCTTAAACTTGAGAATAGGGACAACTATTAGGACAATCAAATCTACTCCCCCTAATTTAATATCAACATTTCGACTTACAAGTCGGTAGTATCGATTGTGCGGTAGCAACATTACATTTCCAACTAACAATTGATCTTTCTGACTATGAATCGAAGATGGAAGACAAAATGATTGTCAATCAAAATATCAATTGACTGTCAGATAACGTTTGAACTACTATTGATACCAAGAAATAAATGGCCAATAACTAATTGGTCTTAATGCCCGACTCACCATCGATGACTAAATCATCAACTGACTATCAATTGATAATCTGATTGACAGTCGATGGCTCTTAATCAATTTTTTCAGAAAACACGATAACTTAAATGATTGTCTAATCATTGACCAGTCAGAATATCAGAATAATCGATTGACAGTCCATTGGTATAATAATGATACTGATATACAATCGGCGTAATGCTCACCAATATATAGTTGGCACATCAAAAACTACCACTACAGAATGCACGTAATAGCCATTCATGGGTATTAACCACTCATCCCATGATTAAATAATGCTAGAACAAGCGAGATCCACATACCTAACCGTTATAAATGGTTACCAACAATCTGCCTATAAAAAGAAGGTAAACGAGTAGTATTGGTAAGACAGTTTTGGACTAGACTTTGCCATATTTTCTACTTACCTGTTTGACCAACTTTCACTTCTAACATAGGCATCGGAGTGTCTCCACCAAAAATAATTTCAATCAATGTAGATGCTGTCTTGCAGGTTGCTTTCAACCAAAGCTAGGTGCAGCAGGGATTTGACCGCAACAACTATTTATCAGGGGTGAGCAAAAAAATCCAAAAAATCGATTAACCGATTCAAAACCAAAAAATCAATCCGAAAAATGCGATTAACCAAACCATCGATTTCAGTTTGGATTCAATTTTTCCTTTTAAAAAATAATGGTTAACCGAACCGACCATTATATATATAATATAAAAAATATAATTTATATATAATATCAATATGTAGTTGAGTTGGTTGTTTTTGTTAAGGGTAACCGAACTGACATTTGTTTTTTTTTTTTTTTGGTTTAAAAATCTAAAGAATCCTTAGGAATATGATAGCCATACTTCTTCCATTCTTCATTCTTTTTTATTCTTAACATTGATGATTGAGAAGTTCATGATTAATATTATTATGGAGTAGATGATTTCTTCCTAACATTACAAAGATAGACATCATTGTTTTGACTTTTTATTTGTATTTTATCATGGATGTATTTTATCATGAAGATTATAACATTATTATGGTGGATATTGTCATGAAGATTTTATTATGTTATGAAATTATTTAACATTTTTATATATGGATGAAAAAAAATAATTAACCTATTAATCAATCCATTTAATATGGGTAACCAATGATCAGTTAATCGTATCAAATGGATCAGTTATGGTTTATGATTTGGAAAAATTGATGAGTTCAGTTTGGGTTAGAAATTTGAGCAATGATTCGGTTAACCGAACCATGCTTATCCCTACCATTGATACTTGAAATCCACATTAATTCCTAAAATATTTTATAGATTATTTTGGTGGGATATGATTTCACAGTATCTGCATATCATATATATATATATATATATATATATATATATATATATATATATACTATGGAAGTATTTGCATCTAAGATTGCCAAAGCTATATTTTGTTTCTATAGCTATGTTGACAAATGGTTAGAATGTTGTTAGTATGCTTTCTCAATATGTGTGGATCCATCAGTTTCTCTTCCCTTTTTTTTTCCATCTTTTTGGAGAACATAGGAGACATTTCAGTAATGTCAAATACTATCATCATGATAAACATATTGAGATTGTATTTGTGCATGTGCATTTGTGTGCATGAATGAAGGAAATTGGATCGTGGTTGAAGAAGTCCAGTTTCATAGCTGGCAACTCATATACTATCTGCTATCTTAGGTGCTCGGATGATTTGCTACAACAAGCCCAAATATTGTCATGTGCTTGTAAGGAATTGGATGTTTGTTTATTTTTTAGCATAAATCTTAAAGCAGAAGAAAAAATTAAAAAAATAGAGAGAAATAGAGAAGAGAGCTCCCAAAGGGTGTCTATTTCTTGTCACAATCTTATCGAAAGATGGACTCCCAAAGAACAATGGACACCGGCATTGATTTATAAAGGGGCCTAGACTCCCTTTATGCATCACCTCCCCTCTCCGATCCATCGCCAGTGAAAATGTAAGGATTAAAGGGTTCTTTCCATCGAGCATCTCCCGTGAGTTACTATCGATTCATCGCGATAGTTGAGGTATTGACACCCTACCCCTCTTTAGCTATTCTTTCCAAACTCTAAAGAATTTTTGACGATCGGATTGAGCCGCTGGCCAATAGATTTCATAGGAGACCGAGCCTCCCTTTTTTTTTCTTTCCTTTCGCTAGAGCAGCCACTGTCACTAGCCATGCTTTGGCTACCGAAGGCTGTGGCCATCAGGGATCCACTACTATTAAAGGTTGTCGTTTGTTGGTGATCGTCGCCATGGGACGTGGTCGACCTTAAAGTTTTTCCCTTTTTCTTGTTTCCACGAAGAAGAAAGAATAAAATAAGAGAAAGAGAAGGAGAAGAAAAAGAAGAAAAATAAGAGAAAGAAAAAAAGGAAAAAATAAAAAAGGAAAAAAAATCAAAAATAAAAAAGAACAAAAGAAAAGAGAGAGTTTCTCTCTCTTTCCTCTTCCTCTCATCTTTCCACTGTTAGAATTTGATGCCTTAAATTTGATCTATAGCAGAGAAGAATCAGTATCAGCAAGCAATCGAGCTGGCTCGAATATAGGATCGAGTCGACTTAGACTGAGATCGAGTTGGCTCGAACCACAGTCAAATTGGCTCTTTCAGGCAGATAGAAAGTAGAAATTTGAATGAGATGTAGTCGAGCCAGCTCGATCTCTGATAGAGTCAGCTCGATGAAGATAAAAAGAACATGATGGAATTTTCTATTTGGACTTGTACTATGATTAATCCAAAGGATTTATGGGAGTGCATATGGACTATATGATCCAGCGGTCATGGAGGATTACCGTCATGATCTGAAAAATGAGAAATATTTCAAGACTCCATCAAGATCATGTTCAACTCATATTAGGAGAAAGAGCCATATTAGAACTCTTGTAAATTGCTGAGAAGAGGATTCTCATCCTATTTAAAGAACTGAGATGTTGTGGAGCAAGTGGTGGCATGTGTGGCATGAGAGGCACGCAGAGAGGCTCAGGCAATCGCCAAGAGGAGCTTGGTAGAACGCCAAGTATGTGCAGCCCATGAGAGAGAGAAGTAATAGGTGCAAAAAATTCGGTGCTGTGAGGGCAGAGCATTTTGTAGCTTTTGAGGATCTCCTTGGAATTCTGAGAGAGCTTTTGTGAGGATAGCTTCTAGTTGAGAGAGATTTATGTACGGTGAGTTAAGAATGGTTTTCTTCTCTTATACCTATTTTTTTCTTTCATAGTAGAACTTTGCATGTTCCATGAAGGCTAGCTTTTGGACTGATCCACGTACTTGATTATTATTATTATTTTTTTTATTTTTTTACTGTAATAATTTGATACTAGATCCTTAATAAGTTATATCAGAGTAGCTGATATGCCAATAGATTGGTATCAGAGCCAGATAGTGTCGGAGCGTAGATTACAATAGTGGATAAAGATTGAAGAATATGGAAAAGATAAGCGCAATCAAGATGAAGATCAATAAGTTCGATGGAAAGGATAATTTTTTCTTATGGCAAGCAAGTATAAAGAATGTCCTCATCTAACATGGGTTGATCGATGTTCTCTTAAATGACGAGATGCTAGCTACCATGAAGGTGAAGGATTGGAAGCAAATCCAGATGCAGGTGGTAAGCATAATTCACTTGTACCTAGCGGATGATGTCATGATCCATGTACTTGGTGAGACTTTTTCAACAGCACTATGGTTGAAGATCGAGGAGTTATACATGGCGAAGTCACTCATCAACATGCTATTCTTTTAGAGGCAATTCTACCAGCTATGGATAGACGAAGATCAGAGCGTGTGGAAGTATCTATCTAACTTTCAAAAGATCCTCACCGATCTTCTCAGCATTGGTGAAAAAGTTAAGAAGAAGATCAGGATATTGGTCTTGCTAGCATCATTTCTTTCTTCATATGAGTTTTTGGTGACTGCTCTTCTAATAGGAAAGAATACCATCAAGATGGATGAGGTCACTACAGTGATACTCCAAAATGAGGTTCTAAAGAGGAAGAATCTAGCTTCGAGGTCAAATGGTGGCAGCTCAGCTTTGACGATTTTTGGAGGAATAAGAGGCAGTAGATAGAGTGGTAGAGGATTGCGAGGAGGATGATCCAAATCCATGATGAGGGATCTTAGTAAGATTAGATGCTACTGGTGCGACGAGTTGGTGCATTAAGTTAAGGATTGCCCATAGCTCAAGGATCGAACGAGGCTATTATAGTAACGGCCAGTAGCGAGTCAGAGGATGATCTTCTGAAGATATCTGATGAGGTATCTACTTTTTTTTAGTAGTGAATTTTAGATTCTGCATGCGCATATCATATTTATTGCAGAGATGAGTAGTTTGACTTTCTAGAAAGTAGTGAGGATACTGTTTATCTATCGGATGGATCGAGCTGTGCGATTAGAAACATCAGAATAGTCAACTAAAGGATACATGATGGTGCAGTGAGAAGATTGAAAGAGATTCAATATATACCCAATTTCAAATAAAATCTTATCTCACTGAGTAGATTGGATTCAAATGACTATAGATGGATTGCTGGTGATGCTATCCTGAAGGTCATGGGGGGATAGGATGATATTGGAGGAGAAGAAGAAGATGAGAGGACATCACTATCTGATAATAAATTCAGTGTGAGGTAGAGATTCAGGAGCCAGAGGAAGCTCAGTATGAGGTGGAGCTCCAGGTGGAGGTGGATTGAGCACGAGATGGAAGACTCGAGAGGATGAGAGGCGATATTGTAGAGTGAAGTTTCTATTACCATAGGAGACTTTTCTGAGAAGATCTTTGGTCAGAGTGGACACCGCTAATGATAGAGATGGGATCAAATAGCCTGGCTCGATTTTCATATTTGTCCATCCATGATCAGTAGGCATGCCTCAGGGCATGAGGACGAGATGGATCACAAGCTCTCAAAGTCAGATGGAGGTCGAATGTTAAGTCGAGGTGGAGATTATTCAAATTTGATGTATCAAATTTGATCCACAGCAGAGAAGAATCAATATCAGTAAGCAGTCGAGCGGGCTCGGATATGGGATCGAGTCGGTTCGAGCTGAGATCGAGCCAGCTTGAACCACAGTCGAGCCAGCTCTCTCAAAAAGATAGAAAGTAGGAGTTCGAGCGAAATGCAATCGAGCCAGCTTGATTTCTGATAGAGTCGGCTCGATGGAGACGAACAGAATATGATTAAATTTTCTATTTGGATCGAATTGTGATTAATCTAAGGGATCTACGAAAGTTGCATGTGGACCATAAGATCCAGCAGCTATGGAGAATTGCAGTCATGATCTGAAGGATGAGAAATATTTTAAGACTCCATCAATATTATGTTCGACTTATATTAGGAGAAAGAGTCCTGTTAGGACTTCTGTGAACTATTGAGAAGAGGATTTTCATCCTATTTAAAAGATTGAGGGACTATGGAGTAGGTGGTGGCGCGTGTGGTATGAGGTACGTAGAGAGGCTCAAACAATCATCAAGAGGAGCTTGGCAGAGCGTCGAATACGTGCAGCCCGCGAGAGAGAGAAGTAATAAGTGTATAGCATCTAGCAAGGAGACTGTGAGGGCAGAGCATCTTATAGCTTCTGAAGGTTTCTTTGAGATTCTAAGAGAACTTTTATAAGGATAGCTTTCAATTGAGAGAGATTTATGTACAGTGAGTTGAGAGTGGATGTTCTCCTCTTGTACCTATTTTTTCTTTCATAATGGAGCTTTGCATACCCCGTGGAGGCGAGCTTTTGGGTTGATCCACGTACTTGATTATTTTTTATTTTATTTTTTTCTTTTTTCTATCGCTATAATTTGGTACTAGATCTTTAACAAGTGGTATCAGAGTAGTTGATATCCCAACACCCATTTTCTCTCTCTACAAGCTTCTCTTTCTAGTTTCTTTCTATAATTTTTCTCTCTTCATGGATTTCTCTCTAGGAATCTTATGGACTAGCGGAAGGTCCATGTACTAAGATAATCCAGATCAATTGATGACCCCAAAAAGGATTCTCGACCAATAGTATTATGCCATCTTCAGTAAATTTTTCATTATCCATGATCACCTATAATTTTTATGTAGATCTTGAGAATGTTGAGGTACAATTGTCTGCTTAAGAAGATGATGAGTGGAACATCTTATTTCTATGTTCATAGATTGAAGAGTTCATCAATTATTATATTTAGGTTAGTCACTAGTAAAGATGAGGATTCTTGGATATGAATATCGGTATTTATATTTATTTTTCTACTACATGATTTTGGTTTCTCGTCATTGATATTTGTTTTATAATTGTCCATACGATTATTCGTATTTTTTGTATTATATGTTTATATCAAACACTGAAGGTTTTTCGGATGGTTTGGATTATGATATTGACTATTAAGAATTTTGAAAAGAAGATTTAATAAATTGATGATTGATGCTTGTCATAGAACACCAAAGATTAAATTAATTCTAATTCACTTTTTATTTCATAGAATAGGATGAGACCAGGTCAAATCTATAGAGATCTTAGGCTTTGTTGCGTTCAAATAGGAAAAGAAAAAAATAGTATAAAAAAGAACTTTTAGAATCTAAAAATTAGCAACTAAATTAAATGTAATGTAGAAAATAAGTTGCTTAGAAGAAAATACTTCAAGTTTTTTAATGTAATTATGTATTAATCAGACTTATATTTTTAAAGATGCAAAAGACTCTTTGATTAGGTCCCAAAATAATCTATTCCTATTGAGTATGAACTATATCCTTAGATCACGACTTGTTCTGTCAAAATATAGCTTATTTGGAATTTTAATTCATAGAACTGATGATTATCAACCTTTGAGATAATATATCTTGTTAGAATATGAACTATCCTTGAATTGCATATCGTCCATATTTAGCATTGATTATTCGAAGAAGAAAATCTAAATAAAATAACTTAAATATTTGGAATATAATAAACTTAAGATTTAATTGCATCAAATTAAAATACAAAAGATTATTAAAAATAAAGAAAATTTGATTATACAATTTTTACCTATTTTCTTGAAGTAAAGAGCTCTAGCCGTGCATGGAGAGAATGCCACTTACTATCACCATCTTCATCTTCTAGCTTCTTGGAAGAAGAGAGGAAGAAGCTCCTGAATCTGTTGCACTATTCTCCTATGTTTGGCCATCTAGTCTAGATTTGAACACATCCTTTGGATGATGGAAAGGTTTTGGTGTGGAAGACAGAGAAAAGAAGAAAAAATTTATATGGTTTGGAGTCTCTTGCTTTTACATCCATAGCTACACAGAATAATATTCTTCACTAACAGAAAGTTTTAGAAAAGTACAAGAGATAAAAAATAAAGAAGAATCTCTCTCATTTTTTCTTTTTTTTAGATGCAAGAACATCTCCAACGGAAAAAAGAAACCCCTCCTAGAGATGCTTCATACATCTGGTATATAGCACCCTAGGATAGCTCACAAGAAGACTCAAGCCCTCTCTCTCTCTGTTTCTCTCTTTTCTTCTCTCTTGAAAAAGTCTAATTGCTGCTGTTGTTTGGTCTGCCAACTGCTCACTACATTGCTCTTAACTACTATCCACAGGCCTTCTTAAAGGCCTCAGATCGAGTCACACTCAAAAATAGAGCTCCAATAGAACTCGAATCAACCTCCAGCCCTCTGATCTCACCTGCATGCATCCTCGCCTGTTTGATTGCATAAAGGGCTTGGAAACCGCACTAACCAGCATGTGAACTGCATGGTGGGGCGCATGGACTATGCTCCCCACTTTCTGCACCAGTGGCTTATGATGAGTTGCATGGGATCTCGGCTTCACTGCACGAGCCTATGCGCATGCTTGTGCACTGGGCTACACGGGCGCCTGGGCCGTATGCCTGCACTGGGCTGCACCTGATTGTAGGCCTGTGTGCCTATGGGTCATGCCCTCCTACGTGCCTGGAACTCTATGGGCTTCCTTCTCAAGCTTCTTTAGATCTTGATTTATCCAATTAATTAGATGGATTAGGCTACGTCACCCAAGGCATCTTCAAGAATATTTAAAGATGAAGAATCAATTTGGAAACAAGAATAATTAAAATTAAAAGAGAAATCATCTTCAAATAAGATGGATTCTATTGCACATCAAAAAGAGAGAAAAAGAGAGGGATTATGCAGTGATTTTAGAAGGCATTCAAGAGCTATCTTCTACAACTTCTCAAGCATTCCTCTTAAGTCTCAAAGAAGAGAGTTCAAGCTTCAAAAGAGCCGATCATTCAACCTCTTCTTTATATCTAAAAGAGTTTAAATTCTATTTTTTTTTTTAAGCTGAACTTCTACATCTTGTATTTTTATTTTCTTTATAAGTTTCTTTAGGAGAAAGAAACTTGGAGTTTAGGCTAGTCCAAGCCCATAATTGAATATTGTAGATTTTAGTTGGTAATTCTAAAAAATTAATTGGATTGATAGTGAATCCGAAAAACTATCGGTGTAAGATTTTGATTGGTCAACCAAATTTATTTATGAGTCTGAAAAATAAATACACTATAATCAGTGAAATTATAGTAGAATTTTCAAGAAGAGCTTGGAGAATGAACGTAGGAGCGGATTACTCCGAACTACTATAAAACTTTATATGTTTGTGTTGTGTTTTTTATTCTTTCCTTGCTTTATTATTTGCTTGGATTAGTCTTTAAATTCCTGCATAGAATTTGCATGTCTTGAATCCACTGCTACTTATATTGAACTCATCTCAATCACACTACTTAGGTTAAGATTAAAGCATATACTTATTTAGATTTTAAATTTAATTAAAATTTTATAAGAACATAATTCATCCTCCTCTTGGGTTGCTGCCTCTGGACAATAATTGGTATTAGAGCGGATGCTCTAATATCTGGTTGTTGACTTAGTGGTCTAGAGTAAAAGATCATGGCAATCCAAATGAAATCTTTTTTTAATAAAAACCATTCTATAGATCGACCATCATTTCTTAATGGCTCAAATTATAGTTATTGAAGAGCACACATGTGTATCTTTATACAAGCACGTGATCATAACTTATGAAAGATTATAATCGATGGCTCACACATCCCAAAAATATTGAGAGGACATGATAAAAAAATAACCCAACTAAATGCCAAGGCCATGAACGTGTGCTTTATTGCTTTTTGGACTTAAATAAATTTAACTTGATTTCTTCTTGTATTTCAGCAAAACAAGTTTGAGAGAAATTAAAAAAATATTTTTGAGGGATCAAATAAAGAAGGAATATCAAGCTTCCAAGAAGACAAAGAAGCTCATTCCAACTTATGCCTCATGGCTCAAGAGGATGAAAAGAAAAAGAAAAAGAAGAAACAAAAAAAAAGAAGGCATTGATAAAAGGGGAGCAAAGCAAAAAAGAGAAAAATGAGAAAGAGGAAGATGATATTGCAAAACATTGCCTTATGTCTCTCAATGATAAGGTAAACATAGAAAATTTCTCTAAATTTATTTTTGAAGAATTATATGAAGCATTCAATGATCTAATGGATGAACATAAAAAGATAAGGTTACAAAATAAAGAGTTTAGAAAATATAACTTATCTTTGGCTGAAGAGAAAAATAAAATTTTGAGTGAAAAAGAAGATCTATTAAAAAGTATGGAAAACGTGATTAAAAAAAGAAAGATTTTTGGGAACAAATTGAAACTCTAATTAAAGAAAAGGAGAATATAGTTAAATTTGAAAAATCCTTAGTTAAAGAAAAAGAAATTCTTTCAAAATCTAAAAGTTTTTTGTTAAAGAAAATTTTAAATTAAAAGAAAATTTTGAAAAATTAAAACTTTATATTGAAGAAAGAGAAAAATTATTAGAAGAAAAAAAACTCTTATGGAAGAAAATAAAAAAGTAAGAAAAGAGATTGAAAACTTGAAGTCCATGCTAAAAAATTTTACCATTGGATCTCAAAAGCTTCAATCTATTTTAATCAATTAAAAAGTTATTTTCAATAAAGCTAGAATTGGATATAACTCTTTAAGAAAATAAAAACTTGTTAACAATATGTTTACAACAGCTTATTTTGAAAATTACTCTATAGTTTGTTTTAAATGCAATAAAGTTAGCCACAAAATTTTAAAATGCAATACTAAAAGAATCGGCCAAACTTTAATTAAATAAATTTGAGTTTCAAAAAAAATCATATGCTCTAACATCCATGGACTCAATATGGTTTGGATACCAAAAGCTAGAAAATGATTTTTGCAGGTAGGCCAAGCATCCAATAAAGTAAAAGGAGCTAATTCTTATGGATGGATGGCTTGGACTTGAAAAAATGGGTGATAATGTTTGATAAAAGCTAAACCTTTCTCCACATCATACCATCAATATATACTAAAATTATTTAAAGTGAATAATTAATTTTGATGATTTATTCATGCTTATAATGATCATACTTCATGACTTGAATGTTTTGATGTATTGCTTAAAACTAGTATATTATTTTGATTATTTATTTTTAAGCTTATATTTTCATCCTAAATTCAGCATGCTTGTTCAATTCCTAGCATCATGTTATCATTTCTTGAAAAATCAAAAATGAAATAAGCATTATTATATAATGATTCTTTTTATTGCAAAACTTATAAATTGAATTAATTTTTGATAATTTCACATAAGTTGCTTAATTATCAAATTTTTTTTAAAAATTGTATGACCTAAGTACTTGAAGATTAGATATTCAATCATAAAAATTAAGTACTTGATTAATATATATATTGCATCCTAATTTAGTCTTTAAAGATTTAAAAATTTTCTAGTTAAACATAACTCTTAGAGCCCTTATCTAGTTTTTTCTTGATTTAATCTTATTTAATTTAATTATTGGAACCTCCTCCAAATCAATATGAATATCCATCTTGATCATTGATTTGATTGTCTTTTCTTATTTTAAAAAAAAAAATATTGATAAACATTCATACTTTGTTCTGATAGATTGATTTTGAAAATTGAATTTAAAAAATGTTCTTCTTGAATCTTTTGAAGTTGATGTCAAATAAAATATTTTAAGAAAACTATCATTTATTTTTAAAGATAAAATATTTAAAAAAGACTTTATTTTTAATTAATTAGTATCAAATGGCGTACTATTATCCTGTATTTGATTGATTTATCATCCTTAAAATTATTTGATTTGAATCGATTCATCTTTATCAATTCAAAACTTAAATAATTGGTGTCAAGCTGAACATAAAAGATTTTAACTCTGACAAATGAATTTGATTATTGTAGAGAAATAAATTTAACAAATATTTCTTTTAAATCTTTAATTCATATCAAGAAATTTTCTTAGAAAATTATCAATTGATTTGAATTTTAAAGCAATTAGTATCATAATTCTCATATTTGGTATCAAATAGTTTATTCTTGCCTTAAATTTCATCACTTCATTTTTTGGCAAAAAGAAAAAAATATTTTATCTTAAATTTAATTTTACATGGCTAATATGATATCGTTTGAGATAAATTCAAAAAATTTAATATATTTTCTAAACTTAATTAAGTAATATCTTTAAAAAAAGATCTAAATTTAAACAAATTTTTTTTTTTATGATTTATTTTGCATGATCTATTAGTATCAATTAAAAATAATTAATCAAAATAATTTGATCTAAATTTAATTGATTTATCTTTTTTATTCAAAAATTTCAATAATTGGTGTCAAATAGACCATTCTTGTCTTACACTTTATTGTATTACTTGTCTCAAATCTATTTTATATTGATATACTTTTGACGTAATATCATTTGAGATAAATATGAAAAATATATATCTCTTCTAAGTTTGATAGATTGATACCTCTTAAATAAAAAGAAAAAGATATTTTCTAAAAATTAAACGTATCTTATTATTGGTCTTGATACTCAAAATCCTTAATAGTGAAAAGCCCTATCCCTTTTGAATCTTTAAAGCTTCAAGCTTTTTTTAAATTAAGTTTAAGAATATGTTTTTGGATCCATATCTTTGGAAATGGGGAGAAGTAACATTAAATTTATATTGTTCAAAAATCTAACTAAAATATATATTCTATAACTAGTCAAGTTTGATTTGAATTTAAAAAGAAAATAAATATAATTTTATTTTAACTCAATTTGATATAATTTTTTGATTCTTTCAAAAAGAGAGAAAAAAATTCAATCTAAATTTGCTGCAAGTTTTCAAATAGAGAAAAAAAACATTAAAGGAGAAAATATGCTTAATTTTAAAATAGCTTTATTTATAAAAATAAGAACAAGAAAATATTAAAGAAAAAATGATCATTTAATTGAAAACATCTTTGAAATTGAAAATGCCTTTCATTTTGATAATCTAAGTTTTACAATTAAAATTCCTGTTAAGTATGTTTGATTTGAAAGAAAAGGAAGGAGAAAGTTGAAAGATAAAATAATCCAGCTATAATTATGAAAATAGAAGGAGAAATGCTTTTTATCTTATTTTAATTGAAAACTTTGATTAATCTATATTGAAAAAAATAAATTTTGATATTAAATTCTTAATCAATTACTTTATGATCTTCTTAATTTTAACATTCATATATTTATTCAACTTGATATATATGATTTTATAATCTAATCATTCTTGATAATTAATTAGAGTTAAATTAAATTTGAAATATAATCTTACTCCAAGAATTGAATTTGATACATACTTCTAATTTTGAAACTTATTTGAATATCTGAATATAATAAAGAACTTTTGATCTGCTTTGAAATTCCTTATAAAATTAATTATATCAAAGTAATTTTTACTCAAGGAATGAATTTGAAAAAGTAACTCTCATTTGCTTTGATATTATTATTGATTTGCTCGATATATTCTTGATACATATCTTTTTCTGAATTTAAATCATGGGTTTTTATTAAGAAAAAAATGAATATTGATGTGCATATTATGCTTGATTTCATATTTAAATTTTTTGAAAAGCTCTATTCTTCTTGAAACTTACAAGTGCATATTTAAAAATCTGACTAAAAAATCATATTCATTCAAAAAAAGGGGAGAGCCTTTGATATTTGAAATTAAGCTAATTTCTAAAAAGAAAAAAAATATTTTAAGCATATTTTGAATCAAAAGATAAGTTTTTAAAGAAAAGAGGATTCATTTGAATTAATTTTTTGGATTTGATATATCTCTTATTTTGATACATTCTTACATATTATTGATTTTGATGATTCTTTCAATCTTTCCATGAGCTTTTTTATGCTGTCAAAAAGAGAGAGATGAATATTAAGTATATGCTTAATGAATTAATTCTTAAGATGCTCATTAATTTGATACTTGAAATCTTAATACTCATTACTTTAAATTAAGATATTAATTTAAAATAAGTATATGAAATATGTATAATAAACTAAATATGTGTAATAAATTAAAGACTAATTGAGAACATTCATAAAGTGTATATTCATGTATTTGATCTAGTACTTCATGATATATATTGGCAAAATGCATTGAAATACATTATTTATTTTTATTGCATATATACTCAAAGTTTTGTTATCATCAAAAAGAAAAAAATTGTTGATCCTATGATCGATTTTGATGATCACAAAATATTGAGTAAAAATGTTACTAGTTATGTATTTCAAGAATGTATGTAGGATTTTTTAAGTATCCAAAATGAAGAATTTATCTTAAGGATAAATTCTCTCAAGATGCCATACCAAAATACTTAAAAGAAGAACTTATCATAAATTTGGATGGCTCATTATAAAGAAAATAAGAGAGAAAGAAATAAATATTATTTGAAAGATTTAGAGCCTAGAAATTCAAGTTTGGAAGATCAAATAATATAGAAAAATAAAGTTGAAAAGTTTAGAGCTGACCCACCCAAGAATAGAAAAAGCTCTAGCACGAAATAGGATTGATACTTTAATTTGGCATGCAGCCGAGCCAGCTCTAACTAGATCCAAGCCAGCTCTCTCAGGATGGTAGAAAAGATATTTTTCTATTCTACTATTTGAGCCAGCACGATTTGAATCTAGGTCAGTTCTTTCAGGATGATAGAAAAATAATTTTTTGAGTTCTGTAGTTCGAGCCAGCTCTATCAGCTCAAGCCAGCTCTAAGCCAAAAACGAGCCAACTCGACGATGTATGACAGTCTTTAACGGCTAGTTTCTGCAACCTCTCTAATGGCTATTTTAGAGCTTCCAACAGCTAGAACTCACTCTCAAACTATCTCTAAGGATATTTAAAGGTGGAGAATCAATTTGGAAGCAAGAATAAGTTGGATTAAAAGAAAAATCATCTTCAAATAAGAGGTATTCCATTGGATATCAAAAATAGAGAAAAAGAGAGGGATTATGCAGTGATTTTAGAGGGCATTGAAGAGCTATCTTCTACAATTTTTCAAGCATCCTCTTAAGTTTCAAAGAAGAGAGTTTAAGTTTCAAAAGAGTCAATCATTCAACCTCCTCTTTGTATCTAAAAGAGTTTAAATTCTATTTTTCTTTTGAGCTGAACTTTTGTATTTTGTATTTTTATTTTCTTTACAAGTTTCTTTGGGAGAAAGAAACTTAGGGTTTAGGCTGGTTCAAGCCCATAATTGGATGTTGTAGGTTTTGGTTGGTGATTTCAGAAAATCAACTGGATTGATAGTGAGCCCGAAAAATTATCAATATAAGATTTTGATTGGTGATCCTAGAAAATCAACTGGATTTATTTATAAGCTCGAAAAAATAAACATACTGTAATCAGTGGGATTATAGTAGAATTTCCAAGAAAAGCTTAGAGAGTGGATGTAGGAGCGGGTTGCTCCAAACCACTATAAAATTTTATGTATTTGTGTTGTGCTTTTGATTCTTTCCTTGCTTTATTATTTGCTTGGATTAGTCTTTAAATTCCTGCATAACATTTGCATGTCTTGAATCTACTGCTACTTATATTGAATTCATCTCAATCACACTACTAAGGTTAAGATTAAAGCACATACTCATTTAGATTTTAAATTTGGTTAAAATTTTATAAGAACTCAATTCACCCTCCCCCCCTCCCCCTCCTTGGGTTGCTACCTCTGGGCAACAGATGATATGAATGCTTTGCTCGTATCTAATGGTATTTTCCATCAAAATATTTATGCTATCATTATTATTTTTTCCCAGAAAAGGAACTGTGAAAGACAAATGGAATAAAACAATTTGGAAGCACTCTTACATGATCTACAACAAGCTTGTGGATATTGATTGTGGAGAGAGACGCCCAGAATTCTCATTTATCTTGCTTTTTTTCCTTATTGGAGCAAACTGGTCTTTGTTAGTAAGGTTAATGCAATATAAAGCAAACACTTGAAATAAATATAAATGCTTAGATTACATTGCTGTGATTAATCATAAAATACTCAAAATAGGAACACAACATTCAAGTACTCTAGTTCCCTACTTCCAATCAAATGCATAGTCTCAACACTAGTTAGCTCGATTTCAAGTAGTGCTTGACCCTAGGCTTATATATATGCATAAATGAAATTATATACGAGATAATTTTTAATGATAAATGGATAAATTAAATCAAATGAGTGTGTGTGGGCGCGTGGGCGTGTCTATACATATATATATATTGTTGAGGATAAAACTGTCCTCATCGAAGGTTCCAGACTCATGATGTGCTTTAAATTTTGTGAGATGGTCTAGCAGCAAGATTTATGAAATGCTCATCACCGACCCTGCATCAACAGGATTTATGAAATGTCCGTCATCAACCTTGCATCAGAATCCTGCACCCAGAACAAGTCCAAAAATCACTACTTGCCAATGGTCGTTATCGACCTATCATTAGATTTAACTGACCCATTGTCAAATACCACTGCCCCATCATCAGTTGTTAGCCTTTGTTGCAAACCGCTGACATTTTAGCCACTAACACCATCAAACTGCTATCACTTCTATCGACCCTCCCTCAGCATCTAACCTGTCCTCGGTTATCTATCCTCTGGACACCAACACCCGCCATTGTCCCTAGATTGTTGTTCGCCAAAATCGAACCCTCTTCAGTGACGCATGAATCATCCTCAGTGAGCAATCTATCGCAAGTCAGAATCATCCCTTACCCCTTCGGTCAGTCACTAATCCATCTTCGATTTACCATGAGCCTTGCCTTGGCTTCCTGCTCCAATTAGCGATCCTGGCCAATTCAAAGTTTTCTTTCAAAATCGAATCATAGTTTTCTCCAACTAACCACGATCTAGATACGGCAACCACAATAGCTAGATCCTGAAGATTTTGGTTGTGAATCTTGCCACGTCACATCCTAATCGGTCAAAACCATCTGCATATTGCTCTATCCAAATGGCTTCGATCATTGTTTATAAATAGAGATCTCAACAAAACCCTCAGGTATGATATCTTTTTACTTTCGTATGCTCCATTTCTATTGAACAGAATCTAATTTGAGCATCAAAAGGTCTCCACCGGAGTCATCTTCGATCAGGACTTTTTGCAAGTTTTACCATTGGGATAGCAAGTGCCACCAATTCCAGCCACTTCCAGCAAAGGTCAGAATTTTGTAGCAATACACATACACACACATATATATATATATGGATAAATTATAAAAATACCTTCTCAACTTTATCTCAATTTTATTTATATCCTCTGTACTTAAAAAATATCAAATTATCCCTTCTACTTATTGAGAAGTCCCAATGCTGTCATGCTTTCTATATATCTTCATTAATAGAATGGTATCACGTGATCATCACATGATACTATTATTTAATAAAATATCCAAACTATCCTTAACATCAAAAAAATCCTAGATCAAATGGGGGAGAAGAAGAAACTCTAAATTAATTAGGAAGGAAAAGAAGGGGTGTGGAGGGAGAGGGAGACCATAAAGGCATCTCAATCAAGTTCTTTCATTCTTCTTTTAATCTTGGAAAGGAAGCAAAGGAGAGGATAGAGAGAAGAAAACATACACCCCCACATCCACACCAAACTTTTCTTCTTTCGCCTCTTCTCTACCTCTAATCCATCTCTCTCTTATTCTTCCAAAAATAAAGCAAATGGAGTAAGAAAATAGAGAAAAAACAAAGAGAGAGAGAGAGAGAGAGAGAGAGAGAGAGAGAGAGAGAGAGAGAGAGAGAGGAGATTAGATGGATTGGTATAGGATAAACCATGTAAAATTTTCAAGCAATCATGAGGCAAAGCATCTTCTATGTCATGCTATAGTATATATACTACTGGGGGTATCAATACGCCACATAGCTATCCTCATTTTGTGAAGCTTTTGTTCATCAAGTAAGAATCAAACAAATCCAAGTTGGTTAATATTATTGCTCCTAAGCAATAGTTTACATATCTTTGTGCATTTTTCTATACCGGATCATTGTTCCACGATATTATTCTCATAGGAAGACTTATTAATGGACCACCAAAAATATTTGTTACTTGATGGTTGGAATCTTAATTCTTTTCTGTGTCATCCATAAAATGGAGATCAAATCCTTCGTCCTTAACAAAGTCATCCAGATATATTGTCTTGGACATTGTGTGGATGTTCTTCCAATTTTCATCACCTCTATCTGTTAGATTTAACACTTAATGTGGCCTAATGGTCATTTAGTCAGGTTTAACTCATTGGCTCAAGTCCTGAATCAATTATGCTGAGCTCAATTAATTAAAATATTCTATTTTTAAAAGACTTAGATTGAAATTTTTATTCTAATTAGGATTAAGTCTTTTGATAGGACAAGACAAGTGCATATATAAATAGAGATGGCCTGGTCCCATTTCTCCAACTCTCAAGAGGGTGTGACAATTTTTATTGATCATCTACATTAAGGTGGAGGGTGAGGAGAGAGAAGATCAGCTGCCTGCGAAAGATGGATCTGATGCTCTGCAGGCTATGAGATCATCGTATTGGTGAAATGATGGTGCAAGATATGTTTTTATTTAATTTTGCATGAATATTAGAGCATGATACAAGTATAAAAGATTAAATTATCTAACATGTGTTATCAGAGCCCTGCTTTCATGCTTTGTATTCATGTAACAAGATTTTTGATAAATTTTGATTTATTTTTGAAAATTAAAATCATGATTTTATATTTTTCAAAATTAATTAAAGTTTAGAAAATTAAATTATAGTTTCAAAATTAATTAAAGTTTAGAAAATTAAATTATAGTTTCTTAATTTTTTAAAATAAAATAAAATAAAATAAAAAGAGGATTTTGGGGTCGGTCGCACCAGTTTACCCACATCGTTCGACAAACGGGATAGCAGCCACGGCTGCTGCCATGTCGGTAGCAAGCTGGATTTGCGGCGATGGCTGCAGATCGTGTAGCTCATCGTTCTATGGCCGTGAGAATCGCGGCTTTTGTCATGATGCAAGGGGAGACGGCGATAGGTGGATCGGGTGGTGGGCTGTGGCAGTGGGTCACGAACGAAAGGGGACCTCTTGCTTCCTAGCGGTGGCGGTGGCAACGGCACGCGATCTTTGGGTTTGGCTGCATGAATAGTGGTTTCCACCGTGGTGATGAGGGATGACACTCGATCCACCGCCCTCCCTGCTGGTCCTCCGATGGTCGAGAAGCAAGGGGAGGTTGTTCGGCTGCCCGTCCAGTGCAAGTAGAGGCGGCAACCATGGTGGTTTGAAGTTTTTGATCGAAAAGAAAGGGAAGAATCAAGTTTTGGTTATTGAATTTTGGATATTAACGGATCCTGATCCAAACTCAATAAGAACCAAACCTGTTTAATTAAATTTTTTTTTTGCATTTAATCCCGTAAATAGTGTACATTCTGAAAGGATCTTTAGGGTAGTTTTGTAATTTAGTCCTTTAGGGTAGTTTTGTAATTTAGTTTCTAATAAATTAATAAATTATATTAAGGATCCTGCCAATTTTTTGAATAGTTTTAAAATTGCTATTTTATAGAAAAGGCTCTATATTTCTATAATTTATGGTTAAGACTTTTAATTTTAATGTTTTTGATAAAGCTGCTATAACTTGATCATTTTTAATTCGATTTAAGCGATTTTTGAATTGTTAAACTTATGATGATTTGAGAAATATTATGATTAAGTTTTTCATATAAAATAAAATATTTAATAATTAAATTATTTAATTAATAATTTTGCTCACTATTATACTATTAAGTGTGTTTTCACGTAGCCCCAAAGGATCCGAAGCACTCTATGGATCTTAGGTAGCTGAGTTACTGAGAGCTAATAATTTTTTCTTATTATAGTTTTAAAATTACATAAAAATATGTCTATTACAGTAAATCCAAAGATGACTATAATTTGATATAAAAATAATAGTAAAAGATTGACTAATTTGAATTACATAAAGATGGAAAGTTCTACATCTAAAGATGAAAATAACCTCGAATTTTTATAATCATAGTTAGTTAAACTACTAAAAGTGCAACAATATGATGAATCATAGTTTAAACATGAATTATGAGTACATGCCATAATTATTATTCTTACTTACATATTTTAGATTATTGTTGGTTATGATTTATATTATGCATATTTTGGCATTATTTATTATGTTTAAATTTATGATTAAATTAGTTGTGATACTTATTATATGCTATGATTCTTATCCAAAGATGTTTTATAGTTGTATAATAAGTATTATTAGCATAATTATATTATGAAATCTACATCATGATGAGAATTATATAAGTATATTTTATTATTTATAGTCATGACTCCTGCTTCACTCTCATCATATCTGTCTAACATTTCCACATTGAATGGATCGAATTATTCTAATTGGCACGAGCAGCTTCTTATTGCCTTAGGATGCCTAGATTTAGATTTGGCCATTCATAAGCCTCAACCAGATCCACTTATACCCACTAGTTCTCCTAAACATAAGAAATTATGTAAAAAATAGGAGTGTCCTAATAGATTGTCTCTTATTATTATTAAAAGTTCAATAGTGAGAGACTTTAGAAGATCTATTTCGGATAATGAATTGGCCTTTGAGTATCTTTCCTCTTTACAATAATAGTTTATCAGATCAAGTAAAGTCTTAGCTAATATCCTAATGAACAAGTTAACCTCTATGAAATATGATGAATTTTTTGGAGTGTAAAAGCATATTATGGAAATGCATGATATAGTTAATAAATTAAATAATTTGGGCATGACAGTATCTAAAAATTTTTTTATCCAGTTTGTTCTTAATTCTCTTTCATCTTAGTTTATCCAATTTAAAATTTACTATAACACACACAAAAAATCATGAACAATGAATAACCTCATCTCCCAGTATATGCAAGAAGAAGAAAGATTGAAATAGAAAGGACTCCCAATTGTTCATATAGTTTCACATAAGCATCCTAAGAGAAAGAAGGCGAAGAAAAAAAATAAAAGATCTAACAATCCACCAACAAAAGATTCTTATATAATGAAATATTTTTTCTATAAGGAGGGACATATCAGAACTGATTATGAGAAAAAAAAATGATTCAAAAAAAAGGTTATTTCCTTATCGCTTGTTTATTTCAAAATCAATTTCATTAATATTCCTTCTAATATTTGATGGATTAATTCGGATGCTGCAACTCATATTTTTAATTCAATGTAGAAATTTCTTTCAAGCCAGAAACCAAATGGTAGAGAGTGATGGATCTTTATGAAAAAAGAGATAAAATCCAAAATCATTACAGTCGAAACCTATAGACATATTACATATATCGAATTTCAATTAGATCTATATGACATCTTTTATGTTTCTTCAGTATCTAGGAATTTAATTTCTTTATCAAAACTTAACTTAGAAGGTTTTTTATTTACTTTTATAAATTTAAGTTTTAAATTAATAAAAAAAATTTATTTTTATTGGTAATGGAATATTATACAATGGATTATATAAATTAAATTTAGATTATACTTTTGAATAATCTTTGCTTATTTTAAATATCAATATCAAAATAAAATATGGTATTGTAAATAAGAGTTCTTCGATGCTATGGCATAGACGATTAGATCACATATCAAAAGAAAGGATCACTCGATTGGTTAAGAAAGGTGTTTTACGAAATCTAGATTTTAATAATTTTGGTATGTGTATCGATTGCATTAAAAAATATAAAATTAAAAATCATAAAAAGCATGCCACTAGAAGTCAAGAACTCTTGAAATTGATACATACCGATATTTGTAGCTATTTTATACCTTATTTTAAAGGGCAAAAGTATTTTATTATCTTTATTGATGATTTCTCATATTATGGTTATATTTTTCTATTACATAAAAAGTGTAAAGTTTTAGAAGTCTTTAAAGTATACAAAGCTGAAGTAGAAAATCAATTAGACAAAAAAATTAAGATTGTAAAATCTGATAGGGATGGTAAATACTACAATAGATATGATGAATTTGACCATAATCTTGGATCTTTTACCAAATTTTTTGAACAGCATAGTATTGTGATGTGTTACATTTTTATAGTAATTATTATTATTAATTTTAATGATTTTGATAAAATTGATATAATAATTAACTAAATAAATGTAAGAACCTGATATATTTTATATCAATTATAGGTTATTAAGCTGCGTCACACCTAATTAGGCTTAACCATATTTTAAAGGTCAAATTAAGTGAAATTGGTGGAGTCAAATTCAGCAGCATTTATCATCCGAAGTCATCAGGATCTTACATCAAAATCAAAGTCCATCTCAAAGCAAAATAACTAAATCAAGATATCAATGAACCTCACACCAAAAACTTGATAGCCTATTTTGCAAGTGCACGAAATCGCTTAAGTAATATAATGATGAATAAGTGATCATCCCCAAAAGGACTAAGTTTAATTACCAAAAATGAATGCTGATTCCATTAATATTTGAATGATCGAAATTGAATGACAATGAAAGCTAAAGCTAAAATTAACTCTAAAAAATTTAATAAAAGCTGAATCAAAATTTGATTGATAAAGTATTAGGGTATATCTAATTTCACTTAGAATAATTATCAATTCTAGGTATTCCAATTAATAATCTAAATTTAATTATTAATACAAGGATCAATAATCCTAAATTATTTAATAATCTCATCCGAGACTTATTAAAAATACTAATTAAAATCTATAATCTATCTCTCAATAGTAAAATAGATTTCAATTAGTTTATTAGTACAATGATTATTTCCAATATCCTATAGGTCAAATCTTCTGCTTCTGCTCCAATTATTATTCCTATGATGCTTATTATTAACTCCAATTTATAATCTTTCTTTTCAGTACTAATTATAAATCAAAATCAATCAAGTACCAAAGATAATAATACTTAAAAGCATTAAGTGCAAATAATAAGCAATTGCATTAACAAAAAAAATTAATACAAGATCTAGAATTAAAATTGAATCCAAATTACATCAGGTACCCTTGCTAGAAATTTAGCTTTTCATCATATCAAAATCAAACTCAAGTTTACTTGAATAAAAATCTAAAATCATCCTAACAATGAGTTTTAGAAAATAAATTCAAAGTAAACAAGGAAAAGAACTAAAAACTCTAAAGGAATTGCAGAGCTGAACGAATGTTCTCTTCAAATCTTCTAGATGCTCCAAACTCTTCTTGCTTGATTACTAGCTTTCAAAGATGATTCTCCTCTCCCTTTGCTGGTGCTTTAGGATCCTTAAATAGGGCTAAGGCTAGGGTTAAGATGGTAATATTTTCATGATTTTATTCTATGTATAATTCTTTTTATTTGGTATAGAATCTCTCCTCCTTTGGATAGGCTTCAAGCAACCACCAGCTATCTACTCCTTATGCTATCCAAATTTTCTGATTTTATTCTGATTTCCATAGTAAAAGAAGGAAAGGAGGCATGGTTAATTAGTGGATAAGGATTTCTTCCTTCTTAAGCCTTCTTGAGTCTACAAAATCTGCAAAACAAAGTAAGGTTTCAGCCACCCAAATCAGGTTTTCTAAGAATTGATCCTAACTCTTTCCAAGTTTGCTCCTCATGTAGAATTAGTTTGGACTTTAATTTTCTATCATTTAATTCTTTTTGAGATAGCTCTTTTCCACCCAAAATTGGTTGCCATATTAGGTCTTTGTGCCAAGAAAAACTAAGAAGAATCTGAGTGTATCGGATGTTTCTTATTTTGTCCAACATTGTTACCAACTTCAATCTACTGTAGCTATTTCATCTGAGATCCAAATTTAATTTTGTAAATTATATTCCTTTTCTGCTTCTCTTAGGTGGGAGTTATACAGCAACATGAAGCCTGTTCTCCTTTCTTTATTTCAAGACTGCACCTATAGCATAGTCGCTTGCATCACACATGAGTTTAATGATAAATTTCAATCAGGTGCAATGATGATAGGAGCTGAGATTAATTCTCTTTTTAACCTATTAAAAGCAACCAAACACTCATCAGTAAATTTAAAAGGCACATCCTTGATCAACAAATTACAAAGAAATTTGGTAATTTTAGAGAAGTCTTTTATAAATCTTCTATAAAAGCCAACATATCCTAAGAAACTCCTCACTCCTTTAACAAATATTGGTGATGATAATTTCTCAATGTCCTCTACCTTTGCTTTGTCCACTTCTATGCCTCTAGATGAAATCTTATGGCCTAACACTACTCCTTCCTGCATCATAAAATGACACTTCTCCTAATTCAATACAAGATTAGTTTTTTCACAATGCTGTAGAACTTGGAAGAGGTTAGTCAAATAAATATCGAAAGAAAGACTAAAAACTAAAAAATCATACTTAAAGATTTCAATGAATTTTTTAATCATGTCAGAGAATATAGACATCATAAATCTTTGAAAAGTCATAGGTGCATTACATAACCCAAATGGCATTCTCCTGTAGCAAATGTTTCAGATGGACAAGTAAATATAGTTTTTTCTTGGTCCTCAGGTGCAATAAAAATTTAAAAATATCCTAAATAACCATCTAGAAAATAGTAGAAGGGATATCCAAGCAATCTCTCAAGCATCTGGTCAATAAAATGCAAGAAAAAATGGTCTTTACGTGTGGCTTTGTTTAACTTCCTATAATCAATACACACACGCCAACCAATGACTGTTCTAGTGGGTATCAGCTCATTCTTATCATTTGTAATAACAGTCATCTCCTCTTTATTAGGAACTACTTGAATAGGACTCACCTAACTACTATCAAAAATAGGATAAATAATTCCTGCATCAAGTAATTTCATTACTCCAACTCTAACTACTTCCTTCATATTAGGATTTAACCTACATTGATGCTCAATTAAAGATTTGTAGTTATCTTCTATTAAAATTTTATGCATACATATACTAGGACTAATCCTCTTAAAATCATCAATAGACCAGCCTAGTACTTTCTTATGCTTTCTCAACATATGCAATAATTTTTTCTCTTGTTCAGCAGATAAATGAGCAGATATAATGACAGAAAAAATAGATGAGTCTCCCAAGAATGCATATCTTAAGTAAGAAGGAAGCTGCTTAAGCTCAAGCTTGGGGGTTGGCTTAGCCTCTATTGAATCCTCTACTTTTTCAACATCATTTAACACATCAACATGCTCGATTAACTATTCAAATTTATTTTTAATAATTTTTTCTTCAGCACAATCTATCAAGTCATATTTAGAACTATCAATTATTTTACTAATAAATTCATTAATCACTTCTAATCTAAAACACATCATTCTCAAGAGGATACTTAGAAGAATTAAGCACATTGAAAATTATCTCTTCTTGCCCTACACTTAAAGTAAGCTTATCCTCAAGAATATCTATGAGTGTCTTGTCAGTTACAAGAAATGGATGCCCCAATATCAAAGGAACCTCTCTATCTTCCTCCATATCTAAGATAATGAAATCTACTGAGAAGATAAATTTATCCATTTTGACTAACACATCCTTCACTATGCCTCTAGGATATGTCCCCGATTGATCAGCTAATTGCAATGAAATAGTGATCCATTTCACATCCACCAGCCCAAGCTTTCTGAAAATAGAATAAGGCATCAAGTTAATGCTAGCACCTAAATCACATAGTGCTTTAGTAAATTTAATATTATCAATATTGCATGGAATTGTAAAACTCCTTGGATACTTTAGTTTGGATGGTAACTTGTTCTAAATGATTGCACTGCATTCTTCAGTAAGCATGTCTGTCTCGTGATCTTCTAGCCTTCTTTTTTTGGAAAGGATATCCTTCAAGAATTTGGCATCACTGGGCATCAGAGCTAATGCCTCCGTAAATGAAAAATTTATGTGGAGTCTCTTGAAAACCTCCAAAAACTTTAGGAAGTTCTTGTCATCCTTACTTTATTTGAGCCTTTGAGGAAAAGAAACTAGTGGAATGTAGGGCTTTACTGGCTCTTTCTTTTTCTCTTTTAGCTTCTCTTCGATCATAGTCTCTTCTTGAGTTTATTTCTTTACTTGCTTCTTAATAGGCTCTTTTCTTGGTTGTTCCTCAAGTTATTTTCCACTCCTTAAGGTAATTGCTTTCACATGCTCCTCCGAATTCATTTCAGTATTGCTAGGCAATGACCTTTGAGTTTTGTTAGCTACCATGTTGGCCAACTACAACAGAATAGATTTTTTGCGAAGCAAAAATTTCATCGCAAAAAATCACTTTTCATTGCTAATAATTATTAGTGACGAAAATTCCATCACTAATTCTTTATTGCAAAAAATGGGGTCACAAATACTAATTAGCGATGAAAAATATTTTCATCCCTAATAATACTTTTTTATGATGAAAAATTTTTGTCGATATTTTTTTTTATTTCTTAAATTATCAACGATGAAATTATTGATGATGAAATTATTTTTTGCATCATAAATAACTTTTTATCAATGAATATAATATGTTGAAAATAATTAATTATCTATGATGTAAATAATCCATCATAGATAATGGTTATTTATGATGAATAATTTTTATCACAAAAAATTCTATCTTAGATAATTATTATCTATGATGGATTATTTCCATCATAGATAATTAATTATTTATGATGGATATATTTTTATCATAAATAATTTCATCATAATTTAATTTTTTAAAATAATTATAATTTTTTTATATTTTTTATTTTAATTATTATAATTTTAAAAAATAAAATAAAAATTTCATAAAAATTTCATCATTTCATCCATAAATAAATTTTATCATTTTATTCATCTATAAATAAATTTTCTTTCATTATATAAAAATATAATTATAGAAAATATTTTTTTTATAAATATAAAATATCTAAAATAAAAATAAAAATATACAAAAATAGACAGCCGACCATCAAGCATCGATGATATCTGTCGAAGGAGGAGGAGAGCACTCAAAGAAGCTCGGATCGGTCTGCTACTACTGCCTGCACATCATCTGCTCCATCTGTGCCATCCACTCCATCATCTACATCTGAAATAGCTGATACTGATCAATGCGTACAATCAACTCAGCAACCCACTCTCGATCCTCAGCAGCCTATCTCTATATTTCTGTCAATCGGATATCACAGGCGGCATGGATGTCAGCCCTGGATGGACATGAAGACATAGAAGCTCTGATCCCATGCGCTAGCCTCCTAATATAATAGGATCTCGTACTAAGCACCCGATCATAGATCTCCTTATCTATGGCTGCGGTCGAGCTCTCTAGGGTAGACTGGGATCTAATGTCTATCATACGATTCTAAAAATTAAATTTATAACTATTCTAAGTTTGTACTGAAAATTAAAATATAAATAAAAAAATAGTTGAAAAAACTTACATAAAGCTCCTGACTTTCGGTCGTCCAGCCCCCTGATCATCGCTGATGTGTTCGCTGGTAGATCTCAATCCTACCAGAAAGCTCGCCACTCTCTACATCTCACTATAATTTAAGAATAATTAATAATTATTTAAATAGTTAAAAAATTAATATATGATAAATAAAAATTACTTACCATCTGCTCTATATAGTGAATGAATGGCCTCGAACACCCATAATGCAAGACTATCTGTCTCGCCCAATTTGCGATATTTTTGGCACATCGATCCTACATAGTTAACATTCAAATTAGTCAACAAATAACTAAATTTAAAAATAATTATTATTTAATTATTAAATTCAAAAAAAAGAAGTTACCTAATATGCCAGATCCTCATACGTGCAGCATATGATAGCCCAATCCTCCATAGTGATGCTGTCATATAGCCGCTGTTGCGCTGCCTCCATCCCCTAGTCATATACTATAGCATACTAATGGCGATGAATGCAATGCCAATACTTCTTAAAATATGAGTATAAATGATCATTTACAGCTCACCGCACACGATCGTGCTCAAAATCAACAATGTCAAAAATAGTCTACGAATAACAAATATTATAAGAATACAATGCTAATTAAATATTTAAATAAATATTATTATACCAGTAAATGGCTATAGAAGATCTTTCTTTGAGGTCGTGTAATCTGACACCAATCGAAGAGTATCATCGGGGCATAGCTATGGCAAATGATGCCCAACTCAGTCTGCCATGGCTCGCACCATCCCCTAATAGGCCTGATATAGCCTGACGAAATCTCGATGCAGAGATGCTGTCCCTCATGCTCGTGTCTCCAATGCTCAATGGCAATATTCTTCGATGGACCTTGCCCTTGCCTCAACACCGAAATAGAATGGCCTAAAAAAATAATGATTAAATTATTAGTATAATAGCCATCTATAAACCTAATAGGTAAAGTAAAATCAAATTTTATTATGTAAAAAATATTAACATCCCACTCGGACCCATCTGATCACTCAAACCCACCTCAGTCAGACTTGCCTATATAGGGCCCTCTGGTGACTCCAATGGTGCAGCAGTGAAAATGAAGGAAGGCTCAGGGGTAGGTTGGAAAGTCAATCGTCGTTGTATCCCTTCTGGCGCCATACCTGTAATGCTTAAAGTATGCATATAATTAACTTGACATATAAATGAATGTAATAATCAACAATAATAGTGAAAAATGCATAAATGCTAACGAATATATTTATATTGCATACCATTATTGCAAGAGATGATTTAATAAAGAATATAGATCTACGTATCAATATCCGTATCCTCCTCGATTTATAGATCCTCCTTTGAATCACAATAATCAATTAGTGTATCATCTTCTATCTCATCGTCATTTATGAAATGATCATCGCCCTTTGAATCAATAAGATTAAATACAAAATCGATGCATGCAACTTAAAATTTCTTCGGTTGATAGAATCATATATCTATACTCCATTTTCTCATAGCTCCTTCAGATCATCAATTAAGGATCATAGATATACATCAATTTCATTACTTGATGCTTTGGGATCCAGAATCAATAGTGACATAAAAATAAATGGCTCTTTCATGCATTTCCAAGGTGACACATTATATACAACTAGTATCACAGGCTACATACTGTAGGAAGTACTCAAATTATACCAAAAGAATTAAATCCATCTATCGCTAGACCAAGCCGGATATTGTGTGGGTCACTCGCAAATATTGAATACTTTGCATCGAAGTCTTTCCATACTATAGAGTCAGCCGGATGGCTAAGTATGTTCTCCTCCAAAATCCACTGTTCATGATGCACTACTGCAGAAATGGCCTATGACAGTGCATACTATGGCAACGATTTTTAAAATCACTGCCATAGCTTCTATGACAGCGATTTTCATTAACCGCTACCATAGGTCAGATCTATGACTGCGGTTTATATAACCGCTGCTATAGGCCCGACATATAGCAGCGGTTATTGAAAATCACTGCCATAGGTCGGATCTATAGCAGCGGTTCTTAAAAACCGCTACTATAGGTCCGACTTATGGCAGCGGTTATATATAGCAGTGGTTATCGAAAATCACTGCCATAGGTCGGATCTATAGCAGTGATTTCTAAAAATCTCTGCTATAGGTCGACCTATAGCAGTGGTTCATTATAACCGCTGCCATAAGTCAGACCTATAGTAGCGGTTATTATGAACCGCTGCTATAAGTTGATTTATGATAGTGGTTAATTATAACCGCTGTCATATATATATATATATTTTAAATATTATATAATTTTAAAATTTAATATCCATATTTATTATTTATTATCTAAATAATTATTACTAGAGTATCATCATAAAAGATCATCTCGATCCGATGGCCCTAGCTTCATCGATCAAAAAAATTTGATTGCGACGATCACGAATGATAATGCGATGATCTGATAGATGAAGATCTTCGATAGATCCAAAAATCTATAACGATGATCTCGATATTGTTTGTAGCATACTACCAAAGTTTTACTTCAATCGAATATCATTATCTTGGTCAATTTAGTACAGATTAATTTCAGCCGTTAAACGATAAATGAGTGGTCAAAAGATCAAATGGTGTTCGATTATGAGATAATTTTTTTTTATAAATGATCTTGGCTACTATTTTAATCATTTTTTATGGTGGTGATTATAAAATTCAACTTATGAGATAAAGAATGATCTAAAACTATACGTCTTCTGATAACCATTCTAAAACTTCACTAGTTGTTATGCTCGTGCTTTTGCAATATCTACTTAACATGAATAGTTTATATAAAAATAATTTAAATTTTACTATCATTATTATATAAAATATTTAAAATTATAACAAAGATCATTTAACTAAAAAATTATCTCATAATCGAACGTCGTTTAACCCTTTGATCGCTTGTTTCTAATTTAACGGCCAAAATCATTCCATACTAAATTAACCATGATAACGATATCCGATTGAAGTGAAACTTTGATAGTATGCTATAAACATCATCGAGATTATCGTTGTAGATTTTTGGAATTATCAAAGATCTTCATCTATCAGATCATCGTATCATCATTCGTGATCGTCGAAATTAAATTTTTTTGATCGATGAAGCTAGAAACATCAGATCGAGGCGATCTTTTACGATAACACTCTAATGATAATTATTTAGATAATAAATGATAAAAATAGATATTAAATTTTAAAATTATATTATATTTTAAAAAAAATAAAAAAAAATTATTTTTCATCTATGGCAGTGGTTATCAAAAATTGCTGCCATAGATCTACAACAGTGGTTCTATAACCGCTGCTATAAATCTATGACAGTGGTTTTGGATAACCACTATCATAGATCTATGGCAGCGGTTCGATAACCACTGCCATAGATCTATGACAGCAGTTCGATAACCACTGTCGTTGGTTAGATTAAAAATCTTCAAATTTTTCTTTCCTTCCGTGCGCGTTCGATCTCTCTCGCTCTCTCTTTCTCTCCCTCTTCTTCATCACTGGTGAGGCTCCTCCCCTCTCGGTGTCACCCCTCGTCGCCCCTCCTCCCCCCGACCGATGTCGCCCCACCTCCCTCCCGATCGGTGCCGTCCCTCCTTCCCCCTCGACCGGCACCGCCCCTCCTTCCCCCTCCCTCACTGGCCCCCCATCCCCGATCACCCCTCCCCGCCACCGCCACCCCCCGACCCCCCACCCCTCCATCCGACCCTCCCTTGGCCCCAAGTGAAACCCCCCTCCAGTGAACCCCCATCCGACCCTCCCTCGACCCCTGCGAAACTTTCCCACCGACGAATCCACTTCCACCCTCGCTCAGCCCTTCGAAAACCCACCTCCCCTCCCCACCCCCATCCAACCCTCCCTCGGTCTCCAGCGAACCTCCCCCCTCCAACAAACCCCCATCCGATCCTCCCTCGGCCTCCTATGAAACCCTCCCTCCAGCGACCCCCCATCCACCCTCGACCTTTCGTCGGCCCTCTGTGAAACCCCTCCCCCACACTCTATCCTCCGACCCTAGTGCAAAATCAAACCCCCCTTCCGACGAGCCCCCCACCTCCCTCCTTCAGCCCCTACAAAACCCCCCCCCCCCCCCACCACCACCATTCTGACCCTCCTCCGATCGAGTGCAAAGCCTCCTTCGGCCTCCTCATCACTGTGCCCCCTCCCCCTGGCCCCCCATCTCCGACCGCCCTTACTCTCTCTCTCTTTCCTCTTTTTCTCTCTTCTCTATCTCACTATCTATCTTTTATTTCACCGGTTACCTCTAATACCGTCGTCCTCCTCTAGCGTCATCACCGACGACCCTTGGAGCTTTTGATGCGATCCGCTCTCTATAGCCGTAGGTATATTTTTTTAAATTTTATAGTATTATTTATTAATCATATATATTTATAATAATTTATAAAATATTTATTATAAATATTATAATTATCTGCATGCCATAGTTTTTGGGCCATGCCATGACGGTAGCCTTAGGTCGTGCCATGTTGGTGGCTGTGGACTAGATCTATCAATGGATTGAATTTAGATCGAAATCTAGATATTCAGATCTAGATCCAATTTTAATTACTAGTACCGGATTCGAATCCGACATCGCCGCCATCATTAATTATTTATGAATGTAATTCATGTTGTAGAATTTAGTGCATAATATTTTTTGAATGTTTATATCTTATTATTTTTATTTATTGCATTGCATAATGATAGATCCATCAATTGATTAGTGTACATAATCTCCGACATCTATACAATTATATGTAATTATACGGATTAGAGAATTATGTACAATGATCAATTGATTGTCCAATATGGATAGTTTGAAAATTATAAATAATTTTATAGGTAATTACCGTAATCGAATGATATGCTAAGGATTTTGAATAAAATTTTGGATAGTATTTTTCTTTTGTTCTCCCTACACGGCAAAAGTAAGAAAAAATACTGTCAAAATTTTATTCGATCCCTGTTGCATATCATTTGATTACTGTAATGAACCTATAGAATTAATATAATTTCTAAATGGGATAGGACCTATCTTTACCTATTAGTTGATGATAGGGTGCATTTATTGTATATCTAAAAATGATATTTAATCTGAGTTCCACACATGATTTACTTGCAGTATCATCATTTTTAAAATGGATAAGGGGTGGATAAAGTTTAGTAGGCTCTCGCCAAAATATGAGGCTGAACTTCAAAAATTTTCTAATTATGCTATAGAGAAATTTGGGGACCATGGACTGATCTAATGTTCTTGTAAAAAGTGTATAGATAGACCGTGGCTACCTCATCAAGATGTCAATGATCACCTCACTATTTATGGCTTTAAAGTCGGTTATGAAATTTGTTGGGACCAACATGGTAAGGGCAGGTCACAAGGATGCGATCAACCTAAAGGAGAAGTGAAACAAATAGTTCGTGATATTTTTTCATTTATTGGCCTCAATGATTGTGCATCTATGTCCATGTTTGATCCTATGATTGGTCGAATGATAAATAGTGAGAATGTGGAGAAGGTCCGCAAGTTGATGGAGGATGCTAATATTCTGTTGTATCTCGGATGTGAAAAGATGGCGAAGCTTGAGTTCTTAATCCGATTGTATCATGCAAAATGCTCCAATGGGTTCAATAATAATGGAGTGAACTGCATACTAGAGCTTTTGGAGGACATTCTTTTGGATGATACATGAATTTCGAAGAATAATTATGAGACATCGAAGATTATTGAATAGCTGGGCTTTACGTATACCAAGATACATGCATGTTCCAATGATTGCATGCTCTATTGGGAGGAGGATGTCAACCACAACGAGTGCACGAGGTGCGGTGTATCAAGATGGAAATAGAACAAATATGGCACATCGACTCAGGTACCTCAAAAGTTGATGTGGCACTTTCTTTTGATTCTGAGACTACAAAAATTATTTATGTCGGCAAAGACATCGAAGGACATGAGATGGCATGAAGAGGATCAAACAAAAGATGATGCATTAAGACATCCAGTCGATGGAGAGGCATGGTATAAGTTTAATGAATTACATTCCGACTTCGCATAAGAGATATGTAATATGAGGTTGGTCTTGTCGTGCTATGGTTTCAATCCGTTCAAGCATATGAATACTGTCCAGAGTGTATGACCAATATTTATTCATGTTTACAACCTTCCACCGGGGATATGTATGAAAAAATCTTTTGCTTTCATGATAGTGCTCATCCCTGGATCAATGGAGGTAGGTAATGACATTGATGTTTATTTGCAGACTCTTATTGCCGAGCTAAAATAGTTATGGAGCATTCAAGATGTTCCAACTTTTAATGCTTTGCTGAATGAGTCATGCTCCATGCGTGCAGCACTTTTGTGGACAATAAATAACTTTCCAGCCTATGCCTTAATATCAGGTTGGAGCACCAAAGGTGAGCTAGCATGCCCGATCTGTGGAAGAAACTCTCGATCTAGAAGGTTGACACATCGGAGGAGCTTTAGCTATATGGGGCATCGACGTTTCCTCCATCAAAATCATCCATACAAAAGGGATGCACGCTCCTTTGATGGTACTGTTGAAGAAGGTGAGATGCTTGGCCAGATGTCTGGGAGTGAAGTACTTAGAGAGTTGGATGGTCTCAATGCTGAATTTAAAAAAGATGATCCGATTGGTGATAAAAAAAAGGAAGCATCAATCAAAGAAAGATGATACACACTTTAATTGAAGGAAAAAGAGCATCTTCTTTGACTAGCTATATTGAAAGATAAACTTATTACGCCACTGCTTAAATGTAATGCATATTGAAAAGAATGTGTGTGAGCTTCTTTTGGCAACAATCTTGAATATCAAAGATAAGACCAAGGATGACTTAAATTTTTGACTTAACTTGAAAGAATAGGGTATTATCCAGAGTCGGTAGGGGAGAACAGTGGAGGCTTCCTCATGTATGCTATGTTATGAATGCCTCTGAACGGTCCACATTTCTTCATGCGTTGAAGAACATAAAAGTTCCAGATGGATACTCAAGCAACATATGAAAGCATGTGAATAGTAAGAATGTCAAACTTGGGGGATTGAAGACTCATGATTATCATGTACTGATGCAGAAATTGATCCCAATAGATCCCAATAGCTATTCACCGCGTGCTGCCAAAAAATGTTAGAATGGTGGTTATTCATCTTTGCAACTTTTATAGAGATATTTGTGCAAAGAGGTTGCTAAAGAAAGACGTGAAGAAAATGAAGGCAAGGGCGGTGACTATATTATGTGATCTAGAGAAGATATTTTCACCATCATTTTTCATGATTATGATGCATCTCACCATGCACCTCGTAGGGGAAGTTGCACTTGGAGGCTCAATGTTCTGCCGATGGATGTATCCTACTGAGAGAAATATTCAAACTCTGAAATCTTATGTAAGAAATATGAATCGCCCGGAGGAATGTATAGCAGAAGGTTATTTGGGTCAAGAGTGTATGAATTTTTGTACCATATACTTAAACAAGCTCGAGGTACGTCATAATCGACCAATGAGAAATCAGGATGATCAGTATGAGCCAATAGAGTCTGCATTTGAGTCCATTCTACAGCCAGATGGACTTTCTACTTCATACCGCCTCACTAATTTGAGCATTGAGGAAAGGGATAAGGCACACCGCTACGTGCTCTTCAACTGTGATGTCATTGAGCCGTACATAAGGTGAGTCACTCAGCATTATTTATTTTATAATAATTAGAAAAAAAATACTTAATTATATCTAAATTTATTCTTTGTGCATGCAGTAAACACAAGGATGTCATAAGAGTAAAATATGACGCTCTAAGTATGCGGTAGAAAGAGAAAATGCATAGCAATGAATTTTCTGAATGATTTAAAGATCATGTAAGTGATTATATATTCTTGTTTGGTATAACTTATTGGAACTTGTTTACTAATTAGGTGTCATCTTCTTAATTAGGTGTGGAGATTGCCGCTCAGTGATGTAAACTCTGAAGTGCATACTCTTTCAATGGACCCTAATCGTATCATACGTGAGTATAAATAGCTCGTCATTAATAGACTACAGGTTTAATATTCACAGCAGGTCCGTAAATATGGCAACACAAAATAGTGGCGTCATGTTAAGTGCCACCATTAGGTGTTATGCTAGCTCGAGGGATTCATAGCCTCGTACGAAGGATTTAAACTATTATGGCATGGTGGAGAAGATAGTCATCTTGGACTATTATTCTAAAGAAATGATCGCATTGATGAAGTATGATTAATTTGACACCTTATCACAATCTGGGATGAAGATTGATGAGTATGATTTTACTCTCGTTAACATGCAACGTCATCTCCGCACTGAAGAACCATATATACTTGCTTTCCAAGCTAGTCAATTCTTCTACGTTAGTGATTTCTTCGAGCCTCAATGGGGTATTATTGTGAGGATGGTGCCTAGGCATATTTTTGATGATACTGAAGTTGATGACGATGTTGGATCATAAATGCAAAGTGCTTCTCTAGGACAAAACTTATCTAGTACTGTCAAGGTTCCAGACGCATTTGTCAGGAGTGATGGTGATGTCCATATTATAGATGCCACTAAGCAATGACTTCAACATTCTGGTATAAATTATTGAAGTCTAATTATTAATTTTTATTTAAATTTTTCTTTATTTTTTTCTTATTTTGGTCAAAGAACTCTCTTTCTTTTGATTTTTGGAAGCTTAAGAAAAATGTGTGCCATGCCGATAGGCCGTGCCATGCCGACCATTAAGAGAACCCCTGTCTGGTATAAATATTAGGGACTATTTATTGATGTTATACTAATATTATTGTTCAACATGTTATATTGATTAATGTTCATTAACGATGCAAGTCACGATGGCATCGAAATGGAATTCGAGGATATGTTGGCCTGCATTCCAACTCCAACTTCAGCTCCAGCTTCGGTGATATAGATTTAGGAGACTTTTGATGTATTTTATTTTTTAAAAATATATTATAATAAATTTTATTTGATAATAAAATTTTAGTATTTTAGAATAATTTTTATGTTTATTATATTTTCCTATATTATATATCTATATTTATCAGGTAAAATATATAAAAAAAATTAAAAAAATTAATTTTTTAATTATAAAAAGATCTACGGCATCGATTTTATAATCGCTGTCATATCCGTACCAACCGCTACCATAGATCCATGGTGCTAACAGTGCCAACTGCTACATTAGATCTATGACAGTGGTTAAGAAACCGCTGCTATAGATTACCTATGGCAGCGGTTATGTAATCGCTGCTATAGATAACCTATGACAGTGGTTACTTAACCGCTGCTATAGATCGATCTATTGCAGCAATTTATAAATCAATGCAATAGGCTATCTATGGCAGCGGTTCAAACAACCGCTACAACAACCGCCGCCATAGAGCTATGGTGACGGTCGCAGTGGCAGTGGTTAGAAAATCGCTGCCATAGCCTATGGCACTGATTTTTTGGGCTACAGCAGTGGTTATGAACTGCTGTCGTAGCCCTTTTTTGTAGTAGTCGTGCCATCTCATTTCTTCAATGGTCTTTATGGACATATACAACCTTTGAAGTCTTAGAATCAATGGAAAATATCTTAAAACCTTATGAGGTTTCTTCTTTCTTTTCCTATTATTAGTTTTATACCTAGGCTTATCACATTGCAGACATTCACTTGCTTATTCGTTCTCCTTGTAAAATAATATACAATCATATTTGCAGGCATGTATAGGAATATAGCCAAGTTCCAATTTTTGCATATACATTTTTGCTTTAGTATATGATTTTGGAAGTATCGATCTATCGAAAAGAGCTGCTTTGATCAATGCTAAATTTTGATCAAAAGACTTCTAACTCCATCAATTCACAGTTTTAATATGAAGCAATTTTATCAAAAACTCTAACTTAGAGAACTTCACACAATTTGGATAGAGTGGCTCTCGTGCATCCCGAACAAGCTTTGTAAACTAATCAGAAGTCTTTTCTACGTCATTAATATTGTATTCATGATCAGAACTACCTTGAGATGCACTAGCACTCATGGATATATTTGAGCTAACATCTTGATGTAAATCATCCAATAGTGAACCTATATCACCATGTTTCACTGATTTAGTAGCATCAATATCATCTTCAATATCGTCATCGTCGTATACAATTTTATTCGGATCACCCTTCCCATGCCATATCCAACGAGTGTACTTCTTGTCCATATCAAAATATAGCAGATGCTCCTCAACAAGTGATATGTGATGATATACCATATTGACACATCTTTTACATGGACACTTTATCCAACTGGCACTATCAACCTTACACTGTGCAAATTCAATAAAATCTCGAATACCATTTCGATATTCAGGCAAAAAATATCCCTGATGTTCATCCAACTTTTGTCGATATTCATCTGACAACAAAGAATAATGACTCATGAATCCTAACTCTACCAACTCCTTCCTAATAGGTGTGGTCCTATCCCTTTCAAAAATGCATCACTTTTATTGTTGTCATAGCTTTGTTCTTTGTTCCATATCTAAAAAAAATCTAGCAGCATCTTCCTATAGTTCTCCAAGTACACAATATAGATTGATCATATATTAACCACATCTAATATGTACCTAGAGAACAAACAAGATAACTATGATGAAATTTTTCAAATTAGAACATAGAATACTATGACAATAATAAAATATTGATGCATTTTTGAACTGCTCTAATCGGGGCATCCAAGAAGCATTCACAAAGTCTATTTTGGGGATCCTATAATTGACTCTTGAATAGGAGTGTAAGGTTATATCAAAGCATGCATTAAATCATTAGTAGATAGGATCCCAGACCGAATCCCGAATAGGATCCTAGACCAGATCCTGGACAGGATCCAGATCAAAATTGGATCCGTCAGATGATCATGACCCAAATCCCGAATCAGATCCCAGACATGATCCCAGATCGAGATCCAATCCAGATCATGATCCAAATCTCGGACGAGATCCTAACTCATATTCTTGATCAAAACTCAATCCGAATTCCAGACTGGATAGTTCATATACATTAGAAATTAAAACCTTCAATTTATATAAATTAAAATAATAAATCATAATTATAATAAAATATAGGAACTAAATATAGTGGCAAGATTAAACTATAACAAGTAAAAATATAAAACTATAATTACAAACCTAATTAGTTTAATTATATTTTTTTTTAATTTTTAATTATTATTATTTTTTTAATAGAGTCTTATTTTTTTTTATTTATTAAAATTTCATAAATTACTAAAGACTAAACCCCCTAGGGTCCTTCACCCTCCACCCATCAAAGCCCCCCACCCCCTGCGGCTCCCCTCCGCCGCCCACCAGTCGCGGCTCCCCACCAGAGCCATCACCATCGGTGGTGGACCCCCCATGCACCCCCATCCATCCCCCACCCATCGTGGCCCCTCCCAGCCCCCTAGTCCTGTGTCACCAATATACCCACCGTGGCCCGGCCCCCACCCCTGCGGCTCCCCTCCGCCGCCCACCACCCACGGCCCCACCTGACCCGTCACCACCCCCTCCATGCCCCATGCACTCCCCTCCGCCCCCCACCAGTCGCGGCCCGTCCGGCCCCCCAGCCCATGCACCGCCATGTACCCATCGCGGCCCTCCAACCCTATTGCGCCCCTCCGCCGCCCACCACCCGCAGCCCCCTCCACCACCCACCACCCGTGGCCCCCCACCCGACCCATCATCGATGCCGCTCCATGTCCCCTGCATCCCCCTCCACCTCACACCACCCATCCCATCACCACCGCCCCTCGGCGCCCCGTCCCCTACGGCATCGGCCCTCCGTGCACCTCCCACCACCAACAAACTCCACCAAGCCCATCAACCATAATGCATGGCCTGCAGCTAACACCCATCCTCCGTGCCTCGCAGCTCACCATCGACCACCGTACAGCAACACATGTGGCTCCTAGATCGAAAGAACAAATAAAAAAAATTCTAATCCACGATCGGTTGGTCAGGATCGAATTAAGTTACTTATGATCGATTCAAGCATAATGACAGCGGTAATGGCATTGACAATGATGGCGAGTATGGTGGTGATGATGGAGGCGGCAATGGGAGCGGCAGCGGGAAATGCAGTCACCGACCGGTGGAAGTTCAGGAGGAGGGGGAGAGAGAGGATGAGGGGGAAAGAGGGTTTTGGGCCAAGAGAGAGTGGGTTTTGTTAGAGTAGGGGGAGATATTTAAAGACTTTTAGCAATGAAAATATTTGCGACAAAATTTTTATCGCTAAAAATATTATTTATGATGAAATTTTTTTTTATTGCTACTGTTTCTTACTTACAATGATAAATTTTGTCGTAAATACTTTCATCACTAATATTTTTTATGAAATATTTTTCTAAAAATATTTTTTCACTCCAAAAAATATTAAAATAAATTTTTTATGATGGAAATAAATTTTCATTGCTAATCATAATTATTTAGGACTAAATATTCCATCGCAAAGACTTTCATTGCTATTAATTATTATTTATTTATGATGAATTTTTTTTACGTCACAAAAAATGATTATTATTGATGAAAAATTTTCATCACTAATAATTCATCGTAAATACTTTAATCAAAATTTTAAAAATAAAAAAAAATATAGACTATTTTAAAAATAAAAAATAACAAAAATACGTCGTGCATGATCAATGCGATGGGATTGAGGGGTGCGAGCATATCCACTGTTAGCTAGCCTGCAAGCTAATTAATATTTTTTTCTAATTTTTGAAGAATTAGTATTCTTTTAAAATTAAAATTTTTATTTTTTTTAAATATTATATAATTTTAAATTTTAAAATCTATCTTCATCATTTATTATTTAAGTATTTATCATGCAAGTACCATCATAAAATATCATCTCGATCAGGTAGTTCTAGCTATGTAAATCGATAAAATTTAATTTCAATGATCACGAATGATCGTAAGATGATCTAATAGATAAAAATCACCAATCAGCTCAAATATTTGTAATGATAATCTCGATGACATTTGTAGTGCACTAGCAAAATTTTACCTTAATTGGATATAATTATAGTAGTCAATTTAGCATGGGATGATTTGGATCGTTAAATAAAAAATAAATGATTAAAATGCCAATTGATGTGTGTTCATTAGATGATTATTTTAGATAAATGATCTTTGCTGATAGTTTGATTATTTTTATGGTGGTGATCGTAAAAACCAAACCATGTGTATATAAATTATCTAAAAGTACACGTCTCCTGACATATATTCTTAAAGTTTCTTAGCAATTATACTTATACTTTTGTAAAATATACTTAACGTGGATAATTCATAGATGCGAAGTTTAGATTTTATAATAACCACCGTACAGATGATTAAAATAGTAGTAAAGATCACTTGTCAAAAAATTATCTTGTAATCGGACATCGTTTGGCCTTTTAATCATTCATTTTTTATTTAATGGTCTAAATCATCTCATGCTAAATTAACTATTATAATTATATCTGATTGAAGTAAAATATTGCTAATATACTGTAAATATCATAAAAATCATCGTTGTAAGTTTTCAGATCCATCAGCGATTTCTATCATTAGATCATCATATGATTGTTCGTGACCATTGAATCAAATTTTATCGATCTGCATAGCTAGAGCAACAAGATCAAGGTGATATTTTGTGACGGTGGTTGTATGATAATCACTTAAACAATGAATGATGAAGATGGACTTTCAATTATAAAATTATGTAATATTCAGAGATAAATTTAAAAAGTGATTTATTAGCGATGAAAATTAATATTCCATTATAAATAATTGATTATTAGTGATAAAAATAAATCATCATAAATAAACTATCATTAATTAATCATTTTTAAAAATTTAAAAAGATTATTTGTTAGTGACGAAATCTTTTGCGTCACTAATAATGATTATTTACGATGAAATATTAAGTTTTGTCGCAAATAATACATTATTTATGATGCAAAAAATTTTATTACTAATAAATTATCTTTTTAATTTTTAAAAATAATTAATTAATGGTCGCTTATTAGCGACAAAACTTTTTCATCGCAAATAGTTCATTATTTGCGATGGAAGTTTGTATTTCATCGCAAATAATCGATTATTAGCGATGCAATATTTTGGTCACTAATAAAGTATCTTTTTAATTTTTAAAATGATTAATTAACGATCGATTATTAGCGATGAAATTTTTCATCGCTAATAATCAATTATTAGTGATGGAACTTAATGTTCCATCGAAAATAATTGATTATTATAGCAACAGAATTTTATTTCCATCAGTAATAATTTTTATTAGCGATGTAATTTTTATTTTATCGCTAATAATCTTATTTGCGATGAAATTTGTTTCATCGCAAATATATCCATTGTAAAAGACCATATTTCTTATAGTTATATCCCATTTGTACTTTCATGTTCTTAATGGTAGCTTGTTAGTTTTGGAAGTTTGCCTTAGTTTAACCTATGAAATCAGTAGTGGCCTTGGTAAGAGTTGCAACCAATTCTTCCAAGTTGGACTTCTTTTCTTGCTGTAGAAAACTAGATGGTCCTCTATTTTGATAATTTTGTTGTTGCTGTTGATTTTCTTAGAAAAAGTTTGGATGGTTCTTTCAAGCAGGCGTGTAGATATTTGAGTATGGATTATTCTATTGCCTTCTTTGGTTTGCCATATATTGCACTTGTTCTTACATTGGAGGTATGAATGAGCTGTCAATCGAGCAATCTTGAGTAATATGTTGCCCACTACATATCTCATAGGCCTGCACACGAGTATTGACATCATTAATAGAGCAATGATCAATTTTTTTGAAAATAGTGCCTACCTTTGCATTGAGTGTAGTAATAACATCTATCTCATGAACCCCAATAGGTCTCTATGCCATGTTCCTCTCGTTGGACCATTGGTAATTATTGTTGGCCATTTCCTCCTAAAGATTATAGGCCTCATCAAGTGACTTTCCCATCAATGAACCTTCACCAGTAGCATTAATATTAATTCTAGTCTGATTATTCAACCCATTATAAAAGAATTGTACAACCAACCATTTAGGTAGCCCATGGTGTAGACACCTCTTAAGCGGATCCTTAAACCATTCCCAAGCTTCATATAAGGTCTCCATATCGAATTGCACGAAGGTTTGGATGTCAGTCCTCAACTTGATAGCCTTAGCAGATGGAAAGAATTTTGCCAAAAAATTTTATGCTAAGTCATTCCAAGTGATGATTGAGCCAGCAGGAAGAGATTGTAACCATACTTTAGCCTTGTCTCTAAGTGAAAACGGGAACAGTCTCAACCAAATTGCATCATCTGACACTCCATTCTACTTAAGGGTATCACATATTTTCAAGAAGTTTGCAATGTGTGCATTAAGATCATCATTAGGCAATCCTCCAAACTGAACTGCTGTCTAAACTATTTGGATCAAAGCAGGCTTGATCTCAAAGTTGTTTGCCTGCATAGGTGGCCTTGTGATGCTAGATGAAGCTCCATTCACAGTAGGCATGGCATAATCCTATAGTGCCCTAGGGTTTGCTTCTCTAGCAACCTCATTATTCCATATGCAACTACCTCTCTCCTTAGATCTTCAGCCATTTCTGGATCTACTTTTGCCTCAAATTTCTTTTCTTCTTTGATGACTTTTCTGTTTTGTCCATAGGTGTGTTCAATTTCTTGACTTGAAATAGAATTTAATTCAATTCTCACAAGTCGATCCGATTTCTTTTTCCAAGTTACAATTTTGAAAGATTATTATTATTATTATTATTAGGAGAAGAGAGAAGAGGAAGTAGAGATAGAAAAGAAAAGAGTTATAGAGATGAGTCCTAAAGAGTCCTAAATCTAGAGATGAAAGAGAAGAGTATTTTAATTAGGTTTAAAGTTTAATGACAAACAAGTTAGCATAAAATTGACTATCTATCCTAGGGTTAATCTAGATCTAGACAGCTTCTAACTATTTCAAGACCGTCTTCAAGCACTCCAAGCCCAAAACTGACTAACTATCTCGATCAGATAAGTATAAGATGTGGGAGGTCCCCTATTTGTTGCTTTTCTTAGATACCAACTGAGTTGACTAGATTAGACAATGGAATCAATTGAAAACCATCTTTTTAAATCACTTATCTTAGACACCGAGCAGCTAATCAATCTAAATCCGATCTGACTCTAGAACTTTCTTATCCTATTGAGCTCGAATATTCTAAAACCATCGTCTAATTGATTTTAGATTAAGATCTAGATTATGCAGGATGAAGGATGTAATTTTTGGGCTAAGAAAGAATGATCAAATTCTCATCTTATCTGATTAATAGGTTAAGTATCCTTAAAGTTAATTATGGAGATGCAATGCAAAGAAACAAGGTATCCAATCAAATTTAATTTTTTTTAAATATTTTTGGTTATGCTATATTAGTTAAGTATTATGAAATATCAATATTTTTTATTATTATTTTAATTTTTTTATTTTCTAGAGTTTTGCAAAAAATAAGTTTAAGTAATTAAGTCTAAAAAAATTCACTAAGCTATAAAAAGCAGTAAATTTTTTTAAACTATGAAAAATAAAAAATATCTAAAAATAATAAGTAGTAAGTTAATTATGTAAAATAAAATAATTATTAAACCATGCAATTAAGGTAATCTAGCTAGAAAGTATAAAGATCTATCATATATAAAAAAAATTTAAAGCAAGAAATAAAAATTAAAAGCAATAAAGTATATAATTTTTTTAATATTTAAAAATAATAAAAAAAATATTTAGATTACTAGTAAAATAAACTATTTTTGATATTAAAGCACCAGTCCTCGACAATGATGCCAAAAACTTAATAGCCTATTTCGTAAGTGCACAAAATCGCTCAAGTAATACAATAATGAATAAGCGATCATTTTTATGAGGATTGAGTTTAATTATCAAAAATAAATGTTGATTTTACTAATATCTAAATGATTGAAATTGAATGACAATAGGAACTAAAGCTAAAATTAATTCTAAAGAACTCAATGAAAGTTGAATCAAAATTTCATTGATAAAGCACTAGGGTATATCTGATTTCACTTAGACCAATTATCAATTTCTGATATTTTGATTAATAATCTAAATTTAATTATTAATGCAAGGATCAATAATCCTAAATTATTTAATAATCTCTTTCAAGATTTATTTAAAATAGTAATTAAAATCTATAATCTATCTTCTAATAGTAAAATAGATTTTAATTAGTTCATTAAGCATAGTGATTATTCTCAAGATCCCACAGGTCAAATCTTCTACTTTTGCTCTAATTATTATTCCTATGATGCTTATTATTAACTCTAATTTATAATCTTTTTTTTCAGTACTAATTATAAATCAAAATCAATCAAGTACCAAAGATAATAATACTTAAAAGCATTAAGTACAAATAACAAGCAATTGCATTAACAAAAAAAATTAATACAAGATCTAGAATTGAAATTGAATCCAAATTACATCAGGTATCTTAGCTAGAAATTTAGCTTTTCATCATATCAAAATTAAACTCAAGTTTACTTGAATAAAAATCCAAAATCATCCTAACAATGAGTTCTAGAAAATAAATTCAAAATAGACAAGAAAAAGAATTAAAAACTCTGAAGGAATTGTAGAGCAGAACGAATCCTCTCTTCAAATCTTTTAGATGCTCCAAACTCTCCTTACTTGATTACCAACTTTCAAAAATGATTCTCCTCTCTCTTTGCTAGTATTTTAGGATCCTTAAATAGGGCTAGGGCTAGGGTTAAGGTGGTAATTTTCTCATGATTTTATTCTATGTATAATTTTTTTTATTTGGTATAGAATCTCTCCTCATTTGGATAGGCTTCAAGCAATCACCAACTATCTACTCCTTATGCTATCTAAATTTTCTGATTTTATTCTAATTTTTATAGTAAAAGAAGGAAAGGAGGCATGGTTAATAAGTGGAGAAGGATTCCTTCCTTCTTAAGCCATCTTGGGTCCACAAAATCTACAAAACAAAGTAAGGTTTCAGCTACCTAAATCATATTTTCTGAGAATTGGTCCCAATTTTTTTCAAGTTTGCTCCTTATGCAAAATTAGTTTGGACTCTGATTTTCTATCATTTAATTTTTTTCGAGATAGCTCCTTGCCAGCCAAAATTGGTTGCCATATCAGGTCTTTGTGCTAAGAAAAATTGAGAAGAATCTAGGTGTATCGGGTGTTTCTTGTTTTGTCCAACATTGTTATCAACTTTAATCTAATGTAGCTACTTCATCTAAAATCTAAATTCAATTCTATGAATTATGTTTCTTTTTTGCTTCTCTCAGAATTCTGTAGGATCTAGTCTTGCTTAATTTAGAGTCATGTAGCTTGCCTTTTAGGGGTCCTCATTACCAAAATATCTAGAATTTAGATTGATTGACTAGATGAGAGAGATTAACTGCTTGATTTGTTTCCTACACCCCTAGTTTCTTTTCTAACTGATGATGCCAAAAAAAGATAAGGTATGGGGTCTATTGATATCTTGATTTGGTTATTCTGCTTTGAGATGGACTCTGATTTTGATGTAAGATCATGATGACTTCGGATGATAAATCTTGTCGAATTTGACTCAACCAATTTTACTTAATTTGACCTTTAAAACATGGTTAAGCCCAATTAGATGTGACCTAGCTCAATTACCTACAATCGATATAAAACATATCAGGATCTTACATTTATTTAGTTAATTATTATACCAATTTTAGAATGCTCTAACCATTGTAATCAATTTATTCTCAAAAATTTTGAACAGTAGATATGAGATAGGATGGAAAGAAAACACAAGGGATCAAAAGGATATGGCAAAGAAATGCCTATGTCATTTCTCTCAAGTAAATTGCCTATATTTTATTTCAACAAATACAACAGAAACTCACAAATAGGATTGGCGAAGCAAGATAACTATCTCCTATACAAGATGTTATCTAAGTATTTACAAGTTTAAAATATTCAATCCCTGAATTTGACTTCCAAATTCAAAGCTAAGATAGCCAAACACAAAGACAGAATCATCCCTCCTTTATATCCTTACAAGTCATCGGTGAATCAACATCTCCTTTTTTTTCATTTTTTTAATTTTATTATTTTTTTTTGCAAATGAATAAAACAAAACAAAAATAAAGATAAGGATGTAAGCATAATTATAGTATACTATGCCAAAAAAAATTTAATAAAATGGTGTGGTTGAAGGTGTAATCGCATCTTGATAGACATGATGAGAAGTATGGTTAGTAAATTCTTATTATTCTTGAATTTATGAAAAGAAGTCTTGAAAATCGCTATGTATATCCTAAATCGAGTACCAAGTAAGGTCATTCCTAAAACTTCTTTTGAGTTATATATGGATAGAAAATCAAGTTTAAGATATTTACATATTTGGAATTGTCCAGTAAAGACTCGATTATATGATCCATAGAAAAAAAAATTAGATCCTAGAACTATTTGCTGTTATTTTATAGGATATTCAGAAAGATCAAAAAATTTTAGATTTTATTATTCATCACATACCACTAAAATTGTTGAAACTAAAATTGCTAGGTTCATTGAGGATGGTGAAAATAGTGAGAGTGGTACACCACATAATATAGTATTATAAAAAATAAAAGAATCTCTTTCTATTATAGTAACACTTAGAGATATTCCACTTGAGCCTGCACAATCTAAAATAGTAGAACATCAACAAGTGATCGATATACCACTTTCTGAATAAACTGTCAATGAACCTGATCTAATTAAAAATAATCATAATAATAATACTAAATCTAAAATATTATGGAGATCTACTAGAATTAGAAGATCGACTATTTCAGATGATTATATTATTTACTTACAAGAATATAATTATGATATTGGAATGAAGGATGATCTAGTTTCATTTAAAGATGTTATGAAAAATGAACTTTAGTTAAATTTCATAAAACATGAGATGAAATTCATGAATAAAAATTAAATTTAAAAATTTATTGAATTATCTTAAGAATTTTAAGCCTGTAGGTTGTAAATAAATTTTTAAAATCAAATAAAATTCTAAAAATAATATCAAAAGATATAAAGCTAAACTTATAGTAAAGAAATTCACTCAAAAGAAAGGTATCGATTATCATAAAATATTTTATTTTATTTCTAGAAAGAATTCATTCAGAATCATTATAGCATTAATAGCTTATTTTAATTTATAACTATATCAAATGGATGTCAAGACTGCATTCTTGAATGAAGATTTAAAGAAAGAGATGTATATGAAATAATCTGAAGGATTTCTAGTATAAGAAAATAAAAAGCTGGTATGTAGGTTAAAGAAATCTATATATGATCTTAAGCAAGCTTCCAAGCAATGATACCTAAAGTTTAATCATATCATTGTTTGCTTCAGATTTAAGAAAAACATTGCTGATCGATGCATATATCTGAAGGTGAATAAAAGTAAGTTTATATTTTTGATACTATATGTGGATGATATCTTACTAGTCAGTAATAATTTGGATCTCTTGTATGAAACTAAAAAATTTTTTTCAAATATTTTGACATGAAAGATATGAAAGACGCTTCTTATGTTCTTGATATAGAAATCCATAGTGATAGAAACAAGAAATTACTTGGTTTATCTCAAAAAAATTATATTACTAGGACCCTAGAAAGGTTTGAAATATCAAGCAGCTCATCAAGTGAAGTATCAATTATTAAGAGTGATAAATTCAGTAAATTTCAGTATCCCAAAAATGAGATTGAGAGAAATCAAATGAAGGATATATCATATGCATCTATAGTGGGTAGTCTGACGTATGCTCAAGTATGTACTCGTTTTGATATCAGTTTTATTTTGAAAATGCTTGGTAGATATCAGAGTAATCCAGCTATGGACCACTAGAAAGCTGCCAAGAAAATGATGCGATATCTTCAGAAAACTAAAGATTATATGCTTACTTATGGGATGGTTGATCAATTGAAAGTGATAAGTTATTCAGATGCAGATTTTGTTGGTTGTTTTGATAGTCGAAAGTCTACATCATGTTACATCTTTCTATTAGCTGGTGGAGCAATCTCATGGAGGAGTACAAAATAATGCATTATTGCCTACTTTACTATAGAAGCTAAATATATAAGCTGCTATGAGGCTTCCTTACATGCTCTATGGTTGAAAAAATTCATCTTAAGATTCGGAGTTATGGATTCTATTTTTAAGCTGCAGAGAATTTATTGTGATAATTCTACTATAGTTTCTTTCTCTAGTAGCAAGATGACTAATGCAAACAAATACATTGATGTTAAATATCGTGCTATAAATGATAGAATTAGTAGTCATCAGGTGTCTATTGATTCTATTGGTACTGCTTGTATGATAGCTAATTCTTTGACGAAAAATTTAGTATAATAATTTTTAAAGAGCATATAAAAGTTATGGACATTTATTATTAAAATATTTAATTTATAATAGATATTTATTTTAGATCTCTTAATAGCTTGATAATTGCTATTACTTCTATTTAATTATTATTTTTATACATTATGATTGACTTTTGTCAAAATTAAAGTAAACAAAAATGTCATTTATATGACATAACAGTAGGACCATTATCATAGGCATTATGATTTTTGATAGTCTATGTATTCCAGCATATAAGACTGGATTAAGTGAGGATTATTGATATCATGATACATGGAAGAAAGTATTGCAATTGAGATGTATAACCGTCATGATTTGCATTAATAGTTTTTACTTAATCAAAGTATAAAGGATCTTTTAAGAAATAGATAATTAGATAATTTTTTTAAAAAATAAGTACGCACTCGTCGGATCAATTTTAAAATTCTGATTCATAATTATTATTTTTAAAAAATTAAAAATATATATTTTTATTTATTTTTAAAATATTTTGATAAAATTAAAGAGTTAATTTTAAGTGATAATATAGGTCAAGTGGAAGAATGTTATATTTAACCTTTAATGTGACCTAATTGTCACTTAGTCAGGTTTAACTCATTGACTCAAGTCTTGAATCAATTATGGTGAGCCCAATTAATTAAAAAATTTTATTCCTAATAAGACTTAGACTAGAATTTCTACTCTAATTAGGATTAAGTCTTTTGATGGGATAAAATAAATGCAGGTATAAATAGAGATGGCTTGATTCTTTTTTCAACTCTCAGATGGGCATGACGATTCCCATCAATCGTTCGCATTAAGATAGAGGATGAGGAGAGCAAAAATCAGCTGCCTATGGAAGACAGCTCTGATGCTCTGCGGACTACGAGATCATCATATTGGTAAAACGTTGGTGTAAGATATATTTCTATTTGATTTTGCATGAATATTGAAGCACGATTTAGCCATAAAAAATTAAATTATCTAATACTATGATCACTCCCTTGCTCCATACTTGTCTCTGATAAATAATCACTATGAGCACTTAGTTCCCAAAATTGGTAAGTGCTCTGGAAATTGTATGACAAAGAAATGAATCAAATTACAAGAATGAGAAACATATAGTTTAGCAACTACCAAAATAAACATTGAAATACAATAACACAAGCAAAATAAACTCTCTGCACTAAATCAAATACAGACAGACCCATTTTTTTTTTTGGAGTTTAACAGGCATTTTCATAGGTTTATTTTATTATAGAAATCTTCTCTCCCTTCTAAACAATGTATCCTTTTAGCTATAACTTTGAAAAATAGAGAGAAGACTATCATGAGGCCTTCAACGTCGCTATTCCTCTTCATGTTAACCTCTACGACCCCGCCCTCCTCTACGGTGGCTCTCTCTATCTCCTTCTTTTCTTTACTAATGATCTTTTTTTTTCCTCATTTTTTTTCTTCTCATCCACTTTTCTTTTCATCATTTTTCTATATAAGTGAGAGATATTTTCATCTATTAAAATAATAAACTAATAAGGACAAGACAGAACTATATTAAAATATTTTGATAACTAGAAAGATTAATTTAATTATTTTTAAAATATAAAAAATATAAATAAAATTAAAATAAAATTAAAAAAATATTTTTATAATTTATCTAATATTCAACTGAAAAAGATCAATAATATTTTTGAAACTTTGATAAGGAAAAGACGGCAAGGTGACGCATGTGTTCTTTTACATGGTTAAGAAAAACATTGCACGGAACAACCAAAGACAAATTGTCAGATGGTGTAAACCCCGGTTGACTAATTAACCTCCTAGCTCCCACGGATGAGCGCACTCAGGCTTAAACCCTCTCGGGCGCTTGACCGTCTGAAATTATCGTCAGTAGAACTTAAGCTCTGACCGGTCAAACACGCTGCCGTCTGGTGACCGTTGACTGCGCTCATAGCCGGATCGTTGCCGCTCGAGGATAAGATCAAATCTCAAAGCACAGCGTGGCCGCGACTGTCGTGCACGGCGAGTGCATGGAGCGGCGGCTTCCTCGCTGGCGGCATACAGTTCCATGCATGCACGTGCGTGATGAGTAACACGTAAGTGCATCTCGAACGGTATCTTTTTTTCCCATCCAAACTCATCAGAAATCCAGCATGTGGACTTTAAAATGTGTGTAGCAAGCTTATCACGTAGGCTCGTCGAAGCTTTCTTTTCTTTTCCTTAACTCGCTTTATATATATATATATATATGGATTTTTCTAAGGATGCATGTTATATTTTGAAAGATACGCAAAGTACAATCAAAGAAAATCAGCCATCCTTTCACACAAAAGATTTTGAAAATATAATTATATAAAATATGATCTAAGAGCTTACATCATTAAAAAAAAAAATTTATTTTTTTATATAAAAGATGCTGCACGAACCTCTTAATTAGGGCCTTGACGAACGGTAGTAGTCCAAAAGGTTTTGCCATCGAGATATCGTAAGCCACGAAAACCGGAGGCCAACCCCAGAGCAAACAAAGAAGAGGATACTTTCTCAAAGCACTTTTGGTTCTTCTCAATTCAAGGTAGAGGGTGGATTAATTTCACGGGGTTGGTAGGGCTTTTGTGTGGTGCCTGCGGTTGTTACCGGTATCATTTCTTGCATGGACGTGGTTATTGATAAATCACAAACATGGAAATTTATTACTAATAAATCACCGATAGCATCGGAGGTGACAACTCGATCTGATGCGTTATATGCAAGTAATTATGAGAAAATTCAACTTGACCAAGCTAGAGGATCAAAAGTAAACATGTCATTGTGAGCCCGTCTAGCTCGGTCGGTAGAGCGCAAGGCTCTTGATCTCGTGGTCATCGGTTTATTACCAAAGAAAAGCAAAGCCTATCTTAAAAATAGACCGACCAACCAAAATATGTATAGGTGGCATAAGGTTTTTAGTCAATTTTTGGGTAAGCTCTCTAATCCACCTACTTGCAACCTACAAAGGCTTGTGGAGTAAAGAACGTCCTTAATTTACCGCATCGGACCAGTTTTGTGAAGTTAAGCACCTTTCAAGGATGGTTTCTCAATCCTCTCCCCATCACCTGGAAGGAAAATGGCCAATGGTACCAGATATAGTGTTAGGCATTTTCAAACTAGATTTTTTTGGTTGGTCCTGTGCAAAATCCCTACTGATGGGGCATACCCGGTTCGTTAGTTGATTAGAATTTTTTTTTAAAAAAAATTACATTATTTATATATTATTCCAGAGACCAATAATGCTGTTGACTAAATGACTGCTTTTATGGCTGAATATTCAAGATCAATTTTTTAGGACTCTATCACAGTTCTTTTTATTTAATTTTTAAATATTTTATTTTTTTTGATTCTCATAAATATATTTATTTATATTTAATTTAATAAAATAAATTTATTTTTATAAAAAATTATATAATTATATATGATAGACATGTTAATCATGATATAATTTCAAATATTGATCTTTGCCGACGACTTGACGGAATGATTGATTCACGTGACATTGACCACCAAATATTAACAACTGCATGCTATTATAAATTTCAATCCTCTTTAATTTGATATGCTAGAAGTCCATATTATAATAATAAAATTAAATAAATATAAAATATATAAATATATAAATCATAATTTATATATATATATGAAGTCGTATAAATTGCTCATACATAGCATACTCAATCGATGGTGGATACCAATTGTATAGGTGATATTGATTACTAATTTTTTTCCCTACTTTTTTTTTTTTTACACCATATAATCTCTTTATTCAATTCAAAAATAAATATCCAAGAAGTGACCTCCAGAATATATTAAGTTTATTTATTAATTTTTTTTAACTAATTACCCATAATCATTTAAATGATAAAACATTGAATCTAGTATGAAAGAGCCTGTCAGTACTATATTCCGTGCTGTTGAGCATCAGTCCTCGTAATAGCTGGGTGACAGTTGGGCCCTACGTAATTCACAGGTTCTGGCAGGAGGTTGGTGCGTGCATAGAATGGTCCTGGGAAGCGGCGCTCTTTTTCTCTCCCCAAAAGACGATTTAAACTTGACAGGCCACACTTGCCAACTTTCCATCTTGGTGGGACCGGGTGCACAATGAGGGTGCAATCGGTTTCCACTTTTCAATTTGGACTTATGTTTTCACAGTCAATCCAGCGATCCAAAAGACCTTTTTTGTGATTTATATTAAAAAAAAAAAAATATATATATATATATATATATATATATATATATATATTTATGATTGTTAAGACTAATGATAAATAATGAAAAATATATATTAATTTTCTAAACATCAAATTAAACAGATATAGAAAACTATGATATATAATTTCTATCAATATATTTTTCATATCTTATAAATTATTCAAATGAAGAGTATGCATGGGATATTCTATCCATATCATCATCACTTACAATTCAGATAAAAATCTTTAGATTATTTTTTCATTAATATATCTAGATTCTAATTATTTAAAATTTTATTAATTTCATTATATATTCATAAATATTCATGTTTTAGTAGAAGCATCTCTATAAACTACAAATTCAAGATGCTACATGCAATGTTTGCCTCCATATTTATATATGTAAATATATTAATATTTTTTATATTTATATTTTTATTTTAATATATAATTATTTGGTCAATTTTTTTCTTTTTCTAACCCGAATGTTGGCTCCTGGCTGGTCCGATCTCGTTAAACTTTTTGGGATGCTACAAAAAGAACTTCGAAATGTCATGGTTTTCTATGTCAAAAAAAACAAAAAAGGTCACGACGTTTTGAAGGAAACAAATGGTGTAATTTTGCATCAAAAAGAAACAAGTGGGGTACTCTGCCACGCGCCCTGAAGAGACCCTACCTACCTCTTCTTTTTTTCTTTTTTTTTTTCTTTATTTTTTAATTTAATTTTTTATAAAAAAATTATCTATAAATTTTTAATTAATTTAAATTTATTTTTAAATTCTTAGATCTCATAGATTGAATAAAATCTTTCTAAACTATATAGGAGTTATTTTTAGATCTCTACCATTTTCATCTGTATTATGGTTATAATTTTTTAAATTTTTTACATATTTATATTTTTTGATTATATGATTTTTATCTTGAATCACGTATTAGTAATTTTTTGTTATATATTTTTTATCTTTGATTTCATGATTTATGGTTACACGAATAAAATCATAAATGGTATAGGAATTTTAAAATAATTTTTTATATAATTTAAGAAGATTTTATTTCATTCGTGAGATCCAAAATTTTTTTAAAAAAATAGATTAATAAATAATATATATATATATATATATATATATATATATATATATATATATATATATATATATATATATATATATATATATATATATATATATATATATATATATATATATATATATATATATATATATTCCACCTCTTTCGTCCCTTCACTTCTTCATGGCCGTGACACGGAACAAATATCTTAGATTTTTAGCAAGCGGGCTGCGGACATACACACATAGACCAACTGAGGAAAAACATAAATCCATATAACGATCACAAAATATATTAAGCCTCTCTCTAGCTTACTCCAGAACAAATCTTAACTTATCCCTAACAACGACATCCAGACCAGTAGCGACAAAGAAAAAGATATATATATATATAGAGAGAGAGAGAGAGACTAAATTAGGTGGTACAAGGGACTGCATTAATGCATCAACGAGCTGCAACGGGGAGGCTGTGCAAGACTACGGTCTCAACCGTGAGCCCCGGCCCGAATCCAAAGAGCACCCCCCACTCCAAGCCCTCGCCGGTGGTCGCCTTCCCGTCCTCCGCCGACCTCCTTCTCATCTCATCCAGGATGAACAGGACGCAGGCGCTCGACATGTTACCATACTCGCTCAACACGTGCCTCGTCGCCCTCATCTTCTCCTTTTCCAATCCCAGCTTGGCCTCCACTTGGTCCAGAATCGCCGGCCCACCGGGATGCGCTATCCAGAATATCGAATTCCAGTCGCTAATCCCCAGTGGAGCAAATGCCTCCACCAGGCTCTTGTGGATGTTCTTGGATATCAGGCCCGGCACGTCCTTGAGCAAATGAAACGTCAGCCCCACCTCCCTCAGGTGGCCGTCGATGGCGCCCTCGGAGTCCGGGAGGATGGTCTGGCTGGCCGACACAAGCTGGAAAAGCGGGCGTTCGATGGCGGGATCGGGGTCGGCACCGATGATGATGGCGGCGGCGCCGTCACCGAACAGAGCCTGGCCCACGAGGCTGTCGAGGTGGGACTCGGAGGGACCGCGGAAGGTGACGGCGGTGATCTCGGAGCAGACGACGAGGACTCGGGCGCCGCGGTTGTTCTCGGCGAGGTCCTTGGCCAGGCGGAGGACGGTGCCGCCGGCGAAGCAGCCCTGTTGGTACATCATGAGGCGGTTGACGGAGGGGCGGAGGCCGAGGAGCTTGGTGAGCTGGTAGTCGGCGCCGGGCATGTCGACGCCGCTGGTGGTGCAGAAGACGAGGTGGGTGATCTTGGATTTTGGCTGGCCCCATTCTTTGATGGCCTTGACGGCGGCCTCCTTGCCGAGCTTGGGGACCTCGACGACCACCATGTCCTGCCTGGCGTCGAGGGAGGGGGCCATATAGGCACAGACGTTGGGGTTCTCCTTCAGGATCTCTTCGTTTAGGTGCATGTAACGTTTCCGGATCATGGACTTGTCACCTGTTAGCAAGCAAGATGGTGAATATATAAGTTAAAAAAGTATATACATAATTATAGCACCAGTTTAATAATATTATATCTCTCTGGACCACATGTACTCTATTTTTAAGTAGCACCAAGACATTTCCTCATTCTCTCTTAACAGAGAGAAAGTAAACGAGGGAAAGAGAGGGAGACTGCGAAGTTTACTACAGTGACATAAATCTATCTCCTATTTCTTTCTCATAAGAGGGGAAACTTACATAATAGTGAAGGATACAGGGATGTCAGGTCTTGGTGAATGCATGTGAAAGTGTTTTGCTTTCTCCTTTTTAGAAAGAATTTGTGGTTTCAAATATTTAAGAAAAACATGCGTTGGATGATGCAATTAAGAGCGATCGGTTCCAGTGACCTTTTCAACCGGGTGAAGCTAGCTTTTAACTTCAAAGAGAAAAAGAACCACTTCTTGCTATATATGAGTTTGTGCGACCACTGCTTTATTAACAGTTCCTTTCTCCATGAACACTCGGTGCTTTTTCGGCAACTTTCTCCACAAAACAAACACAAATTTCCATACATGAAGCGCGACTTCACAATCTTAACAGTTTAGACAGATATAGTTAGTTAACATCAGATAGACGCGCGCTTCTTGAATGAAAACATAACACTCCAAAGCTAACATAGGCTTTAAACAATTATATCAAATTAAGCATGCAGTACTGTCTTCACAATAGAAAGAACAACGATTACTAGAACATATATAAGTTGAGAGGAAACCAAACTAGTAGATAGATGGTGACGAATCACTCACACATTCTCTTAAACTTCTCCTTAAGGTCGGTGAGGTGCTCGCTCTTGGTGATGCGGAAGTAGTAGCCGGGGTAATCGGCCTGGTACACGACATTAGCCGGCGTGGCGGTGCCGATTGCCAGGATCGTTGCTGGGCCCTCGGCCCTCTGCGAGCTTCGGATCTCCTCCAGTAGCTTAGCCATGCCTCAACTCGACCGATAAGTTTGGGGTGGTACGTGGCCGAGTTCAAAGCAGCTATAATAAAGTCGGCTATGGATCGGTTGGAGGAGGAGAAGTGAGCTCTATTGCGGTTGGGGTGGAATGGTCGGGGAGATGGAGGAGATGGTATTTATCGTGGAGGGTAGGTCGGACGGACGGGTGGATGGGATACCATGTGGAAGGAGCCGTTTGGCACTCTAATGGGAAAGGGGCACGCCACGTGGCTCACTACCAGTCCCTTGTGGGTTAGTTGGGGGTAGGCACACACCGATAGGCCATGGTGCCCGGACTCCATTTCGGAGGGGTTTCCGGGTGCCTAAGTTGATCGTTAGATAATTGTATGAAATGGAAGCTAGCCACCAAGTTTGACGAGGATGAGAGTGCGAAGGGAGACCATTTTATATTGATTTAATAACCATACCCAAGTCCCCCACGAGATTTCTCAAAGGTCCTAATAGCATAGGTCAGGCAGCCATATCAAATTACTGGGTACCGTCAGCTGCAGAAAAATAGAGCCCCCATGATTTCTGATGATGAAGGCAGCTCCATCATAGATCATGCATACTATTGATGTAGAATCTGATCAACACTGGATCGAGCTGGAGTTGAAGAAAAAGAGATCACCATTGGTGACCAGCAAAATAAAGTCCCATCCGAGGTCGATGGTGGTGGCTTCGATAGGATTCTCTGACGATCAAATCAGCTCTTCTAGCTAACATGAATGGAGTGCTCAGGAAAGAATTCAGCAGAGTTTTTGAGATGGAGAAGAGAGCTTAGAGAAAATATATTTGAAGGGTCCATTTTGTAGATGGAGTTCGGAGCTGATAGTGACAGCCGTAGCTGTCTAGTAGCTGACTGCTTGGGGCCGCATGAGAGGAGCGCCGCCGACAGTAGACTAATAGTGACAGTCATAGCCATCCGGTAGCTGACCGCTTAGAGCCGCGTAAAAGGGATGCCGCCTACAACAGACTGATAGTGACAGTCGTAGTTGTCCGGTATTGAGCTACTCGAGGCTACGTGGAGGGATGAAAAGCTTTGACGTATGTCAATTCTAGAGGAGTTTGGACTCCTAAAGAAAATACAGCTAGAGAAGATCATCCGGAAGAAATGCTACTTAAAATCTGAAAGTAATCTACTGGAGGAATCCGGATGAAGTTCGACTAATAGAGAAGTCCAAAAGAAGTTCGATTGATGAAGAAGTTCAGCTGAAGGAGTTCGACTGATGGAGAAGTTTGGTTGAAGAAGAAATCCGGAAGAAGTTTGGCTCCTGAAGAAATTCGACTAAAGAAGAAGTTTGGAAGGAGTTCGGCTCCTAAAGGAATCCGCCTGAAAGAGAAGTTTGGAAGAAGATCGGCTCCCGAAGAAATTTGATTGAAGAAGAAATCCGAAAGAAGTTTGGCTCCTGAAGAAATTCGATTGAAGGAGAAGTCCGAAAGAAGTTTAACTTCTGGAAGAATCTATTAGAAGGAGAAGTTTGGAAGAAGTTTGGCTCCTGGAGGAATCCATCTGAATGAGAAGTTCGGAGGGAGTTCGGCTCCTGGAGGAATCCGACTAAGAAGAAAGTTCAAAAGAAATTTGGCTTCTAGAAGAACCTATTTGAAGGAGAAGTCCTGGAAGGAGTTTGGCTCTTAGAGGAATCCAATTGAAGAAGAAGTCTGGAAGGAGTTTGGCTCCTAAAGAAATCCGACTAAAGGAGAAGTCCTAAAAGAAGTTCAGATCCTAGAGGAATTCGATTTAAGGAGAAATTCGAAAGGAGTTGGGCTTCTAAAGGAATTCGATTGAAGGAGAAGTCTCGAAAGAAGTTCAGCTTCTGGAGGAATCTGATTGAAGGAGAAGTCCGAAAGAAGTTCGGCTTCTGAAGAAATTCGATTGAAGGAAAAATTCGAAAGAAGTTTGGCTCCTAGAGGAATCCATGTGAAGAAGAAGTCCTGGAAGGAGTTCGGCTCCTAGAGGAATCCGATTGAAGAAGGAGTTGGGCTTCTGAAGGAATTCGATTGAAGAAGAAGTCCGAAAGGAGTTCAGCTCCTGAAGAAATTCGACTGAAGAAGAAGTCCTGAAAGAAGTCTAGCTCCTGAAGAAATCCAATTAAAGGAGAAGTCCAGAAGGAGTTGGACTTCTGGAGGAATTTGATTGAAAGAGGTTCTAGAAAGAGTTCGGCTCTTGAAGAAATTCGATTGAAGGAGAAGTTCGGAAGTAGTTCGGCTCCTGAAGAAATCCGATTGAAGGAGAAGTCTAGAAGGAAGTTTGGCTCCTAGAGGAATCCATCTGATGGAGAAGTCCTTGAAGGAGTTCGGCTCCTGAAGGAATCCGATTGAAGGAGAAGTCCCAAAAAAGTTCGGCTCCTAGAGAAATCCGACTGAAGGAGAAGTCCAGGAAGGAGTTCAGCTCTTGAAGAAATTCGATTGAAGGAGAAGTTTGGAAGGAGTTGGGCTCCTGGAGAAATCCGACGGAAGAAGAAGTCCTGAAAGAACTTTGGCTCCTGAAAGAATTCGATTGAAGAAGTCTGAAAAAAGTTTGGCTTCTAGAAGAATCCATCTGAAGGAGAAGTTCTAGGAGTTCGGCTCTTGAAGGAATTCGATTGAAGAAGTCCGAAAAGAGTTTGGCTCCTGGAGGAATCCATCTGAAGAAAAAGTTCGAGAAAAGTTCGGTTTCTGAAGGAATTTGACTAAAAGAAAGTCTGGAAGGAGTTCAACTCCCGGAGGAATATGACTGAGGGAGAAACACGGAAGGCATATGATCGCTGGAGGAGTTCGGATGGGTTCGACTGCTGAGGAGTTCGATCGGCTGAAGGAGTTCAGCTAAGATTTGACGGCTGAAGAAGTTCGGCCGTTGGAGAAGTTTCGGCCGGCTAGCTAAGGTTTGGCTACTGAAAGAGTTCGGCTGACTGAAGGAGTTTGGCTAAGGTTTGGCCGTTGGAGGAGTTTGACTGGAGTCCGACCGCTGAAGAAGAATTTTTGATCGAAGCTCTTTCGTGATTACCGATTGCATTAGGCTAAGCATCAGACTAAAATTCGACGGGAGCGGAGTTTATCCCCAACAATAGTTTTTTCACTTTTGAGTTCGAAATTCGAAGAAAGAAAGTACAAAACAAAAAAAAAAAAAAAAAAAAAAAAAAAAAAAAAAAAAAAAAAAAAAAAGTACAAAAAAGATGACTACCGAAGTTCTCTTTCGTGCTCTGCACCCATTCAGGTTGAAGCTCGAGGGAGACCTTATCTCCAACTGAGGCTGAAGAAGATCTTATCTTCGACCAAGGTTGAAGAAGATCTCATCTTCTATTGAAGGGTTGGGGCTCGAGGAAGATCTTATCTCCAGCCGAGGTTGAAGGGGATCTTATCTTCGATCAAGGTTGAAGGAGATCTTATCTCCTGTTGAAGGATTGGAGCTCAGGAGAGATCTTATCTTCAGCCAAGGTTAAAGGAGATCTTAGCTACTGTGGATGTTGAAGTTGAAACTCGGAAGAGATCTTATCTCCAGTCGAGGTTGAAGTTGAGCTCGAGAGATATCTTATCTCTAGCCGAGGTTGAAAGAGATCTTATCTCTTGTTAAGGTTGGTGTTGAAGCTCGGAAAAGATTTTATCTCCAGCCAAGGTTGAAGGAGATCTTATCTCCTATTGAAGTTGACGTTGAAGTTCAGGAGAGATCTCATCTCCAGTCGAGATTAAAGTTGAAGCTCGGGGGAGATCTTATCTCCAACCGAGGTTGAAGAAGATCTTATCTCCTATTGAGGTTGGCATTGAAGCTCAGAGGAGATCTTATCTCCAGTCGAGATTGAAGGAGATCTTATCTCCGATTGAAGGATTGGAGCTCGGGATAGATTTTTATCTCCAGTCGAGATTGAAGGAGATCTTATCTCCTGTTGAAATCGATGTTGAAGCTCGAGAAAAATCTTATCTCCAGTCGAGATTGAGGTTGAAGGAGATCTTATCTCCTATTGAAGTTGACGTTGAGGCTCGGAGGAGATCTTATCTCTAGTCGAGGTTGAGGTTGAAGGATCCATCCTCTCACCTCATCTAAAACGAACGAAGCCTTCAACTTTACTCACGTTAGGATGAGGTTCTCCTCCTATTTCTAATGGGCTATAGGAGTACATAAGGATCGTTGTCAGGGCCTCTCTCCTCATCTCGCCTAAAATGAATGAGACCTTCGACTTTGCTCACGTTAGGATGAGGTTCTTCTTCTATTTTTAATGGGTTGTAGGGGCACATAAGGGCCATTGTTAGGGTCTCTCCCTTTATCTCATCTAAAATAAATGAGGTCTTCGACTTTGCTCATATTAGGATGAGATTTTCCCCCTATTTCTAACAAACTATAGGAGCACATAAGGATCGTTGTCAGGGTCTCTCTTCTCATCTCGTCTAAAATGAACGAGGCCTTCGACTTTGCTCATACTAGGACGAGGTTCTCCTCCTGTTCTTAACGGACTGTAGGGGCACATAAGGGCCATTATCAAAGCTTCTTCCCTCATCTCGTCTAAAATGAATGAGGCCTTCGACTTGCTCATATTAGGATGAGGTTCTCCTTCTGTTCCTAACATGGCCACTATTGATTGCTTCTTTCCTATCGTTATATAGTTTTTGCACCGAGAAATAATAATGTTGAAATGAAGAAATTTTATTGAAGAAAAATTATCGACAGTATATTCTCAGATTTTTTGAGTTTCAAGACCGTAGGAGCGTTGTTCCTCCAAGCTCCTTCAGGCAATAAGTTTCAGACCAGACGACCTCCTCTATTTCATATGGGCTTTTCTGATTTGGAGCAAGCTTCTTCTGGCTCTGAGACTGAAAGATGGTGGCTTGTCGAAGTACTAAGCCCCCCAAAGATAGCATTGATGATGCTGAAAGACGGTCGATCTTCTTGTTGTTCCTCCCTCATTGATGGTTCTACCTGTGGTAGCGCCCTTGGCTTGTTTCAGGCCGGCATCTATGGAGCATTGAGGGGGGCGTAGTTGTGAAACCTTCTGGGGGAACTTCTTTGCGCCCTTCCATTGGGACTTCTTGACGACAAGCTCGAGTAGTTCGGACTCGCTTACGCTCGGAGGGAGTCCATGAGCATGACCGAACTTCGTTCGATCCTCCATCAGTGGTGGATCTATGCCGCTGTCCTACGACTTTTTCATCCTTCAACTTGAAGGCTTTTTCCACTCGGACATATCCCTCAGCATGAGCTAGTAGATCGATAAAGTTCTTGGAGTACTTCTTCTTCAGAGAGAGCAGCAAATCATTCTTCTGAAAGTCATCCTTGAGTACGGCCATCGCAACTGACTAATTCAGATTTCGAATCTCCAATGTAGCAGCATTAAACTGGATGACCTAAGTTTGGATGAATTTTTTCTCCTTCTGCTTGATATTCATCAGAAATTCTGAATTTCGGTGCGAACGTCGACTGCTGATGAAGTAAGCTATAAACTGATGGCTCATCTGATCAAAGAAGAAGATCGTACTCGACTTCAATACCGAGTATCAGTTTCTTACTGCTCCTTTTAAGGTAGATAAAAAAGCTCGACATAAGATGGCATCTGGTGCACCATGGAGCAGCATCATAGTCTGAAAGGCCTTCGGATGATCGATCGAATCAGAGGTTCCATCATACCTTTTAATCTGGAAGAAGCTCGAAGTTTAGCGAAATAGGCTCTTACATAATTCGAGAAGAGAAAGGGAGGATCGGTGTGGACGTCGTCATGGTAAGCCGAGATGACGTGGCCGAGCTCCTCAATCCATCAATCCATTCTCCATAGTTTTTTATCGAGGATGTTATCTCGATCGTAGATCTTGGAAGGCTTCTGACTATAGATAGAGAAGATTTCTTTCGAAGAAGAATCACAATCCGAATAAGGATCTTCTGCTCTCTGTTTTCTCTTTCTAGGGGCAACGGATATACTAGTCCAAGTACTCTTCCTTGGGATCAATTTCTGACATTCTACTGATGGATTTTTTGATAGAATCACCGTCGGAGGTTGCCGCATGGTCTGCACCATCTCGATAAGACCCTGAACCCGCTACATCAGCAGATTAAACTACTCCAAATCTACCATAGCCGTCGGTGGAGGAAGAGGTTGAAGCACCAGCACTGGAGCCAGAACAAGCGAATCTGGCTCAGATCTGATGGCAGAAGTGGTAGATCTCCTGATAGTCACCTTCTTTGGAAGCATTTCTTGGGATTGAGAGAGAGGATGGAGATGGATCTTAAAGAAAAAGATCCAAAGAATCGGTTGAGCACTACTTTAAGAATAAGAGTACCTTAGAAATAGCAGGCCCTTCTTCTAGCACCAATCTTATTGGTGTAGAATCTGATCGACGTCGGATCGAGTTAAAGTTGAGGAAGAAGAGATCGTCGTCGATGATCTGTAAAATAAAGTCTCATCCAGAGTCAGTGGTGGTGGCTCTGGTAGGACCCTCCGATAATCAAGTCAACTCTTCTAGCCAATAGAAATGGAGTGCTCAGAAAATGATTCAGCAGAATTTTTGGAAAGAAAAAGAGAGCATAGAAAAAATATATCTGAAGGATTTCTTTTGTAGATGGAGCCCGAAGCTGATAGTGACAGCCGTAGCTATCTGATAGTTGATCGCTCGGGACCGCATGAGAGGGGCGCCGCTTGCAACAAACTGATAGTGATAGTCATAGCCATCCGACAGCTAGCTACTCGGAGCTGTATGAGAGGGGCACCGTCTATAGCAGATTGATAGTGACAGTCGTAGCTGTCCAGTACTGAGCTGCTCGGAGCCATATGGAAGGGTGAAGAGCTTTGACATATGTCAATTTCAGAGAAATTTGGACTCCTAAAGAAAATACGGCTAGAGAAGATCATTCGGAAGGAATGCTACTTGAAATCTTGAAGTAATCTGCTAGAAAAATCCGAATGGAGTTCGACTGATGGAGAAATCCAGAAGGAGTCCGACTAGTAGATAAGTTTGGCTGAAGAAGTTCGATTGGTGGAGAAGTTTAGCTGAAGGAGAAGTTCGACTCTAGAAGAAATTTGACTGAAGAAAAAATTTGGAAGAAATTCAGCTCCTAAAAGAAGATTGAAGGAGAAGTTCAGAAGGAGTTCGGCTCCTCGAAGAATACATCTAAAGGAGAAGTCTGAAAAGAGTTCGGCTCTTGGAGAAATTCATCTGAAGGAGAAGTTCGAAGGAAGTTCGGCTCTTGGAAGAGTCCGACTGAGGAAGAAATCTGGAAGGAGTTCAGCTCATGAAGAAAAAGTTCTGAAAGGAGTTTGGCTTCTAAAGAAATCCGATTGAAGGAGAAGTCCGAAAGGAGTTCGACTCCTAGAGAAATTCGACTGAAGAAGAAGTCCTGAAAGGAGTTCGACTTATGGAGGAATTCGATTAAAGAAGTAATTCGAAAAGAGTTGGGCTCCTAGAGGAATCCAACCGAAGAAGTCTGAAAGGGAGTTCGGCTCCTAGAGGAATCCGGTTAAAGAAAAAAATTTGAAAGAAGTTCGACTTCTGAAGGAATCCATCTGAAGGAGAAGTTCTGGAAGGAGTTCGACTTCTGGAGGATCGATGAAGGAGAATCTGGAAGAAGTTCGGCTCCTAGAGGAATCCGATTGAAGAAGAAGTCCTGGAAGGAGTTTGGCTCTTAGAAAAATCCGATTGAAGGAGAGAAGTTTGGAAGGGGTTGGCTCCTGGAGAATCCGAATTGAAGAGAAAGTCCTGAAAGAAGTTTAGCTCCTGAGGAACTGATTGAAGGAGGAAGTCCGGAAAGTTGGCTCTTAGAGGATCTATCTAAAGGAGAAGTTCTAAAAGAATTCGGCTCCTGGAGGAATTCGATGAAGAAAAAGTCTGAAAAGTTCGGTTTGGAGGAGTCCGATTGAAGGAGAAGTCTGAAGAGTTGGCTCCTGGAGGAATCTGACTGAAGGAGAAATCCTGAAAGAAGTTCGGCTTCTATAGGAATTCGATTGAAGGAGAAGTTCAGAAGGAGTTCGGCTCCTGAAGAAATTCATCTGAAGGAGAAGTCTTGGAAGGAGTTCATCTCCTGGAGGAATCTGATTGAAGGAGAAGTCCGAAAGGAGTTTGGCTCTTGGAGGAATCCATCTAAAGGAGAAGTCCGAGGGGAGTTCGGCTCCTGGAGGAATTTGACTGAAAGAGAAGTCTGAAAGAAGTTCGGCTTCCGAAGGAATTTGACTAAAGAAATCCAGAAGGCGTTCGGCCACTGGAGAAATTCGGCTGAGGTTCGGCTGCTGAGGAGTTTGGTCGGCTTAAGGAGTTCGGCTAAGATTTGGCCATTGGAGAAGTTCGATCGGTTGAAGGAGTTCGGCTAAGGTTTGACTGTAGGAGGAGTTTGGCTGAAGTTCGATCGCTAGAGGAAAATTTTTTATCAAAGCTCTTCCATGATTACCAGTTGCATTAGGCTTAGCATCATGCTAGACTTCGACGGGAGAAGAATTTATTTCCAACACATGCTATCCTCAAAGTTGATTTTAACAAAAAGATCATTTGGAAGGACACGGTCCAATGAATTAATCCCAAATTTTTCTTATTATCAGCGGCCTTTTGATGGCAGTGGCTTAGATGAACTAAGATACTTGAATAAATCGTTCTCAATCAAACTCGGAAGGAAGGCCCTTCATTATTTGATGTTGTACAACCAAAATTTTTCAGATAAGACTTTGCTAGAACAAGGAACCTGGCTCTTTTTAGTATGTTGATAGCGTTGATGATATCTTACATTTCACAGATTATACCACGCAAAGAAACTTGAATCATGCAATTAGTTTTATTAAGTAAATTGGATTAGCTATGTAGTCTATCTAGTTTGATTCAGCTGGCACGTACACAGATATTGGCTTTGATGCATGCCGGTGCTTGGTGCAATTTATTTGAGAATAATATAGCTTAGAGAAAAAGATAAAAAAGTTGGTGGGGTATCCTTGTCCAGACTTGCGTCGCAATGGGAACAGATCCAATAAACCTAGCATCACTGCAACGCACATGGGGATACCAATTCCTTGGTGGCACGTGGGCCTATACTCCATCAGTTATGCATGTTTGATGTTTGGACCCATACTTGGGTGCAACCAATAACGCCATTTTAAGCACTCACATTATTTCAAATATTAAATACTCTCTCTCATGATTAGGGCATGTTACCGCATGTTGTTAGTGTGGCTGGAGTTAGATGCCATCCTTAATCTATGATGCCGGAGGATACCTGCAAATAAAAATTCACACTCGTCGGAAGTATTTTAATACGGGATTCTTCGATGCTTAAGTTAATCGAAGCCTTAGAAATAATAGAGAGAAAAGAAGATGAAAGCCAGAAGTACGGAGAGTATTCCCTTCTTTCCTTCTCTTGCCTGTGCTTATCCTCTTTTTTCTTATCTGAAGATCCCCTTTATATCTGAAGATCCCCTTTATATCTCTTTTGTACGAAGGTTGAGCCTGTAGACTACTAGCTGGAATTTGTGGGTTTGTTAGGTCTAGTACTGAAGGCCATTGGGCTATGTTCTAATCTTTTCTTAAAGGAGGAACCTCCCACTTTGAGTTAAGGTTGCTACTTGTAGATGTCGGGCGGAGATTCCTTCTACCTGACCAGTTAGATTGGCGGTCCTTGGTTCGTATATGGTATAACTTCACCATGTCATCTTGAGAAAGCCCGAAGAGATTGAATTTGGTCGGTGGGTCACTCCCCCAACAAATGTCCATTACTTTCAAGTTCGAAGTAGACTTTTAACTTTAGACAAAGAAAGTTATAGTCTTAGTAGTTGAACCATCGATCCGATTACCAAGCGCATCCTCTTTATTGTATTTTGACAGAAGGAGCTCCTGGGGGTCAACATTGTGATGCTTCAAGGGAATGGGGCACGATTTTCATCGCCCCCTCCTCGGTCGGCCATAATGAGAGAGAATCCTAGAGTTTTAAGGTAATGTAAACCTAATCTAATTTGATTCAGTTTTAGATTTAATTTGAATCAAATTCAAATCAGATTTGAACCAAATTCGGAAAGACTAGTTAATCCTAATCTAATTAGGATTCAGGTCCAAGTCTAACTTAGATTACTAATCCAATTAGACTTAATCAAGTCTAATTAAATTAGATCTAATCTAATATAATCTCTCTAACTTTCTTGGATATCAGATTAGGTCAAATTCATCCCTAAAATTAAACATGTACCTCATGACCAATACTAGCTAGGTATAGTCAATGTTTAAATCTATATGACCTAGAACTTAATTCTCAATTAAGTAAATCTATTTATTCAATCAAGTTCAGTCTTCCAAATTAAATATACATAGATGTTAGGGTAACTCTTTCTTACATTACTTGAATTTATGTATAACTCCATACGTTCAAACACTAAGTCGATAGTATAGGAGCTATTTTTTATACTAATCGAAGTGACCATCCAGTGATGATACCCGACATCTAGATAGATCGAATAATTTCAAAGCAACATTCAAGAATCTTTGGTATATGATTACTGCATAATTCTTTTTTTTGACCTCAATGCTTAGGACGATCTTAGAGCATCTATCAAACCCTAGAATAGTTATCCACATTGTATTTTAACCTTTCAAATCCTATAACAGATCACACGGATTATCTTAGCCAAGATTTTACTGAATTGAAATATAGTGAAGCATTATCTCCTAAAACCTGGAGGGATCAATCCATCTTGACTTACACACAGACTTTGTAAGTATTTGATAGTATCCAGAAACCTTCCGTCACTATATTAAAAAAATAAGTAGTCCGACGCTAAAGTATAGTGAATTTCTTGCAAGTCACCATGATGATCTCAAATCGGAGAGATACCTATACCCATATCTTTCATGAGTAACTCTTGACAACAGAGTGCTCCGTAGTTAAGTTACGTTTAGTGAAATATATTCCTATATTTTATCTGCATACCATATCAGTGTTTTCATACTTCTTAGTTACGATGACAACCAATCTATATGGTACACAATGATTTATACTTAATAAATATTGTCGTCCTAATAATAACATATCATTTGATCGTGAACAAGTTTAAGAACTATTCGATAAATTCTTCTTTATAGTTCTAAGAACTTTATCATAAAAAAAATTCTAAAATGAAAATACAATATGACGAACTACCAAAAATATTTTTTATTAAAATAATTTAATTATAATTTATATATAAGAGTATAATAGTCTACCCTCCATGAGATGCCTTTTAAAGAGCAAAATGGGAAGGCCCAAGATAGCCAAAACTAAAATGGATAATACCTCATGCATACGAAAGTAGAAACTCATCTAGCCATTGGAACCATTCGATCCCCTCGACCGCAACATTTGACATTAAAGGAAGGGTTGCCTCTTGCCCATGCACCAGCCTCTTTCTTGACTGGGAAGACAAACTATTGTGAAAGAAAAGCATATTTGGTTCTACATTAGTTGTGAGTCAAGGAGAACTTTAGCTTATATGGATTGAAATCTTTTCTCTTTTTTTATGAGGTACTTTTTAAAAAAAAAATCATGAGGCCCGAGATGATTGAGGCCTAAATTGTCCAAGATGATCGAAATCGAAACAAAAAATATCCCATGCATGCAAGAGTGGAGAGTGACTTAGCTATCTAATCTTTTGATCGCAATAAATTTTTTTTTGAATAAATAAAAGAAATCTAAACATTCTTCTTTTTTTTATTTTTTTCTAAAATAATCTAACATCATCGGAATATAATGCTTTCTTAATTTTCTAATAGAAGGATGACAATCCCTAACTATTTAATCTATTTAATTTATTTTAATTTATTTTAATTTATTATAAATTATATTAAATTATTTTTTAATAAAATAATTAGGTGTATATATGGATTTTTAATCCGTTAATAAATAGAATAAGTTTAGACTGATTGTTTTTAAATATATTTTATATCTAATTGGAACCGTACGTATCATGTTCAACCCAATCAGATTACCGCAACCTAGGTACGACCTTACATCCAGTCCCAGTACAATGATTCAAAAGAATTAATTTATGGTTTCTGGAAAATAAATGATGTGACGTAGGGAAGGACATCAAATGGTGGATTGGGGGCTCCATTGGGTCCAAGAGAGATGCTTGTTCCCCCTACGCAAGCTTTTCTGCTGCTTTTAATTTTTTGTTTTGATGGAATGCTAATTTTGAACCATAACCATCGGTTGCATGTATTCTGGTTCCTTACATGGGATCTTTGTTGGGCTCTCTTGGACCCGCTGCTCAAGCCACCTATCAAGCTTGTCAAACTAGAAGAAAATAAACACGTACAATACCTGTCAAGGGCCTTTCCGTGTAAACTTTGCTATAAATGCTTCCAACCTAACGCGCGCTCTCCCGAACATTGACGAGCACGAACGTAAACACGTACAATACCAACCAAAATCTAGAAGAAAAATATTTTGCACAAACGGGGTCGGAAAAAAATAAAATAAAATAAAATTATATATATATATATATATACTCTAATTCCGTACTTAGGTCAACCACCATAAACGTTGCGTGTGGAGCCGCACCACGATCCACAAAAAATTTTCCAACCTAGAATTCTCCCTCTCTTTCTCTCGACATATATGGTCCACATAGAGAGAGAGTACTGGATTTCAAGAGTCTGAAATGGTTAAATTTTTCCACCACCATTTCTAAAAAAGAAAGCATATTTTTTATGTCATCACTTACCACTAAGGTCAACTACTTTTATATGACCTATATTTTCTTATCTTTATATTATTAAAATTTATTCAATTAACTCTATAAAAATGTAGTCCGCATTATATACATCAAAATTTATTTTATATATTTTAAATTAATTTAAATTTTAATTAAAAATAAATTTTTAATAAAATAATAAAAAAATATTTAATTATTATATAATAAAATTAAATTTTATATAATTATCATGAATAATATCTATTTTTTAGTCATTGGTTCAGATACTAAAAATATGTTATAAAAGGTTATTCCCACGAATTTGGTTCCCAAAATCTTGGAAAATCAAGATATTTTTTTTTTAATAATTGCAACCAGGCTAATCCGAGAGATCTTAAATAGTATTGATAGTTTTTTCTTCATATAAATTTTATTATCCCATAATCTTCTAATATTTATATAGATTTGACCAGCCAATTTGGCCGATTGTTCGTAATCAAAGTTATCGGGACCAGTCTAAAGAATCATTCATGGATCCCGTAGCGATAGAGACTTATCTTATTTTACTTATTTATTTATTTTCTAATAGGCTTGAACTATTATTTAAATAAATAAATAAGGGATGGAAAAAAATAAAAAGAAGAAGCATGATGTCGCTGTCATCCCCCTTCATCCTTCTCTTGACATCGAATGGCAGGATAGGCTGACGGCCGCCATCTCTACATGCCGACAATGAGCAACCGGACAATCCAATTAGATGGTATGAAAGGAAGGGAGAAGAAAAGGGTAGTCGTTCTCCCACTGTCACCCTAGGGGGCGGAGGGGTGGCACTTCCAATCCACCTCTAGTAGCTGTTGTGCCAAGCCGCCACCTAAGTCTTCCACCCCACCCCTTGAACAATCTCAGTCCTCAGGACTGGTTGTTCATGTTATGTGGTCGTCAGCTTGGACGATCATCCGAGCCAACGATGATGAGGGAATCCTCACTTTGGGCTTAGTTTCGAGGCCATTATATCTTAAGTTGCAATACCCGAGGTTGGTCAATCAAAAGTCACAGCACCCAAAATCGATCCGAACCTGATCTTTGGCAACAAATTTTGCCTTTGTCAGGTCACTAACGTCGTCTCTCCCCAACCATCAATTCATGCTTAGAAGGGCACTAGCAAGGTTTTATCTAAGGTTGATGAGAAATCATTCTGTGATGGTATTTTTGTAAGTTGCCATCGCCTCAACTCAACTCATCTAAAGATGAAAAGTATCAGTTGGTCATATCATGAAATTTTTAAAAAATTAGCTTCTTCATCGTCATCCTTAACCTCTGCTCGATCCATTCAGGAATGAGGAGCGCCAATTGGTCAGATCCCCAAAATTCTTCTCGATATCTATCTGAGATCAAGAATCCGACTGGTTAACTCGACAATAATTTTTCTCGATATCTATTCAAAGTTGAGAATCCGAGTAGTTACATTCTCTCATGAGCTCGAGATGATCTCACCATTTTAGACGAAAGGAGTAATCTCATCATTATTTTGGCCTCGATTTCTTATATACCTCCGACGAGTTGTCTTTTCAATCATCCAGCATTTATTGTCATCTTGCGAAGGAATGCCTCGATTTTTTATCATTTTATGAGCTATGCAACAATAATAATAAATGAGTAGAATGAAGTAAAATGTCATCTTTATTCCAACCGATTTGGTGATCCATAGGACCACTCTCGAATCGACCGCCATCCTCTGCGTGTTGAAATATTACTGGCATTAGACTATTCCCATGGACCAATCTCACATGGAATCATCACAGGCTGGGTGCGATGAAGAATTGAAAAATTTATCGATGTAGATTTGCATAACATTTTTGTTGCCCAGGTATGACTACCCAAGAGAGAGAGTGAATTAGGTATTTTAAATTTTTAAACTTAAAATGTAAGTATATTAGACTAACTAAGTGGCAAATCAAATAAGCTATGTATTGTGCAGTGATTGAAAATAATAAGATAGAAACACACAGTCATAAGCATAATAATTTTATAATGGTTCGGCGTCAAACTCAGCACGTACATCCACTTCCTAAGTAAACCACTTAGAAATTCAACTATAATCACTTAGTTTGATTACAATCCGATTATTTTACTTGGACTCACAATCGAACCTAGTTGATTTTTATTTTGGCTCACCAACTACAACTATACAATGATTATTTTTCTTGGTTAACAATCGATCCTAATTAATTTTCACTTTGGCTCATCAATCAAACCATACAATGTCTAACTCAAAGCTTGGATCAATCCAAATTTCTCACCTTAAAAAACTTGAAACAAAGATGAAAAAATATAATAAACAAAATAAAAGCAAACTCTTTGAAGCTTGAGAGAAGAAAATCTGGGAGCTTGGCTTGTAGGCTTAATTTCTTTTCTTTGAGTGCTTGAAAAAAATAGGAATTGATCTTCAATATGATGGCCTAACTTCTCTCTAATTGAGGATGTTGGAAGGATAAAGAAAACTCTAAGAAACACTCATTTCTTTTCACTATTTGGCTCACATAATTGAAAAACTAAAAATCTATTTGGAAGCTCTCTCTTGTTGGTTCAAAAGTTACTTCTCTTATCTCAAATGTTCTCTTAAGTATCTCTAAGGTTTTCCACCATTATAAGTAAGCTAGGAGGACTTCTGAAAGTAATCTAGCCATTGAAAGATAAAAAATAATAGTTAGAAGGCATGTGGAGTGAAAATGCTGCGAAATTGAAAACTAGCCGTTACATGTACTGGGCCAGCTCAATTTTTAATTCGGTCGACTCAGTCCAGACTGGGTCGGCTCAATTTTCAGCTGGGTTGGCTCAATCTCAGAGATCCCAAAATACCTACTTCTATTTTCTGAGATTGGGATTGCTACTTTTTTGACTGGGTTGGTCTGGTTGTCACTGGGTCGGCTCAGTTGTAAACTGGGTCGACTTAGTCTTCTGGATCATGAAAAATTCTGCTTTCTACTCTTTTTATCTTTTACTTTTACTGAGACTAGGTCAGCCCAGTTTACGTACCATACGTGCTAAAGATCGTTTGTGATCCTTTCTTCTCTAAATTTTTTTATAGGCTAGACTTATCATTTTGTCTTGATTTATCCTTCATTAAAATCTCTTAAGAGATGTATCCAATCTGAAATATTTTTTCTAAAATCTTGAATAATGAATCTTTATTTAGATGAATGGGAATACTTGGAGTTTGTGAGCTCTTAAAATTTATAACTACACATCCTCACAAATAACATTAGACTTTATAACTTATACTCAAAACTCTTTGTCATCATCAAAATCAATCTTTAAGTCAACAATCTCCCCCTTTTTGATATATGCAAAATAATATATAATAAGTTTCTAAAGAATTATACATTTAAAAGATATAAAACTATTAAATAATAAAAATATACTTTATTCTAGTTAAGGTCAAATATATACTCAACAATAACTCTCTCCCTTTTTGATGACATAAAAAAAAACTCAAAAGAAGGTAATTAATAAAATCAAAAAAATAAATTTTTCTTTAATAATCTAAAAATATTAAGCTCTTTCTTAATATTATAATTGATTGAGTTCAATTTGTATTCAAAATTTACTCTTCCTTACTATATGCCAAATTTTTTAATTTCATTCCTTGCTTACTCTTGATATAATAGAATCAATTCTTATTTTTATTGAATTTTATTTTTTATAACTAAATTAATATCACATTATAAAAAGTATCACATTATGACAAGATTTTGATGTAATTTAATATGTTAAATTTATTTTCTTCATTTATCAAATTTTCTTCCTCTCATTATCATTATAAATATTTATTATAATTCAAGATACCAATTGAATTTAAAATTTTTTTAAAAAAAAATTCATCTTATCAAATAAATATATTATTATTTTAAATTATTCTCAAACTCTAATCATGATAGTTTAAAAATTAATTTTATTTAACATATCTTCAATCATAATCAATCATAATACTCAATTATAATAGTCATTTAGAATAACATCATCAAAATCAATAAGATAAAATATTGAATCATTTGATATGCAATTGGCTAATACTCAAATCATGCATCAATATTTTAATGTACTTTCTAATTGAATGATAGGAACAATTATCAATTTATCAAGATCAACTTATCTTCTAAAATTTTAACTCCTCAATCTTCTATTTTATGCTTTGAGCATCCACAATCAAGGTGCCATTATTTTTTTGGATTAGGAAGATATTAAGCACACCTACACTCACAAAAATCAAGTGTATTTTGGTACCCAAGCTAACTTGGATCCTTTGAGATTAGTATTAATGGTTTCTTTCGAACCCAAATTTGCTTGATCCTTATATTCTTATATGTATTAACCCAACAATCAAATGATTTATGTCCAATTTTATTGCATTTAAAGCATGTAATGAATTTCTTATCAAAATGATATTTATTAATAGAAATTTTTGGATATCTTAGTTTTACAAAGGAGTTAGCTTTAGATGTCATATTTTGTATGTCTATTAATATATGCAAATTTTATGAACCAATAAAGAATTTATCTATAATTAATTTTACTTCATTTATTTTATTTTTTTAAAGTTTCAATCTTTTCTAATATTTTTTTTTGTTTAACTAATAATTCATTCTTTTCATCTACTATGTATTTTAATATATTTGCTTCTTTTTGTAGACTCTCATTTTATTTAATTAAGTCATCTTGTTTAGTTTGCAAATCTTTCTTATCTTCTTCTAATCTATCTTTATCTTTATTCAAATTTTGATTTTTCTTTTTAAGCTTTTTATTCCTTTTAGATAGCCTTTTAAAATTATTAAATAATTTAGAAAATGCATCATATAATTCATCAAAAGTAAAATCATTAGATTGATTTTAGCTTACCTCTTCATTATGAGCCATCAAGCATAGGTTTGTCTCTTCTTCAATTGAGGATGACTTTTCTTCAGAATTTGAGCTCTCACTACTTTTTTAATTAGTCAATATGGCTTTTTTCTTAATTTTTTTGAGATCTTTTTTAGTGTAGGATAGTTCTTTTTATATTTTCTAAATTAATTTTTTTCTTCTTTTCCTCTTCTTGGTTTAAATTTTTTTTGTTTCTCATGAATCTCATGAACCTTCTTATAATCACCGCCATTTCTTTATTATCTTCCGAATTCTCAATAAAATCACTTGAACTTTCTTTAATGGTGGATGACTTGAGTGCAAAGATTCTTTTCTTCATCTCTTCCTCCTCCATGCTTTGGTTCATATTGAGCTCATGTGTCATGAGTGATCCGATTAACTCTTCTAAAGCAAGCTTGCTAAGATCCTTGGCTTCTTAAATTGCCGTTACTTTTGCTTTTCAAGTCTTCGGTAAGGACCTAAGAATTTTGCATACAAGATCACTATTAGAATAGTCTTTTTCAAGAATCTTTAATTTATTTATAATTTTAGTAAATCTTGTAAACGTATCACTTATTGTCTCATGAGTTTTCATTTTAAACAACTTATATTTATGAACCAATATGTTTATTTTAAATTCTTTGACTTGACTTGTACCCTCATGAGTCACTTCAAGTCTATCCCAAATTTTTTTTACAGATAAATATGTTAATATTTTATTAAATTTATTATAATTTAATGCATAATATAGAATATTAATAGCTTTAGCATTTAATTGAGCTAGCTTTTTATCTAGCTCATTCTAATCCTTTTTTGATTTAGGTAAACACATATCATTGACAATCATTGTGGGTGTGTAAGGACCATTGAGTATGATATTTCATATGTCATAATCTTGTGCTGGAATAAAGATTCTTATTCTAGCTTTTCAATAAGCATAGTTGGTGCCATTGAAAAAAGATCTAATGGTTGAGTATCCTTCATTCAACAAAGAGCCAAATGGATCAGCCATAAGATCTTTAACTTTAGAATAAAAAAAATTAGAGTACCTGCTCTAATACCAATTATTGCCCAGGTATGGCTATCCAAGAGGGAGGTGAATCAGATATTTTAAATTTTTAAGCTTAAGATGTAAGTAAATTAAACTAATTAAGTGCCAAATTAAATAAACTATGTAATGTACAGTGATTGAAAGTAATAAGGCAGAAATGCACAATCACAAACATAATAATTTTATAATGGTTCGGTGCCAAACTCAACACCTACATCCACTTTCTAAGTAAACCATTTAGGAATTCAACTATAATCACTTAGCTTGATTATAGTTTGATTGTTTTACTTGAGCTCACAATGCAATCCAATTGATTTTGATCTTGGCTCACTAACCACAATCATATAATGATTATTTTTTAGGCTAATAATCAATCCTGATTGGCTTTCACTTTGGCTCACCAATCAAACCATACAATATCCAACTCAAGGCTTGGATCAACCTAAGTTTCTCATCCCAAAAAACTTGAAACAAAGATAAAAAAATATAATAAATAAAATAAAAGCAAACTCTTTGAAGCTTGAGAGAAGAAAATCTGGGAGCTTGGCTTGTAAGCTTTTTTTTTTTTTCGAGTGCTTGAAAGAAGTAGGAATTGATCTTCAATATGATGGCCTGACTTTTTTTTGATTGAGAATATTGGAAGGATAAAGAAAACTCTAAGAAATACTCCTTTCTTTCCACTATTTGGCTCACATACTTGAAAAACTAAAAATCTACTTCGAAGCTCTCTCTTATAAGTTCAAAAGTTACTTCTCTTATCTCAAATATTCTCTTAAGTATCTTTGAGATTTTTCACCATTACAAGTAAACTAGGAGAGCTTCTAAAAATGATCTAGCCATTGAAAAATCAAAAATAGTCATTGGAATGTGTATGAAGTGAAAAAATTGTAAAACTGAAAATTAGCCATTATAGGTACTGGATCGGCTCAGTTTTTAACTGAATCGGCTTAGTTTTCAACTGAGTTAGCTCAGTCTCAGAGATTCTAAAATACCTGCTTCTATTTTCTAAAATTGGGATAGCTATTTTTTTTATTGGATCAGCCTAGTTGTCATTGGGTCAGCTCAATTATAAACTGGATCGGCTCATCCCCTGGGTTATGAAAAATTTTGCTTTCTTCTCTTTCTGTCTTTTGCTTCCATTGAGACTAGGTTGGCCCAGTCTGAGACTAGGTCTACCCAAATTGCATGCCACGCATGCTAAAGATCGTTTGTGATCCTTTCTTCTCCAAAATTTTTTGCAGGCTAGACTTGTCATTTTGTCTTGATTTATCCTTCATTAAAATCTCTTGAGAGATGTATTCAATCTAAAATATCTTCTCTAAAATTTTGAATAATGAATCTTCATTTAGATGAATAAAAATACTTAAAGTTTGTGAGCTCTTGAAATTTACAACTACACATTCTCACAAATAACATTAGACTTTATAACTTATACTCAAAATTCTTTATCATCATCAAAATCAATCTTTAGGATAATAGTTTTGATATCGGTGGAGAAAAAGAAAATCAAGATTTCAATCATAGCCATTCTAGTAGAGTATATATAGTAGTCTCTTTCTTCCTTCTTACTTTTTTCCTTTTCTATGGAAGTCTTCCTATTGTAGTTGAGAGAGTGCTTCCATTCCTCCATTTCTTCTAGTCCCAAGAAAAACTAGAAGATTGAATGCATGGAAAACTCTAAGAGAAATTCAGTGCCCTTCAGACATGGCATTCATCTCTCCAAGAAGATGTATCTTAACATACCTGAGAAGATTGAATACATGAGCAAGATCCCTTATGCTTCAGCAATAGGGAGCCTCATGTATGCCATGCTATGTATGCGACCTGATATTGCCCATGCTGTGAGTATTACGAGTAGATATCAGTCGAATCTAGATGAAGAGTACTGAACTTTTGTGAAATATATTCTTAAGTACTTAAGAAGCACTAAGGATATATTTCTAGTCTTTGGTAATAGAGAACTCCAAGTCTAGGGGTATACAGACTTAGATTTTATATTCGATATAGATAATTGAAAGTCGACATCTGAAAGTCTGTTTATATGCAGTAGTGATGTTGTTAGATGAAAGAATTTTAAGCAAACTATGATAGCAGATTCCACCATGGAAGTAGAGTACATTGCTGTATCGAAAGCTATAAAAAAGGCATTCTGGTATAAGAAGTTCACCGTAGAGCTTAAAATGATGCCATCAGATATCATCCATCTGTACTGCGATAATAATGGTGCCATAGTCCTAGCTAAGAAGTCGATGTCTCATCAGAAACCAAGCACATTGAGCTGTGATACTATCTCATCTGTGATTATTTTGAGAAGGAATACGTCAAGATCAAGAGAGTCGACACTGCAGATAATGTGGCTGACCTATTGATAAAGCCATTAAGCCAATAGAAGATCAAAGTCCATCTTAAGAAGATGAAACTTAGATTTATAGTCAATTGACTTTAGATCAAGTGAGAGTTTGTTAGATGTGTGCCCTAGAAGCCAGATTGGCTAAATATTTATAATACACTTCTAAGGATAATCTTATAATTTTGACTATAAATTAATAAAAAAATTATTTTCTATCATAGTGTATATTTAAAGTATCTGTGATACATTCTTTGAGCTAATGATAATGATCATTTATATTTTCAAAAGTTAAAAATTTGAGACATAAATTTTCATAATTAACTCATAAATAGCTTTCGATCGTAGGATCATCACGAGGATGGTGATTGATCTACAAGATTGGTATATGATCATTTTCTTAGGATAGATGTGTCTTGAGTTTATAGTGTGGAGACATCAGAGTGAGAGTATAAGTACTCGTTAGAGAACGAGGACACTGAGCGTAACCACCTCGAGCAGTCATAAGGAAGTTTATCTTCTCATCGATGACTAGCTCGATGCTGCAGTGGTGTGTTTGGTTCTTTGATCTGAGGTGCATCGGTAGTTCATCTTGAGAGTATTATAGTTTGACTACACCATAACTCGATCAAGCCATTCGAAATTCTGAGTATGTTGGCTATAGCATGTTTATTGTAGAAATTGAATTGTACAAATAAGGGATCTATTTACCTCGGTAGATGAGGAGTAGCCCTACGATAATCATGAGTTGAGTCCTTAAGCCCATGGCCATGGCAGAGTGAAGATGATAAAAAGAGTTTCTATTAGGATTTCACATTGAACTTGAATCTAATGATTAATTCATATGACGGACATTGGGTTTGACAAGTTCACCTTAACCCTAATCCAGTCGAGGCTCAAGATAGAAGAACCCAATCACATAGGTAACTACACTGAGAGGTTCATTTGTAATTCTGTTGGATTGCCATCATATACTGTTAGGTGTCATTGATAGATTTTGAAAGCAATTAGAATAATTTTGATGATCAATCATTCTAATTGTATGAATAAAAATAGTTCTAATCCATCGAAAGGTGTTTCGATGATGTCGATGATGGAGATCTTGACATGTCTCGTTATCATATGAAAATGAACCTAACTGGATTATATAAATAAAAATTTGAGTCTAGATGTCATCAATTGAGCTAACCCAATTTGATTGATTTGGATTAGATCCAATTAGGTTCAAGATAATCATGCTAGCACACGATTGAGCCTGACATTCTTCTTCTGTAATCTTTTTGATTCATCGCAACTGAGTTAAATTTGATTTGACTCATTCTTATATTTTGAATAGGTTTATTTTTATCTGACTGAAATAAGTCTAGATTAAATTAATTATAGAAATTAAATTCATTCATAGTGCAAATGGACTAGGATCAAAAGTTGACATATTTGAGAGAATTAAGGATCACCTAATCAAAGGCTTTTAGAAAATTCTCTAGAAATATTTTGACCTGATTTTTGGATATGTGATAGGACATGATCATACATCAGGTGTACCAAATTTTATAATTTTTGAAGGTGTCTAGACTGAGTTTTGACAGAGTTTGATTTGGATCAAACTCTTGAGGGAAGAGTCCTAGGCGCAGTGGACTCTTCCTTATCTACTCATGCCGCCACCTTCCAGATTGATTTTTGGCATCAAAATTAGATGGGATCTAGAGTTTTTTATGGAGATCAGGTCCAAGTGTCCCAATAGTTGAATAAATAAGGATTTTGATCAAAGAGGAACTCTAACTTGGCGCTATGCTTTTGTATAAGAACCCTTGCACCAAGGCTCTTTATGAAAGAAATAATTTTGATACCCAAAGGCTGTCACCCCTTTCATCTTCCATGCCCACTCTGATCCTCCCTCTCTCCCCTTCTTCTAAGTGCCAAATGTTGAAAATAAATCTAAGAAGAAGATCCAATCAAATTTGTAAAAAGTTCAGCATTTATGCGACGGTGTTTGTGAGATGGACATGCTGCTTTCAGAAATTCTTTTGAAGTACTTTCAGATCAAATTTAGATCTGATATTTGAAAAAAAGATTTATGAGGAGAAGACGTCTAGATCTTACCTAAGTGGATACCGGTAGAGGTCAGGTGCATGCATGGCTCCTTTCAGAACCTCAGGATAGATCAGGATCATCATAAGATAATCTGATTGCCCAAAATACAAGATATGAAATTAATTAGATTTAATTTTATTTTTAATCTTAATATTAAATCTTTAGGATCAGATCTAAGATATCTCATATCTGATTAGGATTATAGAATTTTTTTTTTGAAATATTCTTTTAAATTCAATCAAATCTGAACGATCCTATATCAAAAAATAAGATTTTTCTTCAATTGGTATCAAAGCCAGGTTAGCAGTTCTTCAGATCTATCTTAGATTTGATTATATTTTTATTTATGATCTGATATTAAAAGATTTTAGATGTCACATTAAATATTATTAGATCTAAAATTAAAAAATTAAAAATTAAATCATTTAGATCTAATATGTTTGAGATGCATAACTAGACTAGGTATAGAATAGTTCTATGTATAGTCTGGTATGATCATGTCTTTAATTTGATTAAATATAATTTTAGATCTATTTAATTTTTATTTTTTATATTATAATTATTATAATTAGATCTAAAAATAAAAAAATAAAATTTTTAATTTTTTAATTTATTCATATGAGATATAAAAGATGCAGGGTTAGACTAGTTATAGAATAGTCCTATAAAATATCTAGAATAGTTTTATTTGATGTAATTAAATTTAAATTCTATTTTTTAGATATTATATATGATATTTTAGATATGAAAGCATGCATATTTAATTTAATTATGATACATGAGATATATGCAAAGCATGTATAAGTTAGATCATTAATTGTATATGCGATATAAGATTTAGATCTATCTAGTTTTGTAGTAAAAATTATATTTTTAATTAAGATATTCTTCTAGGCCGTCCAGTCATAAGAATAAAGTAGGATTTAAAGGCCTTCTCCTCTCATTCAATGAGATGTTCTTATGATGTGTAGGGGTGCTGCGCATTCGTTCTTAATAAAAAATTAAAACTTATTTTTCTGCAAAATCCTAGATCTTAAAATCCTATGATTTTATTACATTTTTTATTTATGAATCTAAAACTTAATTAAAAATTAAGATTATAAAATTAATTAGATCTAAAAATTATAAATTTTTAAATCTAAGATATATTCATAAAATTAGGTTTAGATTTGGATAGCTCAATTAGGTCTAGCGATTGATCAAACCGAATCAAGAGTTGGTGAAGTAGGATCAAAAAAAGCTTAATTTTGACCAGCCTAATAGGATTGAGTCTGGATCAAGATTGAATCACATTGAGCTGTGACTCGATCAAGTCAAGACCTAATTTGGCTCCATGATTTGAGCCTAAATTGTAGGCTAATCCAATTGATTCTGATTCGATAATTTAATGTCTAAGATAAGTCTAGCAGATACGGTCGATTGATTTTTAATTGAGAGCTACTCAACCTGAATGCATTCTTATCGAGTTAATTGCATATCCCTTCCACCGATCTTACTTACCTGGATATTTGTGTCGATCCAATTTTAATTTTAGGTGGCTAATAATTTGAGCCAACCCATGCCACTAGGTTAGTCATAATTATTATGACTAAGTTAAGTTAAATTTAAAGAGATCTAAATTAAATATTTCTAAGAAAATATTTAGTCTAAGATCTTCCACCATTGTAAATATGTGGGTCCTTTCCAGGATTGATTGTTCTCAGCTGAATACAGTGGTTCAATTGTACTGAAAAGATGCAACCATGTCTATTAGGCATTGGATGCTATGGGTTGGAGAATAGGTTGGGCTCAATATTCTGAATACGATGAGGGATCCAATCAGAAATTCAATTCGTATAAATGATGGGTTTGACTTAACTAAAGAGTGAATCAATATTTCAGACATGGTGAGATTTATGAATTAGAGATCAGATTTGGATGTAGCATGATTAAAAAATTATTGGACAAGAGTTGTTCACTCATTGGTTGACCCATCATCAATAACTATTAGATGAGATGATGAGCTAATCGATGGAACCGCACCATCCACTAGAAATCAATAATCATTGAGATTTTTGTATCTCTGCCAAGGGAGTGTACGGATCCGAGTAAATAGTAGGAGCCTAATTTGTTTAAAATAAAATTTTTAAATAAATTGGTTAAGTCTAATTACAAAATCTAACTAAAAATTTTGATTCTCTACAAGAAGCTGTCTGCATCCAACCCACTAGCCCATATCATGGACACCCATAGACTGACCGGATCCAATTACAAGGATTAGCTCTAAAATTTTAAAATTATTTTGAATTTTGAGAAGTTGACTCATGTGTTGGAACAAGATCCTCCCATCTTATTAGTCCATCCATCCGCTGATCAGAGATCGTCTCTCAAGAAGTGGATGGATGAAGATAATAAAGTCAGGTACTACATATTGAGCTCGATGTCTGATGAGCTCCAGTACCAACATGAAGATATTAAGACTAGTCATCAAATATCGGCTCACCTGTAAGAGTTATTTGGTAAATAGAGTCGCGTAGCCAAATATCAAGCCACTAAGATACTGTTTAAGGCTTAGATGTGTGATGGACAGTCGGCCCAAGATCATTATCCGATGATGATCAAGGACTTAGAAGAGCTTGAGAAGCTTGGTGTGAAGTTAGATCAGAATCTGTAGATTGATATAATTCTGCAGTCCTTGACTGATGCATATGGACAGTTCATCATGAACTACCATATACATAAACCTCAAAATACCTTGGCTGAACTTATAAACATGTTGGTTACTACTGAGTTTTCTATGAAAGATTCTAAAGGCTCAGTACTTGCTGTGGAGCGGACTTCTTCTAAGAGAATATCTTTTGAAAAGAAGAAGTTCGTGAAGAAACAGAAGATGGATGGTAGAAAGAAGAAGAAGACAGAGCCGAAGAAGAAGATCGCTGATAAAGAAAAATATTTTCATTGCAACACTGATGGCCATTAGAAGCAGAACTACCCTCTTTATTTGACCAGCCTAAAGAACAAGAAGAAGGTAGGTACTTCTAGAGGCATGCTCATTATAGAATCTAATCTTATGATTTCTTTTACATCTAGTTGGATACTTAACTCTGGTTCTAATGCTCACTTATGTACTTCTATGCAGGATCTTATAGATAGCAAGAGGTTGAGAGATGGTGAGATGATCCTACGCATCAAAAATGGAGCAAGAATTGCTGCAGTAGCCATAGAAACCTATCCTCTATGATTATCATCAAAATTAGATTTAGTTCTTAGGGACTATTTTTATGTACCTACAGCAAGTAGAAATTTGATTTTTGTTTCATTTTTAGCACAAGAAGGCTATGTAATTAATTTTCTTAAGGATCATTGTAATATTTATTTATGAAAAAAATAAAATTATAAATAGTTTTCTTATAAATGATCTCTATCAGTTACATATTGATATTTTTATTTTTAATATCAAGCAAAACATAAATGCTATAGGATCAAAATGACCTAGGAATAGTCTAAATAATAGGTATCTTTAGCACCTTAGGCTAGGTCATATAGTTGAAAACAAGATTAATGAATTGAAGAAATCTGGGCTATTGAGTTCATTGACTTTTGAGTCATATTCGATTTGTGAATCATGCTTTCATGACAAAATGATCAAGCTTCCTTTTATGGGACATGAAAAAAGAGACACATACCTGCTTGCCCCTGTACATATTGATGTATGCAATCCATTTGATGTGCCAGTCAAGGGTAATTACATCTACTTCATCATCTTTATCGATGTTTATCTCGGTATAGATATGTGTATTTGATGCGACATAAGTCTGAAGCTTTTGAAAAGTTCAAAATATTTAGACTTGAAGTAGAAAAATAGACATGAAAATCCATTAAGACTCTTCAATCAGATTGAGAAGGCGAATACCTTAGTCAAAAATTTTTAGACTATCTTAAAGATAATGGCATAGTCTCTCAATGGACTCCACCTGGAATACCTCAACTTAATAGAATTTCAGAATGGAGAAATCGAATCCTATTAGATATGATCTGATCCATGATGAGCTTCACAAATCTTCTTGAGTTTTTTTAGGTACATAGTCTGATGACTGTTATATATTTACTGAATAGGATTTCATCTAAAATCATTCCTACCACACCGTATGAGATATGGCATGGTAAGAAACCAAGTCTGATGCATCTCAGAATTTGAAATTGTTCAGCCCATGTCAAGAGACAACAAGCGGATAAATTAGAGTCTAGGTCCTTTAGAGCTTGATTTATTGGATATTTTAAAGGGTCATTAGGATATTTTTTCCATCTTTTGAAAGATCATAATGTGATTGTGAGTCGACATACCATCTTTCTTAAAAAATAGTTTATTCAAGATGGTGTTATTGGAAGATAGATTAGGCTAAAAAAAAAATCTTTTAAGAGCCACAAACTAAGGAACCTATGGAATCCAATCAAATTAAGTCAGTCCAATCACTTCCTCGTCCATCTCATAGATTAGAAAGGATTTTTCGTCCTTCTGAAAGGTACTTAGGTACTATTTCAGAGGACGTAGAGAAAATATTCCTCATGAGAAATGAAGTTCATGGTGATAATTCTAAAATCTATCATAAGACGATATCAGATATCGACTCCAAAAAATGGTTAGAGGCAATAAAAATAGAGATTAACTCAATGCGCTCGAACTAAGTCTAAACCTTAGTAAATCGATCTAAAGATATAGTACCTATTGGATGTAAATGGATCTTCAAGAGAAAGATAGATACCGATGAAAATGTAGAGACATTCAAAGCAAGGCTTGTAGCAAAAGAATATAGTCAGCACGAGGGCATTGACTATCAGGATACTTTTTTCGTCAATAGCCATGCTCAAATCCATCCACACATTGCTTGCTGTTGCAGTCTATTTCGATTATGAAATATGATAGATGAATGTAAAAATGACGTTCTTAAATGGATATCTTGAGAAAAATATCTATATGAAACAACCGCTAGATTTCACATCCAGTGATAATGATCACAAGGTATGCAAGCTGTAAAGGTCCATATATGGACTTAAGCAAGCATCTCGGAGCTGGAATGCTCATTTTTAATGATGTAATCAAATCATTTGGATTCATTAAGAATGAATAGGAGACCTATATTTTTAAAAAGATTAGTGAAAGCACTGTTGTCTTTTTCGTACTGTATGTGGATGACATCCTTCTAATTGGGAATGATATTCTCATATTGACTACGGTCAAAATGTGGTTGTCAAAGAAGTTCTCTATGAAAGATTTAGGAGAAGTATCCTTTATTTAAGAAATTAAGGTCTATAAGGATAGACCGAATAGGATGCTGGGACTCTCACAGAAGATGTACATAGAGGAGGTGCTAAAAAGGTTTAGCATGAAAAACTCCAAGAGGAGTTTAGTGCCCTTCAGATATGACATTCATCTCTCCAAGAAGATGTATCCCAACACACCTGAGATGATTGAATGCATGAGCAAGATTCCTTATGCTTCAGCAATGAGGAGCCTCATGTACGCCATGCTATGTATGCGACCTAATATTGCCCATGCTGTGAGTACCACGAGTAGATATCAGTCGAATCGAAGCAAAGAGCACTAGATTTCTGTGAAATATATCCTTAAGTACTCGAGAAGGACTAAGAATATGTTTCTAGTCTTTGGTAATGGAGAACTTCAGGTCCAAGAGTATATAGACTCGGATTTTATGTCTAATATAAATGATCGAAAGTCGACATCTAGAAGTCTATTTGTGTGTAATGGTGGTGCTGTCAACTGAAAGAGTTTCAAGTAGACTATGCTAGTAGATTCCACCATAGAAGTAGAGTACATCGCTGCATCGAAAGCTCCAAAGAAGGTATTTTGGTATAAGAAGTTTGCCACAAAGCTCGGAGTGATGCCATCAGATGCCATCCCTCTGTACTGTGACAATAATAGCACCATAGCCCTAGCTAAGGAGCCGAGGTCTTATCAAAAACTCAAGCACATCGAGCGGCGATACCATCTCATCCATGATTTTTTCCAAAAGAGATACATCGAGGTCAAGAGAGTCGATACTGTAGATAATGCGGCTAACCTGCTGACAAAGCTATTGAGCCAACAGAAAATCGAAGTCCATCTTAAGAAGATGGGACTTAGATTTATAGCCAATTGGCTTTAGATCAAGTGGGAGTTTGTTAGATGTATGCCCTAGAAGCCAGATTGGCCAAATACTTATAATATACTTCAAAAAATAATTTTATAATTTTGACTATAAATTAATAAAAAGATTATTTTCTATCATTGTGTGTATTTAAAATGTCTGTAATACATTCTTTGAGTTAATGGTAATGACAATTCATATTTTCAAGAGTTAAAAATTTAAGATATGAATTTTCATAATTAACTCATAAACAGCTTTCGATCATAGGATCATCACAAGAATGATGATCGATCCAAAAGGTTGGTGTACAATAGCTTTCTTAGGATAGATGTGTCTTGAGTCTACGATGTGGAGACACCGAAGCAAGAGTATAGATATTCATTAGAAAACGAGGGTATTGAGCGTGACCACCTCGAGCAGTCATAAGAAAGTCTACCTTCTCGTTGATGACTAGCTCGATGCTACAGTAGTGTGTCTGATTCTTTGACCTGATGTGCATCGATATTTCATCTAGAGGGAGTCATAATTTAACTACACCATAACTCGATCTCCTAGCCATTCAAAATCCTAAGGTATATGTTGGTTATAGCATGTTCATTGTAGAAATTAGATTACACTAATAAGAAATCTATCTACCTCAGTAGATGAGGAGTAGCCCTATGATAATCATGAGATTGAGTCCTTAAGCCCATGGCCATGGCAAAGTGAAGATGATAGAAAAAGTTTCTATTAGGATTTCACATTAGACTCGAATCTAATGATTAATTCATATGACGGATATTGGGTTTGATGAGTTCATCTTAATCCTAATTCAATCGGGGCTCAAGATAGAAGAATCCAATCACATAGATAACTACACTGAGAGGTTTGTTTTTAGTTTTGATGGATTGCCATCATATACTATAGGTGGTGTGGTGCTCCCAAGCCTTGGAAGACCACGGGCGGAGCAAGGGTGAAGACTCCAAGGAGGCTAGGATAGGTGTGGTCCTAGGGCTAGGATAGGAGTTATCCTAGGATGGAAGTGGCATGTAGCTCTTCATGAGCTTGAGGTTTAGATATTGAGGGCCTCAAGGGACTTGGTTGGTACTTTGGAGACCTGGGACACAAGATGAAGCATGGAACCAAAGCCGAAGCTGGAAGGCTGCAGAAAAAGAATTTTCTGTAGGTTAGTCAGTTCAGTCCAAAATTAGATCAACTAAGTCTCAAAGCACATGCAAAATAGAGAGCTGCACGTTCAAGACTGCTGGCACGGCACAGAATTGGCTCGACTCAGTTTTAGATTGATTCGATCTAGTGAAACTTAGCTGGCTCAGTGCTGAGACTAAGTCGGCTCAATGCGCGGGCAGAGTTACACGAGGGTCTATTTTGGGCTAGGGTCTGGGTTGATCCTAGAGGTCTTAAGATCTGGTTCAAGAGGTCTTAAGGGGGCTAATTCATGTATGGATTGGATTAGCCTAGGGAAGATTTTGAGCTGGGGTTTATTAGGGTTCATGTAGGAACTCTAGAATATAAACCAGGATATTATAACTTTTACAATAAGGTTGAAATATAATTGAGTTTTTTTTTCTAACTCTCTTCTCTCTTCTCTCTGGTTCCAACACCAAAACCTTAGCTTCTCTCATTTTTCTTAGATCTTCTTCAGTTTGCTGGATTAATACCTAAGTTTATGTAAGAGATCAGATCTACGACTATGGCTTCGAGCAGCCATAGGAACAACAATTGGTATCAAAGCCCAGTTGAGCATGGAGGAAGAAGAAGATTAGTTTTCAGCAAACATCAGCAGCGAGATTCAGATCAAAAGCTTTCTTCAGGCTTCGTGAGAAAGGAAGAGATCATAGGGCTGCTGTCCACCATTCCCAGTCAAAGTATTTTTCAGATCTACCTATTTACTGTTATTTGATTTGGATTGATCATGGAGAATAGTGGATTGAAGGTAGGATTAGAGAAGTTTGATGAAAAGAAAAGTTTCACGATATGGATGGTAAGGATGGAGGATCTGCTGGTTTAGATGAGGCTGAATTCGATCTTGGAGGATAGGTCGGAGGAGATGACAGATAAGAAGTGGGTGTCCTTGGAGAAAAGGGCATATGCCATGATTAGATCTTATTTGGCGGATGAGATTTTGTATGGTGTGTTGAAAAAGAGAACACCCAAAGGATTATGGTCGAGGTTATAGCAGTTGTACATAGAAAAGAACATGTACAATAAGTTGATGCTGAAGAAACAACTGTATAGCTTTCGGATATAGGATGGTGAGGATGTTACGGGGCATATTCAACAGTTCGATCGGATGAGCATGGACTTGCTCAATATAGAGGTGGATTTAGAAGAGGAGGACAAGAGTCTATTGTTTCTATGTTCGTTATCCGGGAGCTTTAATTTGTTGGTGATAACTTTACTGTATGGTAAGGAGACACTGGTGTACAAGAAGATCATATTAGTGCTCAGATCTAACGAGCAGTGAAAATGGATGACAAAGAGGGAGGTCTTCCAGGAGAGTCTTATGGTTTCAGAGAAGCACAAGAAAGGAAAGAAGAAGGGCGAATAGAGGGGCAGTAAGGGATTCAAGAGATGCTTCAAGTGCGGAGAAGCAGGGCACTTTAAGCAGGAGTGTCCATTTTGGAAGAAGTGCAAGGAAGGAGAAAGCTCGGATTCCATTAATTCAATCGCTGATAGTGAAGAGTCGGATGAGCTCTTGGTGATCTCGGAGGAGCTCGCAAGATGCAGTGTATCTGAGAGGATTTCGGATAGGTCTGTGGAGTGTAGAGATTTTGAAGGGGCAGCAATGGTATTCAAGGTATAGCGACAGACCCAGCAGTGCAACATTGGATGGTTGACCTTGGAGGACTTGGAGAGAGAGTCAGCTTCTGCGGCATCAGAGGGACTTCAGCTCCAGATGGAGCACCGAACAGAGGTGGCTTCATGGGTGGAGGAAGCTATGACATGGGTTCAGAGTAAAGGGATGCAGAGGGAGGATCTATATTCGAGCATCAGTGCTGAGGCTATACAGATCCAGATGGAGAGGATTGTGCAAGGAGATGGGCATAGCTCTGAAGGGACAGTGTCAAGTGGAGCATGAGGATATGCAGTGAGTGTCGATAAAGGAATGTTACATGATTTTTAGAAAAGTTCTGGATAAGTGATGCAGCTGCCAAGCAGAAGAATACCTATAATTTTAAAGGTGGTGTAGAGGAACAAGCCAAGAATTTCAGTGGTGGAGGTGGTCATCCCAAAGGCCTCAAAGATAGCTCAGCAGCTGAAAAAGAATGGTAGTGGCAAAGTGAGCATGAGGGGCTATCAGGACATGCAGGGACAGTGGGATCGTGCAGGAGGATGTTGCCAAGTGTGCCAAGGCTTGGGCATACCAAGGTGGAGATTGTAGATGGTGTGGTGCTCCCAAGCCTTGGGAGGCCACGGGCTGAGCTAGGGTGAGGGCTCCGAAGAGGCTAGGATAGGTGTGGTCCTAGAGCTAGGACAGAAGTTATCCTAGGATTGAGGTGGCATATAGCTCTTTACGGGCTTGAGATTCAGGTATTAAGGGCCTCAAGGGACTTGGTTGGTGCTTTGAAAATCTAGGACACAAGGTGGAGCAAGAAATCAAAGTCGGAGCTTGAAGGCTGTAGAAAAAAAATTTTCTGTAGGCTAGCCGACTCAGTCCAAAACTAGGTCAGCTAAGTCTCAGAGCATAGGTAAAATAGAAAGATGCGCATTTGGGACTACTGGCACGGCATGGGACTGAGCTGGCTCAGTTCTAGACTGAGCTGACCCAGTGGAACTTAGTTGGCTCAGTGCTAAGACTGAGCCAGCTCAGTGCGCGGGTAGAATTACGCGAGGGTCTATTTTGGACTAGGGTCAGGGTTGATTCTAGGGGTCTTAAGGTCTGATTCAAGAGGTCTTAAGGGGGCTAATTCATGTATGGGTTGGGTTAGCCTAGGAGAGTTTTTGAGCTAAAGTTTATTAGGATTCATGTAGGAACTCTAGAGTATATAAATCAGGATATTGTAACTTTTATAATAAGGTTGGAATACAATTGAGCTTTTCTTCCTAACTCTCTTCTCTCTTCTCTCTGGTTCCAACACCAAAATCCTAGCTTCTCTCATCTTTCTTAGATCTTCTTTAGTTTGCTGGATTAACACCCAGATTCATGCAAGAGATCGGATCTACGACTATGGCTCTGAGCAACCGTAGGAACAACATATACTGCTAGATGTCATTGGTAGATTTTGGAAATAATTAGAATGATTTTGATAATCAATCATTCTAATTGTATGAATCAAAAAAATTCTGGTCCATCGAAAGATATTTCGATAATATCGACGATGGAGATTGTGATATGTCTCATTACCATATGGAACTGAACCTAACTAGATCACACAAATAAGGGTTTGGATCTAAATATCATCAATTGAGCTAACCCAGTTTGATTGATTTGGATTAGATCCAATCAGGTTCAAGGTAATCATGCTAGCACATGATTGAGCCTGACTTTCTTCTTCTGTAATCTTTCTGATTCATCGCAACTAAGTCAAATTTTATTTGACTCATTCTTATATTTTGAATGGATTTATTTTTATCTGACTAGAATAAGTTCAGGTCAGATTAGTTGTAGAAATTAAATCCATTCATAATGCAAATGGACTAAGGTCAAAAGTTCACCTATTTAAGAGAATTAAGGATCATCTAATCAGAGACTTCTAAAAATTTTTTTGGAAATCCTTTTGATCTAATTTTTAGGTATGCAATAGGGCATGAGTTATACACTGGGTGTACTAAATTTTATGATTTTTGGAGGTGTCTAGACTATGTTTTGATAGAGTTTGATTTGGATCAAACTCTTGAGGGAAGAATCCTAGGCGCAGTAGACTCTTCCTTATCTACTCATGCCACCACCTTTTAGATTGATTTTTAGCATCAAAATTAGATTGGATCTGGGGTTTTTTATGGAGATCAGGTCCAGAAGTCCCAATGGTCAAATAAATGAAGATTTTGGTCAAAGAGGGACTCTAACTTGTTTCTATGCTTTTGTATAAGAATCCTTAAGCCAAGGCTCTTCATGAAAGAAATAAGTTTGATACCCAAAGGCTGTCACCCCTTCCATTCTCCATGCCCTCTCTGATTTTCTCTCTCCCCTTCTTCTAAGTGCCAAAGATTGAAAATAAATCTGAGAAGAAGATCCAATCAAATTGGTGAAGAGTTCAGCATCTACACGATGGTGTTTATGAGGCGGACATGCTACTTTCAAAAGTTCTTTTGAAGGACTTCTAGATCAAATTTCGATCTAATATTTGAAGAAAAGATTTATATGGAGAAGACGTCCAGATCCTATCTGAGTGGATATCGATAGAGGCAGGCGCGTGCATGGCTCCTTTCAGAACCTCAGGATAGATCAAGATCTGATTATCCAAAATACAAAGTATGAAATTAGTTAGATTTAATTTTATTTTTAATCTTAATATCAAATCTTTAGGATCAAATCCAAGATGTCTCAGATCTGATTAGAATCATAGAAAAATTTTTTGAAATATTCATTCAGTTCTAATTAGATCTAAACGATCCTGTGTCGAAAAATAGGATTTTCCTTCGGAAACATCCTCAAAAAAGAGGCTAGTGGTACTTCAATTCTAGAATTCATCATCGGTTCATTACCGATCTTTCTTTTTCTATCCATGAATGGAAAAATAGGTTTTCTTTGTTTTAGCCAATCACCCTTGGGGCTTCAATTAGGTTTGGCCCAAGCCTAGTTGGTCACCAAATAGGAATGATGTGATCCTTGATAAGAACCAAGAAGATACTAAAAGAATCGAGACTATTAGTGATAGTCTATCCACATCGCTAATAGACTCACCATCACTAATACCATCATAAAAATCAATCTAAAAAATTTTTATCGCTACTTATCATTATTAGCAACAAAAAATCTAGCTATCGCTAATAAAGCTATTAGCGACAGATTTAGATATAGAATAATTTTATTACTAATTATTTTTTAATATTTTAATTAAATTTTTAATTTTTCTAAAATATTAGTGATGATATTTTCGTGGCTAATGCCATCACTAATAATTATTAGTAGCCAAAATTATCATCGCTGATGCCATCTTTAATTTTTTTAAATTTTAAATAAAATAAAAAAAATATTTTAAAAAATATTAGCGATGGCAATCAGTGGTTAATGCTATCGCTAATAATTATTAGCAACCAATAACACCATCGCTAATACTATCTCTAATTTTTTTAAATTTTTTAAATAAAAAAAAATTATTTTAAAAAATATTAGTGATAGCAATTTGAATTCTAATATCGTTGCTAATAACTATTAGCAACAGCTATTACCGTCGCTAATATCGATGCTAATAATTAATTTTATTTTTTAAAAAAATTAATAATAATATTTTTAAAATTTATTTTAGTTAATCATAATGAATTATGATTTCTAATACCTATTATAATTAAAATTCAAAGATAATATGACAATCAAAAATTAAAAACTAATTATATTATTTTAAAAATATAAATTATATATTTTTTTATAAGTAGTATCCAAAAAAATATAATATATCAAAAAAAATAAGGTCCAATTCTTGTCATCATTGGCCTCCTTCTCCTCCTCCTCTTGCTTCTCTCCAGCAGTTGGTGGATAAGTGTCGGATGTTCAAGCATCCTAAAATGAAAAAAATAAAATAATTTTAGTAAATTTTGATATGAAGATGTGTATTTCAATATGAAGGCTTATCTCTCAATATACTTTTTTGATTCTCGAACAGATTATTTCTACGTATTTTATTTGATTATATGGAGCTATAGATACCCCAGGCCCATCGATTGGAGGGTTAGATTAAATTTTTAACCCCTAGATTTTCTTTCCAAATTTAAACTTAAATATATGAAGTTTTGAAATATAAAAACTTAAAATAAGTAAAAAAATTTAATAATATAATTACTTGATATGATGGCTGGAATAATGAGTCCAATTGGTCACACAACTATAGATCTTGAAGAAGCTTCATGATCATATCATGGATAGCATCCAGAAGGCTGTGAGTGTTAGATATATGTGCCCTAGAAGCCAGAATTGGCTAATACTTGTAATACACTTCTAGGGGCAAAATTATAATTTTGACTAATATCAATAAAATGGGTTATTTTCTATCACATATGTGTATTAAGTGTCTGTGATACATCCTTTGAGTTAATGGTAATGATAATTCATATTTTCAAAAGTTGAAGATTTAAGACATGAATAATCATTATTAACTCATAAAATGCTTCCGACCATAGGATCATCATGAGGATGGTGATTGATCCGAAAGGTTGGTGTACAATCGCTTCTCTTTAGTAGATGAGTCTTGAGTCTATGGTGTGAAAACATCGAAGCGAGAGTACAGATACTCGTTAGAGAACGAGGGCACTGAGCGTGACCACCTCGAGTAGTCATTAGGAAGTCTACCTTCTCGTCAATGACTGACTCGATGCTGCAGTAGTGTGTCTGGTTCTTTGACCTGAGGTGCATCGGACAGTTCACCTTGAGGGTGTTATAGTTTGACTACACCATTACTCGATCTCCTAGCCATATGGAAACCCTGAGGTGTATGTTGGCTATAGCATGTTCATTGTAGGAACTGGATTGCATCAAGATGGAATCTATCTACCTCGGTGGTAGAGGAGCAGCCCTATGATGATCATGAGAATCAAGTCCAGAAGCCCATGGCCATGGCAGAGTGAAATAATAGAAAGAGTTTCTATTTAGATTTTCACATTGGACTTGAATCGAATGATTACATCATATGACAGAAACTAGGGTTTGACGAGTTCACCTTAACCCTAATCTGATCGGGGCTCAAGATAGAAGAACTTAATCACACAGGTAGCTGCACCAAGAGGTTCGCATTCAGCTCTGATGGGTTGCCACCATATACTGCTAGGTGTCACTGGTGGATTTTGGGAGCAATTAGAATGATTTAGATGATCGATCATTCTAGCTGTTCGAATCAGAAGAGTTCTGATCCATCGAAAGGAGTTTCGATGATGTCGATGATAGAGATCATGACATATCCCATTACCATATACAGAACTGAACCTAACTGGGTCACACAAACAAGGGTTTGAATCTGGTGATCATCAATTGAACTGATCTAGTTCAATTGATCTGAATGAGATTCAATTAGGTTCAAGAAAATCGTGCTAGCACTCGATTGAACCTAACGTTCTTCTTTTACTATCATAAATAAGTTGTCCTGACTGAGCCAAAGGAGTTTGTGCTCAATCAGAGGCCTTCATATGGTCTGACTGGAGGTTGTCCAAGTCAGAAAAGGTTGTCTTATTTTGTAAGACATTACCTGCCATTTTTGGTCACCTGCCATTTCTTGTTCTTTGACTTTGGTCAAAAGTCTACCTTTGACTGGTCAAATGTTGACCATTGACACTTTGACTTTTGACCACATGTCATGCACCTATTGGAGAGCTGGTGGGGGCCTGTCCCCCTGCCAGAACCTGGCAAGGAGGAGGGCGCACGCCACCCTAGGCGTGTGCCCAAGTTGGAGGCGCCTAGGAGTCCTTGTTGGATAGGACTCCATCTCCTTTTTGGATTCCAATTAGAGTTCTCCTAAGAACCAACTTTGACTGGTCTTAGGCGCCCTCTAAGGAGGAATCCAGGGGTCTCTATTCCCACCAATCAGATTTAGATCTGATTTCACAAAGGAGTTGTGATTGGTTGGGAAGAAGAGGAGTTGGATCACAGCTTAGTCTATAAATAAGACCCTGCGCCCAACTCAAAGAGCAATTAAAATTCCCACGCCCCAAGGCTGCCTCTCCCCCTCCTTCCTCCATGCCAAACCCACCTTCTCCCTCTCCTCTCCACGTCCAAAAGAGTTTTGGACCTTGGTTGGTGCGATCCAGATCAAAGAGAAAGGCGATCAAAAGCTAAGAAGGCTGCGCTGCTGCAAAGGACGACTGCTGATCTTCAAAAGAGTTTTGAAGATCCTCCAGATCAGATCCAGATCTGATTTTTGGAGATGTGATAGAGAAGAAGAGGATCTCCAGATCCAAGCCCGAGTGGATACCGGATAGAGGCCAGGCGCTTGCGTGGCTAGATCCAGAACCTTCCGCTGCATACAGGATCATCAACAGGGTAATAGGATTACCCAATATCAAGGTAAATTAAATTTGATTTAATTTATCTTAATTTATTTTTTATTTATTAAAATAATAAGAATCAGATCTAAAACATCAAGATCTGATTTAGATCAAAGAAAAAAAATTTTTGAAATATATCTCTTGATCTGATCAGATCTGAACGAACCTGGTCCGGAAAAATCAGGATTTTTCTTCAACTGGTATCAGAGCCATGGTTCTAAAATTATTTAGATCTAATTTTAAATTTATTTTAATTAGAAAATAAGTGATTTCAGATGTCACATGAGATGTGATCAGATCTGAAATCAGAAAAAATTAAAATTAAATGATTTGGATCTAAGATTAGAAAATATGCATGACTAGTTCTAGAATAGAATAGTTCTATAGAATAGTCTTGCATGTTTTTGATTTAATTTGATTAAATCATATTTTAGATCTTATTTATTTACTATTTTTTGATATTATAAGTGTTATAATAACATCTAAAAAATAGCAAATAAAAATTATTTAATTTTAAATATCATATGAGATATGATTGATGCATGTCTAGACTAGTTGTAGAATAGTTCTACATAATTATCTAGATTAGAATTTATTTTGATTAGATCAATTTAAATCTAATTTTTTAGATTATTATGAGATAATTTAGATCTGAAAAATATGCATGATTCGATACATGAGATGTATGCAAAATATGCCATGATTAGATCTAATTTGTATATGAGATATATGATATAGATCTAAAACTATTTTGTAGTATTGTATATTCCTGATTAAGGCGTTCCTCTTGGCCGTCCGGTCATAAGAATGAAGAAGGGTTTAAAGGCCCTCTCTTCCCATTCGATGGGGTGTTCTTATGATGTGTAGGGGTGCTGCGTGTTCGTCCTTAATCAGAAATCCAAAACTTACTTTCTGCAAAACCCTAGATCCTGAAACCCTAGGATTTATTGTGCATATTTTGTTTATGAACCCTACTTAATTAAAAAATTAAGATTATGGAATATTAATTAGGTCTAAAATTGAGAATTTTAGATCTAAGACATATTCATAATACTGGGTTCGGGCTTGGGTAGCTCAATTAGGTCTAAGCGGTTGATCAAACCGAATCAAGAGTTGGTTAGATGGGATCAACAATGCTTAAATTGACCAGCCTAATAGGATTAAGTCTGGGTCAAGATCGAGTCACGATCAAGCAAGACCTAATTAGGCTCAGAGGTTAGAGTCTGGATTGTAGGCTAACCCAATTGGTTCTGACTCAATAATTTGGTGTCTAAGGTAAGTTTGGCACATACGACCGACTGGTTTTTAATTGGAAGCTACTCGACCTGAATGCGTTCTTGTACGAGTTAATGGCATATTCCTTCCACCGGATCTCACTTACCTGGCCATATCTGTTGACACAGTTCTGATCTGAGGTGGTCAATAATCCGAGCTAACCCATGCCACTAGGTTAGTCATAATTGTTATGACTAATGCCAAGTCTAGTTTAATGAGACCTGAATCAATTCTCCCTAAGAAAAGATTAAGTCTGAGGTCTTCCACCATTGTAGATGTGCGGGCCCTTCCCGGGGTTGATTGTTCTCGGCTGGATACAGTGGCTCAGTTGCACCGGGAAGATGCAACCATGTCTATTAGGCATTGGATGCTATGGGCTGGAGGATGAGTTGGGCTCAATATTTCGGATACGGTGAGAGACTCAATTAGGAACCCAGTCTATGCAAATGGTGGGTCTGACTTAACTAAGGAGTGGATCAATATTCCGGATACGGTGAGATTCATGAATTAGAGACCAAGTTTTGGGTGCACCATGATTAGAGAATCATTGAACAAGAGTTGTTCACTCATTGGCTAACCCATCACCAATAACTGTTAGGTGAGGTGATGAGTCAGTTGGTGAGACCGCACCACCCACTAGAAATCATTAATCATGGAGATTTTTGCATCTCTACAGAGGGAGTGTAGGGATCCGAGAAAATAGTGGGAAGCTAATTTGTTTAAAAATAAAATTTCTAAATAAATTGGTCAAGTCAATAATTACAGTATCTAACTAGAATCTTTGACTCTCTACAGGAAAAATGTCTGCGTCCAACCCATTGGCACGTATCCTGGACACACATAGACTGACTGGACCCAATTATAAAGATTGGCTCAGGAACTACAAAATTATTTTGGGATTTCAGAGAAGTTAACCACATGTTATTGGACCAGGACCCTCCCACCTTACCAGCCCGTCCATCCATTGAACAGAGAGCGTCTCTGGAAAAAATGGATTAGACGAAGATAATAAGGCCAGATATTACATGTTGGGCTCGATGTCTGATGAGCTCCAGCGCCAACATGAAGATATCGGGACTGCTCGCCAAATGTTGGCTCACCTGCAGGAGATGTTTGGTGAACAGAGTCGCGCAGCCAAATATCAAGTCACAAAATGACTTTTTAAGGCTAAGATGCGTGATGGGGCAGTCAGTCCAAGATCACACTGTCTGACAATGATCAAGGACATGGAAGAGCTTGAGAAGCTCGGTGTGAAGTTGGACTTGGATCTGCAGAACGATATTATTCTGCAATCCTTGACTGATGCATATGGGCAATTCATCATGAATTACCACATGCATAAACTTCAAAATTCCTTGGCCGAATTAATGAATATGCTGGTTACCGCTGAGCTTTCTATGAAAGGTTCTAAAGGCTCAGTTCTTGCTATGGAAACGGACTTCTTCCAAAAGAAAGTCTTATGGAAAGAAAAAGAAGTCTGTGAAAAAGCAAAAGGTGGAAGGATCAAAGAAGAAGAAGGCAGAACCGAAGAAGAAGGCCGATGTCAAAGGAAAGTGTTTCCATTGCAACAGCGACGGCCATTGGAAGCGGAACTGCCCTACTTACCTGGCCACCCTGAAGAACAAGAAGGAAGGTCCTTCTGGAGGTATGCTCGTTATTGAGTCTAACCTTACGGTTTCTTCTGCATCCAGTTGGGTGCTTGACTCTGGTTCTAGTGCTCATCTGTGCACTTCTATGCAGGGTCTTGAGGATAGCAGGAGGCTGAGGGATGGAGACATGATCCTACGCGTCGGTAATGGAGCAAGAGTTGCTGCAGTAGCCGTGGGAACATACCCTCTTGCGATTACCATCTGGTTTAGACTTAGTTTTGAAAAGACTGTTATTATGTGCCTGCAGCTAGCAGGAATTTGATTTCTGTTTCATGCTTAGCACAAGAAGGTTATGTGATCACCTTCTTTAAGGACCATTGTAACATTCTTTATGAAAGAAATAAAATTGCAAATGGTTTTCCTTATTAATGGTCTTTATCAGCTACATATTGATGTACCTGTTTCTAACTATCGAGCAAAACGTGAATGCCAAACGACCTAGGGATAGTCCAAACGACAGATATCTATGGCACCTGAGATTAGGTCATATAGCAGAAGATAGGATCAACAAATTGGAGAAAAATGGGCTATTGAGTCCATTGACTTTCCGAGTCATATCCAACTTGTGAATCTTGTCTTCAAGGCAAAATGACTAAACTCCCTTTTGTTGGACATGGGGAGAGGGCCACAGATCTCCTTGCCCTAGTACATACTGATGTGTGCGGCCCATTTGATGTGCCGGCTAGAGGCAATTTTGTCTACTTCATTACCTTTACCGATGATCTGTCTAGGTATGGGTATGTGTATCTTATGAGACACAAGTCTGAAGCTTTTGAAAAGTTCAAAGAATTCAGACATGAAGTAGAAAAACAAACTGGAAAACCCATTAAGGTTCTTCGATCAGATCGAGGAGGTGAATACCTTAGCCAAAAATTCCTAGACTATCTTCAAGGAAAATGGCATAGTCTCTCAATGGACTCCACCAGGAACACCTCAACTCAACGGGGTTTCAGAAATGGAGAAATCGGACTCTATTGGATATGGTTCGATCCATGATGAGCTTCACAGACCTCCCTGATTTTCTTTGGGGACATTCTCATTGTTAACTTCAATTCTATCTACTGAATAGGGTTCCCTCTAAAACCGTTCCTACCACACCGTATGAGATATGGCACGGTAAGAAACCAAGTCTGAGTCATCTCAGAATTTGGGGTTGTCCGGCTCATGTCAAAAGACAACAAGCGGACAAGTTAGAGTTTAGGTCCTTCAGAGCTCGATTCATAGGATATCCTAAAGAGTCATTAGGATACTATTTCTACATTCCAGAAGACCACAATGTGATTGTGAGTCGACATGCCATCTTTCTTGAAAAATAGTTTATTCAAGATAGCGGCATTGGAAAGCAGATTAAGCTTGATGAGAAAGTCTCACAAGTAGAACGAGCTAAGGACCAATTGGAACCAAATCAGGTTGAGCCAATAAGAACACTACCTCCTCCACCTCGTAGATCGGAAAGAGTTTTCCATCCCCCTGAAAGATACTTAGGTATTATTTCAGAGGAAGTAGAGGAAATGTTCCTCATAGGTAATGGTGCTCATGGTGATGATCCCAAAACCTACAACGAGGCGATATCAGATATCGACTCCGAGAAATGGCTAGAGGCAATGCAGTCAGAAATTGACTCGATGCACTCAAACCAAGTCTGGACCTTGGTAGATCCACCAGAAGGTATAGTACCTATTGGGTGTAAATGGATCTTCAAGAGAAAGATTGGTGCAGATGGGAAAATGTGGAGACATTCAAGGCTAGACTAGTGGCAAAAGGTTATAGTCAACGCGAAGGCATTGACTATCAGGATACCTTTTTCCCAGTAGCTATGCTAAAATCCATCCGCACATTGCTTGCCTGTTGCAGCCTATTTCGATTATGAAATATGGCAAATGGACGTGAAAATGGCATTCCTTAAATGGATATCTTGAGGAAGATATCTATATGGAACAGCCGCTAGGTTTCACATCCAGTGATACTGATCACAAGGTTTGCAAGCTGCAAAGGTCCATATATGGACTTAAGCAAGCATCTCGGAGCTGGAACACTCATTTCAATGATGTGATCAAAAAGTTTGGTTTCATCAAAAATGAAGAGGAACCATGTGTTTTCAAAAAGGGTCAGTGGGAGCGCTGTTGTCTTCCTCGTATTGTACGTGGATGACATCCTCCTTATTGGGAATGATATTCCCATGTTGACATCAGTCAAAATGTGGTTGTCCAAGGAATTCTCCATGAAAGACCTAGGTGAAGCATCCTTTATTCTAGGAATTAAGGTCTATAGGGATAGACCGAATAGGATGCTAGGACTTTCACAGAAGATGTACATAGAGGAAAGTACTAAAGAGGTTTAGTATGGAAAACTCTAAGAGGGGATTAATACCCTTCAGACATGGTATTCATCTTTCCAAGAAGATGTGCCCCTAGCACACCTGAGGAAATAGAATGCATGAGCAAGATCCCTTATGCTTCTGCAATAGGGAGCCTCATGTATGCCATGCTATGTACACGACCTGATATAGCCCATGCTGTGAGTGTCACAAGCAGATATCAGTCAAATCCAGGTGAAGAACACTGGACTTCTGTGAAATGTATCCTTAAGTACTTGAGAAGAACTAAGGATATGATGTTGGTCTTTGGTAATGGAGAACTCCAAGTCCAGGGATACACAGACTCGGATTTCATGTCCGATATAGATGATCGAAAGTCGACATCTGGGAGTCTGTTTGTGTGCAATGGTGGTGCTGTCAGCTGGAAGAGTTTCAAGCAAACGATGATAGCAGATTCCACCATGGAAGCAGAATATATCGCTGCATCAGAGGCTGCAAAGGAAGCATTCTGGTACAAGAAGTTTGCTGCAGAAATTCAGAGTAATGCCATCAGATGCCATTCCTCTATACTGCGACAATAATGGCGCCATAGCCCTTGCTAAGGAGCCAAGGTCTCACCAGAAATCCAAGCACATTGAGCGGCGATACCACCTCATCCACGATTACCTCGAGAAGGGTTACGTCGAGGTCAAGAGAGTCAACTCCGCAGATAATGTGGCAGACCCACTTACAAAGCCGTTGGGCCAGCAGAAGATCGAAGCCCACCTTGAGAAGATGGGACTTAGACTTGTAGCCAATTGGCTTTAGGACAAGTGGGAGATTGTTAGATATATGTGCCCTAGAAGCCAGAATTGGCTGACACTTGTAATACACTTCTAGGGGCAAAATTATAATTTTGACTAATATCAATAAAATGGGTTATTTTCTATCACATATGTGTATTTAGTGTCTGTGATACATCCTTTGAGTTAATGGTAATGATAATTCATATTTTCAAGAGTTGAAAATTTAAGACATGAATAATCATTATTAACTCATAAAATGCTTCCCGACCATAGGATCATCACGAGGATGGTGATTGATCCGGAAGGTTGGTGTACAATCACTTCTCTTTAGTAGATGAGTCTTGAGTCTACGGTGTGGAGACATCGGAGCGAGAGTATAGGTACTCGTTAGAGAACGAGGGCACTGAGCGTGACCACCTCGAGTAGTCATTAGGAAGTCTACCTTCTCGTCAATGACTGACTCGATGCTGCAGTAGTGTGTCTGGTTCTTTGACCTGAGGATGCATCGGCAGTTCACCTTGAGGGTGTTATAGTTTGACTACACCATTACTCGGTCTCCTAGCCATATGGAACCCTGAGGTGTATGTTGGCTATAGCATGTTCATTGTAGGAACTGGATTGCATCAAGATGGAATCTATCTACCTCGGTGGTAGAGGAGCAGCCCTATGATATGATCATGAGAATCAAGTCCAGAAGCCCATGGCCATGGCAGAGTGAAATAATAGAAAGAGTTTCTATTTAGATTTTCACATTGGACTTGAATCGAATGATTACATCATATGACAGAGACTAGGGTTTGACGAGTTCACCTTAACCCTAATCTGATCGGGGCTCAAGATAGAAGAACTTAATCACACAGGTAGCTGCACCAAGAGGTTCGCATTCAGCTCTGATGGGTTGCCACCATATACTGCTAGGTGTCACTGGTGGATTTTGGGAGCAATTAGAATGATTTAGATGATCGATCATTCTAGCTGTTCGAATCAGAAGAGTTCTGATCCATCGAAAGGAGTTTCGATGATGTCGATGATAGAGATCATGACATATCCCATTACCATACAGAACTGAACCTAACTGGGTCACACAAACAAGGGTTTGAATCTGGTGATCATCAATTGAACTGATCCAGTTCAATTGATCTGAATGAGATTCAATTAGGTTCAAGAAAATCGTGCTAGCACTCGATTGAACCTAACGTTCTTCTTTTACTATCATAAATAAGTTGTCCTAACTGAGCCAAAGGAAGTTTGTGCTCAATCAGAGGCCTTCACTTTATGGTCTGACTGGAGGCTTGTCCAAGTCAGAAAAGGTTGTCTTATTTTGTAAGACATTACCTGCCATTTTTGGTCACCTGCCATTTCTTCGTTCTTTGACTTTGGTCAAAAGTCTGACCTTTGACTGGTCAAAATGTTGACCATTGATACTTTGACTTTCTGATCCACATGTCATGCACCTATTGGAGAGCTGGTGGGGGCTTGTCCCCCTACTAGAGAACCTGGCAAGGAGGAGGGCGCACGCTTAAGGGTGGCGTGAGCCCAAGTTAGGAGGCGCCTAGGAGTCCCTGTTGGACAAGGGACTCCATCTCCTTTTTGGATTCCAATTAGAGTTCTCCTAAGAACCAACTTTGACTGGTCTTAGGCACCCTCTAAGGAGGAATCCAGGGGACTCTATTTCCACCAATCAGATTTAGATCTGATTTCACAAAGAGTTGTGATTGGTTGAGAAGAAGAGGAGTTGGATCACAGATAGTTTATAAATAAGACCCTACGCCCAACTCAAAGAGCAATTAAAATTCCACGCCCCAAGGCTGCCTCTCCCCTCTTCCTCTATGCCAAACCCATCTTCTCCCTCTCCTCTCCATGTTCAGAAGTATTTTGGACCTTGGTTGATGCAATCTAGATGAGAGAAAGGCGACTGAAAGCTAGAAGGCTACGCTGCTACAAAGGACAACTGCTGATCTTTAAAAGAAATTTTGAAAATTTTTCAAATCAGATCTAGATCTAATTTTTGGAGATGTGATAGAAAAGAAGAGGATCTTCAGATTCAGTCCGAGTGGATACTTGTAGAGGCCAGGCACTTGCATGACTAGATCCAGAATCTTCCGCTGCTTACAGAATCATTAACGGATAATAGGATTACCCACTTCAAGGTAAATTAAATTTAATTTAATTTATCTAAATTTATTTTAATTACTAAAATAATAAGAATCAGATCTGAAACATCCCTGATCTGATCTAGATCAAAGAAAAAAAATTTAAAATATATCTCTTGATCTGATCAGATCTGAACGAACCTGATCCGAGAAATCAGGATTTTTCTTCAGTGAGATCACTGGCTTAAAAGCCTCTATACGACCTCCTCCATATGCGCATTGCTCTAAGTCTGGGATGTCAAGGCCTGTGAGAATATTGAAGAGTATCGAGATGATGGAGGGTCAAAGTAGTGGCCAAATCTTATGACCTGGCTCCTACTCACCCTCTTGGTGGTGCTGAGCCATCCCTCAAGTTCAAAAACCTGAGAAGATGGATCATCGCCGTACATCTCAGCAATGTATGCTACATAACATATCTACATAGTTCAAAAAAATATTAGTTCTAATATAAAAATCAGATTTTGTAATAATCTAATTAGTAAATAAAGTTTGAAATTCTTATCATGATCTAAATAGTCACCAGTCCTCCTAGACTGGTGTGTGGCCTGCCATAACTATAGCTGGTCTAGTGGATGACCCAACTATCATATCTATAATAAATAAATAATTAAATTAAATTAATTAAAATATGCATATAAGAATTTTTATAATTCTAGTAAAGAGTTTTTGTGTTGATTTCTCATTAGTCTTTCGGCCACAACATGTATGCCGATCGAGCCATCTGTGTGGCTGATCAAATCCTGCTTGGTGGTCTAGTTCTGTCGGGCCCTCTACTATCTATCAGAATACTCCTTATTGCTCTGTTGGTCATAGAGGGCCTTTCATATGTTCGTCCGCATCCAGTGATCCATGAAAGATCTCTAGGTCGATAGTGATTAGGAACCAGAATGTTGGATGGTGGATTGTCTAAGGTTGTAGAGGTCATCTCAGAGCCTCCATGTGGCCATCTTCTTGAAGGTCTAATAGCCAGCCTCCTTATCCTAGAAAGTCTCAAATCAGTAGTACTCCTACAAGATAGAAGTAAGTGTATATTAATATATAATTAAAATATCAACGAATCAAGAATTTAAAAATTAAACTAGTTTTGACTTACTAGAAATATCTACCATGCGACATTGCGAGCTTCCGATGGTCCACTCGAGAAATCATTCATTGGACCTGATTTCAATCGACGTATGATCTTGGTAACAATACAAGATGTTGAAGACTCTCTGAATGTAATACAAAATTGATTTCAAAGAATAAAGGATAACTCTAAAATTACTTAATTCTAAATATATTAATTGAGCATGTAGTATTTATGAGCGGCTCTGAATATGGATGATCTGTCTATCCTTCTATCAAGTTAGAGGTGCCACGAGCCAGGCATGTCCTCGATCATGATAATATGTCTGAGAGCCAGTGGTCGCTATTGTATGCAACTGTGGGGTCATTGGTGACCTCCTATCCTCTGAACCTGAGTGCAAAAAATCTAATACAAAGAATATTATATTAGTTAACAAATGATAAAATAATATAAATAAGAATATATAAAATGTTAGAGCTTACTGCTTGGTGTGAGAAGTGCAGAACCATGAGAGCTAGCCGCATAATCGCTCTCTTCTCAAGAGCTTTGTCCTCGACTGGTGTGGCTCCAGTCTCTAAAAGACATGATCTATACTCTCTACAAATAAAAATAAATAGATTCACCAAATTAGTTATATAATTATGGATGGCAATGCAAGATTTAAAATGATATAAGATAAGTAATTAAAATGATATAAAAATTATATATTTAGCACTACTCATCAGTCTTTTCAGATGTTTGGTATCCTTTAAAATCTTTTTTCAATTCTTCCTCTTCTTCTATCTCTCATCTTCTTCTTCCTCTTCTTGGAAAGGATTATCCTTTAAAACTATCTTATTTAGATCTACCTTCTCATGTTGGCCATCTTCATGTAGGAGAATTTTTAGAGCACCCAATTCCAATCATCAAAGGATTGAAGAACTGCTACTATCTCATCCTCTTAAAAATATTCTGATAATTGGAGCTCTTCTTTCTCTTTGAGCACATAATGAATGGCTCGAGACTTAATTTTGTATACAGCCCACTAATCTTTCCTTCTTCATTCTCTTAATAGAAAAGAAGTATAATACACTTGAGCAGTTTATGCAGCTAGTACAAATTGGGTTGTTGACATAAACTTTTGATCCATGTTTGATCTTAATAAGCCCGTGCCGAGGATCAACCTTCATACCATTGTTGATATCGAACCATTAGTATTTAAATAGAATGACACAATTACCTCTAATGTAGCTTATCTTAATCACTTCTTTGAAGATTCCATCAGCTATCTTTCATAAATATACCACTATTCATTATGGTTTTATAATTTTCATATTATTAGATGTAAAATTTGAAATCATTTACGTTACAATCACTATAGCATGTGACGTATTTTTCAGGCCATAACCTAATGGTTCTAGCTTCTTTGGTATAGACTCGCTATCTTGAATGAACAATTGACAGAACTAACATACAAAGTTTTCTAACCACCGTGGTGATATTTCTTTGTCACTTATGCTCAGATTTTCTCCTTTTAACATCTCATCATATTGCCTAAACATATATAACATAAGTATACTGGAATAAGTGATTAAAGAGTTAGAATTATGATGGACACTTACACGACATATAAGTTGACTTATGCATAGTTTAGCAAAACATATATCTCTGCCTATCGAAGTTCAGTATCGGAGAAAATCCGACAAACCTCAAGCCTAAATTCTTGAGTGAGATATGCCAATATTAAGATCTCCCGCTCTAATCCCTGAAGACCACCATCATCATTTTGATCCACTAGAGTTAGCTTGGTCTGCATACTAAGATTAAAGTAGTGTCGGCTGAAATTTGAAATCTCTTCTATTATATAAGCTTCTACAATATAACCTTCAACTTTGGCATTATTTTTCACTTTCTTCTTCAGACTGTGCATGTATCTTTTAAATGGATACATCCACCTGTACTGCATTGGATCCTCCACCTTAGCTTTATATGCCAAATGAATCATGATGTGCTCCATAGAGTCAAAGAAACTAGGAGAAAATATTTTTTCTAACTTACATATGATCTCTACACTGCCAACCTTAAGATTGGAGATATGGTCACTGGATAGTTTGGTAATACAAATATCTCTAAAGAGAATGCTAAGCTTGGTCAAAAAACTCCATATGAAGTTAGAAAGGAGATCACGCCATGCCAATGAAAGTAATCATTGCATGAATACATGATAGTCATAGCTCTTTAGTCCATAGAATCTGCAATCTTTGATATTAACACACCAAGCTAGCTTACTTGCATAACCATCTGAAAATTTAAGATTTTTACACCATTTATAAATATCCTTCAACTGCTCTCTTATTAAGGTATAAGATGCTTCAATTCGGCTTCAAAAGTTTTTCAAGTGACATCTTAACCAACTCTAATAGAGGATGCTTGCATATATTTTTCATATATGCTTGAGCCTTGAAATTATCCTCCGTCCTGCCCTTAACATCTACAACAGTATAAAAAATATCATCGAATATATTTTTCTCAATATGCATGATGTCTAGGTTATGACGGAACAAATTGGTGGATTAGCATGGCAATTCCCAGAAGATGCTTTGCTTCACCCGATTATGAGTTCTACTAAACCTCCGAGATTTTTGCTTGTCAAATTCAATGCCAAATAGGACTTTATCCAATAGGGATACCCTCTGAAACACTTCCATGCTATTGAGGTGCTGGGGTGTATGGTCCTTCTCTATTTTATTCTTTCTGAAATTGTTCCACTACTTTTGAAAAGAATGATACTCGAAAAGAAATTGACGATGACAATCAAACCAGCAGGACTTACAACCATGCTCAAGCTAAAATGATTTTATATTTACCATGCAATAGAAATATGCTAGCTTTCTATAAGTGCTCCATTCTGATAGCATCCTATAAGCAAAAAAATTGCTAATGACCCACATCAACGTAGCCTTCATTACGAAATTTTACTTCTTCGATGTATCAAAAATTCGAATGCTATTAGACCATAACAATTTTAGTTTATCAACAAGAGGCCTTAGATATATATTAATACTTTTATTAGGATGTCATGGTCCAAGAATGAGTAATGTAAGAAAGATGTTATGCTTTTTCATGCACATCCAAGTTGGTAGATTATATAAAGTAATAAAAATTGGCCAATATAAATTAGGAGTCGTTGCATGATCGAACAGTGTAAAACCATCCATAGATAGAACCAACTGGACATTGCATGATTTCTGAGCAAATAAAAATTGGCAAGCATCAAATTGCTTCCATGCCTTACTGTCCGATGGATAACATATCATATCGGGATGCTTTCGTGGTTCTTCTTTGTGCCATCTCATCTACTCGGCAGTTTTTTTTAGATAAGTAGAGCCTCTGAAGTCTAGGAGTGAGAGGAAGATATTGAAGAACCTTGTATGGTATGTCCTTTTGATTCCTATCCTTTTGCCTCAGCTTAAATCAGCTTGCACCGCATATGATGTATGAGCTCTTCTATTGATCCTCTTTATAGAAAAGCAAGCAACCATTATGACATGCATCTATTTTCTCATATCCCATGCCCAACTCTTTCACCATTTTTTTTCAAAGCATAGAAACTCTCAACAAGCTTTTCATTTTTTAATAGCATTTTTTTTATTATTGCTATCATCCTATCATAATAATTGACCATCATATTAAACTCAGCTTTCAAGTTCAACAACTCTGACACAGTTGATAGTACAGTGTGTGCTTCACATCTCAGCTATAGTGGTTCATCAGTATCTTTCAGCATACAGTAGAAATCATCACTACCAACTTCTGCATCATCCTTTACAGTCCAGTTAAATTCAAGATTAGCCGCATCCATAATTATATCCACCATTCTATCTATGTCTATATCCTGCTCAGTTCTAACCCTTGCAACTTTCTCTCACGTCTCTCCATGCAGATACCAATGCTTATAGTTGGGCATAAATCCACTCTTATATAAATGGACAGTAATTGTATCCCAATTAAATATTTTTCTATTACCACATCTGTTACAAGGACAACGAGCCCGTTCTTAATGTAAGAGTGTCGTATTTTCAAAAATAAAATTGCAGGAGTACTCTATACCCTCCCTATATTCAGAAAAAATCTTTTCATCTATTACTCAATAGTTCAACCAACTACGATCCATAGCAGACTATCTAAGAATTTTGTATACACATAAATATAAGATAATTGCTAAATACTATTTTATCATTCAAAATGGCTTACATAGTGAATTAATGCATCCTATCATGAACTAATATGTAAAGATAGATCTTATCCCATTTAGGAAATGCGTTAATTTTATTAATCTATTACAGTAATCAAACAATATGCAATAAAGATCGAAAAAAATTTTGATAGCATTTTTTCTTGATTCTTTCATATAGGAAGAACTAAAGAAAATTACTATCCAAAATTTCTTTCTAACCCTTAGTATACTATTTGATTACTGTAATGATCTATAAAATTACTTACATTTTTCAAACTATCCATAGTGGACAATCAATTGATCAATGTACATAATTTTTCTACCTATATAAAAATAAATAAATATATAAATATATTAGAATATATTCATCAATCAACTGACGGGTCTACCATTTCATGTAATATAAATTTTATTAAAATTAACATATAATTAATACTATTCAACACTTTCCATCAACTTGAGTGCACAGGGCATGTGAGAGCTAAATGCTTTGGATGCCAACTATGACCCGAGGCTCGAGCACGTAGGGCATGCTCGGCTCTATGTTTGCAATACTGTCTAGCACCTTTTCTCAATCTGAGTACTTTGCATGCTGAGATCCAAATTCCATGCATCTAATTAATTATTTATTTATTTAATTAATTAAATTTTAGCGATGCAAATAGCCATCGCTAATACTATCACTAATACTAGACAACATTAGCCAATGCCAATGCTATCGCTACTACTACTCACAATGGTAGGGACAGGGCTATAGGATTAGGGCCATAAGCTGGAGGCAGCGGGGCAAGGGCCGTGCAGTCAGAATGGCATGGATGGGGCCACAGGAAGGTCAGTGGGCTTGGGGCAGCAAGCTCTAGGATCGCAGCACAGAAGGCATCAATGGGGTTAGAGCGGTCGTGGGAGAGGCAGGACTGAGGCGGTGGGCTCAGAGCCATGGTGAAGGAGGCATCGATAGGCTTGGGGTAGCTACGTAAGAACATCGACAAGCTCGGACGAGGAGGGGCTAGGGTGGCTGGCTCGGAGCCACGACGTAGGAGGCACCAATGAGGTCGAAATGCTGAAAATAAGGATGCGTAGGATGCAAGGAATACTGGAAAGGATGCATGAGGAGCGAAGAAGGTACGAAGATTTTTTTCATTTGAATTTTTTTTCCTTCGGTGGGGTCGAGGATGACTTATGGATGGATTATTACTGGCAGCAAGTTTACCATTAGGAATATAGTCAGCAAATCCATATTTTCTATACCAGGATATTAGCGACGATAGCCTCCATCACTAACACAAAGCTATGATTGCTCAAAATATTAAATTTTTTAAAAAATATTAAATTTTAATATTAAATATTTCTAAAATTTTTTAACTATTACCGATGGTAAGCCAACCGTCAGTAATATAGTTGAAAAAAAATATATTTTCTTTTAGCAATGATAGTTTTTATTACTAATACCAACAAGCCATGGCTAATAATATTTAATTTGTAAAATATTAAATTTTGATATTAATTTTTTAAAAAAAATTTAAAATAATATTTTTTAAAAAATTATTAGTGATGGTAAAAACTCCATCATCAAAGCCATCACTAATAATCATATTTTTTTAAAAAAAATATATTTTAATATTAATTTTTTCTCCTAGATTATTTTTTGGGTGGTTAAAAATTAATATCAGATTTTATTAAATTCTTAGGCTAAATTAATTTATGGATCAAGTATTAATTGATTTAAATTTTATTTAAATTAATTAAATATGACTTACTTTAAGGCTAATTAAATTTTAATATTTTAGGTAAGATTTAGATTTAAAATTTAATTAAATTAGATTTGATAAGATTTTGAATTAGACTCAAATCAATTTGAATTAGATTAAAATTAAATCTAAATTAAAAATTATTTTTTTCTAATTAAATTAAATCAAATTAAATTAAGCTTGACTTAATTTGAGGGTAATTAGATTTTACAATCAAAATAGGATAGACTAAAAGTCTAATTAAATTAGATTTTATAGAATTTCAAATTAAATTTGAATCCAACTTAAATTAAAAATTATATTTTTTAAATTAATTTAAATTAGATTAAATTTAATTAGACTTGACTTAATTTGAGGATAATTAGATTTTATAATTTAATTAGAACTTAAATTCAAAATTTAATTAAATTAGGTTTGATAGGATTTTAAATTGAATTCAAATCGAGTTTGAATTAGATTCAAATCGAATCTAAATTAATTTTTTAATTAATTTAAATTATATTAAATTTAATTAAAGTTGACTTAATTTAAAGATAATTTAATTTTACTATCTAAATAGAACTTAAATTCAAAGTTTAATTGAATTAGGATTGATAGATTTTTAAATTAGATTCAAATCGAAGTCAAATTATATTTGAATTGAACCTAAATTAAAAATTATTTTTTAAAATTAATTTAAATTAAATTAAATTAAATTAATTTTAATTTAATTTAAGATTAATTAAATTTTATAATCCATGTAAGACTTGGATTCAAAGTATAATCGAATTAGATTTAATAGGATTTTGAATTGAATTTGAATTGGATTTGAATTGAATTCAAATATAATCATGGATCAAGTCCTTATTAATTTAAATTAGATTTAATTTAAGCAGGCTTGACTTAATTTAAGACTAATTTAATTTTATAATTTATGTGAAATTTTAATTCAAAGTCTAATTGAATTAGGTTTGATAGGATTTTGATTTGAATTTAAATCAAGTTCGAATTAAATTTAAATTAAATTTAAATTAAAAATTATTTTTTTAAAATTGATTTAAATAAAATTTAATTAATTTAGACTTGACTTAATTTAAAAATAATTAAATTTTATTATCTAAGTAGAACTTAGATTAAAAGTCTAATTGAATTAAGATTGATAGAATTTTGAATTGGATTCAAATCAGATTCAAATTGGATTCAAATTAAATCTAAATTAAAATTAATTTTTTAATTAATTTAAATTTAATTTAATTTAATTAATTTTAAATTAATTTAAAATTACTTAAATTTTATAATTTAATTAGGACTTACATTTAAAGTCTAATTAAATTAGATTTGATAAGATTTTGAATTAGATTTAAATTGGATTTGAATTAGATGCAAATCGGATCCAAATCATATTCTGAATTATTAGTGATGAAAAAGAATTACCGTCGCTAACATTATTATTAATAACATTTTCAAATAATTTTTTTAATTTATTATTGATATTTTTTAAAAAAACTATTAGCAACAATCAGATTTTCATTGCTAATAGATAAAATTTACAATCACTGATATCTATTTTATGTTTAAATATTATAAAAATTTAAGTAATTTTAGCGATGGCTTATGTCATTGCTAATAATTAAATAACCATCATTAATAATTTATTATTAGCGATGGCAAGATTTTTGTTGCTAATAATCTAAATTCGCCATGGCTAATAATTTTTTAATATTTAAATATTTTTTAAAAAATTATACTTTTAGCGATGGCATTTGTCATTACTAATAATTAAATTTTTGTTGCTAATAGTACTAGCGATGGTAGTTTTCTTCATCGATGTTATGGTAGCAAAAAGTTATTATTAGTGACGAAAATTTTTTTCATTGCTAATATTCAAAATTCTTATAGTGAGATTTTCATCTTTTGCTCAGTGTTGATGTGCCTCCTCAGCATCAGCTATTAATCGACCAAAATTTGTATAATGTCAGACTGATTCTGGTTAATTGCCCTTATATAGTTTTAGTTCTTCTCTTTATTTTTCTCACTATATCTATTATTTTGTATTTTCTAACTAACTTTCTTACTCAGTTTTGCAGTCATGAGTCCCTCCATTAATATGATCCAAAATACAGTGAAGAAGAGATCGGAGTCCTCCTAAGGAGACTCTTCTCGGTGAATCCCAAGTTCAAAGAATTAGAGGAGTGAAGTCAGGAGCTCTCCAGTGCTAGGACAACTCCTAAATCGACCAGAGTCACTTCGCCTCCACCGACTTCAAGGTTTGGGGCTTCAAGCTCATCCCCAATAAATTTCGAGGACATTCTTGTTGTCATCGTAGCTGCTTCCATCAAAGTAGCCTCGCTACCGCCTACTCCTTGTTTCACCCCTCTAGCATTTGTCCATATCAAAGTCTTCTGCTGCCCTATTAGTCCATCATCGAGTGCAATCTGAAGAAAGGTGCCCCAATCTTCTTCACAACCTGCTAATCACCCACCTTGGGACTTATCCAAGGAGGGTTTTATTGCTTTGGGGATGAGAATGCAGACCAATGACTCTACTCTCCACAACCAGCAGCTTGCTCGGGAGCTGATTCGGATGACTTTATTACTAGTTGATTAGTCGGAAAGAAAAGCTCATCCTTTAGACGAGATTATATTTTCATGTTGTACGTTGCTTCTTAGGGTAAATTTTATTTTACTTTTCCTATTTTCTTTTTGTCAATATCTTAATCTCTAAAGTTAGGCTTTTTTTATGCTCTTTTATAATTGATGCATGACATAACCATCATGCATGAGGGACTAATTGGTTTCATCCGGCTTACTCATTCCTTGAAGGAAAGGACCCACATCGCTGAAGTTTGGGCCAAAGTTGTTGAAGAACTCTTCAAGGCTACTGAGGAGTAAGAGGCGAAGAATGCTAAAGAAAGGGCTTGGCTCGATGTCGAGGCTGCTAGTTGGAAGAGAGTAGCCATGCTCGAGGCCCAACTAGTGAAGGAAAAGAAGACCATTGCAAAGCTCAAGAAGGGCTCAAACTCTATGAGCCAGCTATTGCATCCCTAGAGAAAAAGCGAATCACCACTGAGGGCACTACCAAGGATATCGAGGAGAAGGTAGCTGCTGTCGAGACCTTTGCTTAGGATGCTACTACTTGGGTGATCTCCAACTTCAGAAACTCTCAAAACTTTGCTAAGGAAGTCGTCGAGAAATCGACAAAGGCTTATCAGCTTGGCTTCAAAGACTGTAAGGCTTAAGTCACTTAGCTATATCCTAAGATTAACTTGAGCAAGCTTGGAGCCATAGATGAAGTCGACGAGGATCTTAGTGCAATTTCAAAGCAGCCGCAAATGGAGGCCAAGCCTGCTGCAGACACATAATCTCCAATCGTTCCTTATGCCAAGGTGGTTGCCGATACCTCTATTGAGGCTTTGTCTTTTCTACTTTTTTTTTGCTTTTCCTTTGGAGTTTGTAATGAAAAGAACTTGTATTGAAACCTTCATTAATGAAAAGCTTACTTTTCGGTTGAAATCTTCTTTCTTCTATTTTCTTAGTTGCTTATTTTCTATTTTATGCAGCCAACCTTTTACTTCTTCTACGGGCACCCGGTCGACTATGATCGATTCAAAGCCTCTATGAAGGAGAGGGTTCAGGAAGTTGATGCTTGGGCAAGGGCTGTCGAAGAGATAAGAAAAATGGTGGAAGAAGCTAAGGGGGCCATCAAGGAGATAGATTGGCTCAAGATCGAGCTTCTAGCTGCTATAGAAAATCCAATCTCCTCCACATATCCAATTAAACTGGAAAAGTTGGTAGAAAAGGAGCTAAGAAAATCCTTCGAAGACATGATTGAGGTAGAGAGGTCGGTGATGAAGGAGCTCAGTAAGAACTTCAAGGATATGATTATGGTAGAGAGGTCGGTGGTGAAGGAGCTCAAGAAGAAAGTTAGGCTAGTCGAGAAGCAATAGCATGCCACCATAGATAGGACCAAAACCCTAGTTGAAGACATAGAAACTTCTTTGTGGGCTTACAACCTTAGTTTCAATGAGTGCAAGGCCATGATCCAACAGCTTTCTTTCACGACCAACATCGACCTTCTGACCCCTTGGACATCAGCGAGGGTAGCTAGTTCCTAACGAAGCTCTTCCAAGAGTTGAAGATGTCGCAACTTTTGAAGTCTAGGCTCACATTTTTGTGTTTTCACTGCCCTTATTTTTGCTTTTTATTTCTTGGAAATCCTTCAAACATGTAAAAATAGTTTTCTTTAGTAATAAAAGTTTCACTTTTATCACCACTTATAGCTTATTTGAAACTTTCTGATTGAGTCAAATTATTTCTAAGTCATATAGTCGATATTTTTTTGAGTAGATTTTATAATTATAGTTGGATATATATCCGAACCAACTCACAAAAAATTCAAGTATAGAAGTCAGATTTATCAATTTTACACAATTGAAATTAAGTTGATTACTTCAGTCGGGTATCAATCGACTATTATTTCTAATATTGCAGTCAGATATCAACCCACTATTATTTCTAATATTATGGTCGGGTATCAGCCAACTATTAGTTTTAATAATGTGGTGAGATATAAACCAACCAATTTAATTAGTTTTTTACCGAATACTATGCCATGGCTTATTAGTCGAGCCATTGTTGCTCAAACAGGCAATCATTTTTGTAGTCGATTTCTATTGATCAAAAAGCTACATATAAATAAAATATTTTATTATATAATTAATTTAAAACAAAATTTACTAGTAATACATCTAAAGATTTTTGATATTCTAAGTGTGGGAAATTTGAGAGCTATCAAGGTTTTCAAGCTTGTACACTTCTTGATCCCATAAGGACCTGCACAATTCGGAGAGTCTTTGTTCCGTTGGTTTAGAAATTTCAGCTCCTTTTAAGATGAGGTCTTCTTAGCAAAAAAATCTTAGGTCTAACCTAAGTATTATGGTAATGAGCCACCCATTATTGTTATGCAGCCATTCTCAATTGGGTTCATCTTTGAGTCTCCTTAATTAAGTCGAGGTCGGCTCATCATTGATCTGAATTTCTTGGTTCTTCATAATATTCTACTCTTATTGATAGAAGACCGATCTCTATCGAAATTACAGCTTCTATTCCAAATGTCATATTGAATGAAGTCTCTTTAGTTGGGATTTGAGTAGTTTGATAAGCCCATAAGATGCTATACAATTCCTCCACCCAGAGTCCTTTAACTTGATTCAACCTTATTTTTAGTCCCTATAGAATAGTTCTATTCGTTTCCTCAGCTTTTTCATTTAATTATGGATGCCCTATCGAGGTACGCCTATGAGTAATGTAGAGTTCTTCACAAAATTCCTTGAATTTGGGATTGTTGAATCGTTATTCGTTATTTGTGATAATAACTTGTGGCAATCAAATTGACAAATGATTGATTTCTAAATGAAATCTCTAACCTTCTTGTTGGTAATTTGGACCAACAGCTCTGCTTCGAGCTATTTGATGAAGTAGTCAATTGCCATAATGAGAAACTTTTATTATTCGATCGCCTGTAGGAATGGTTCGAGAATATCAAACAATGACTAAGCAAAAGGCTATGGTATTGTGATCGGGAATAATTGACTTATATATTACTTATTCGCATATATTTAACATTGATCATATTTCTGAATCAAATCCATTGCATCTTGCTATATCGTAGACCAATAATATTCTTGTCGTAGTACTTTGTAGGCCAATGATTTGCCTCCTAAATAATTTCTATAGATGCCTTCATGCACTTCTTGAAGAACATAATTGGCCTCAAAGGACCAAAGGCATTTAAGCAAAGACAAACAAAATATACTTTTGTATAATTTTTGTTCTAAGAGAACATACTTTTGAAGGATTGTCGAGAAGAACTCCATTCGCTAAATAATAGATGATGGAATCAATCCAGCTTGATTCCTGTTCGTGGTAGAACTTGTTCCACATGTCGATGCTTGATTTCTCAAGATGCTCTATATATGCTTTCCCTAGCCTGTCATATCCCAAGGTGGCAAGATGGGACCGAGCATTTGCTCGAACATTCTCTAATCTTAGAATATGAGTAATTTCAAAATAGTCAAAATCTAGTTTCAAGACTTGTAGCTTTTGAAGATACCTTGACATAGTAGGATCACAAGCCTCGTATTCAACCTAGACTTGTCCAGCCACCAACTATGAGTAAGAAATGGCATTTAATCTTCTTGCTGCAAGCTCCTTGGCCATCCTTAAACCAGCTATTAGGGCTTCATATTTAGTTTGATTATTTGAAGCATCAAAAGTAAACCTAAGAGTGTCTTCAGCCACTATTCCTTCTGAATTAGTCAAGATAAACCCTACTCCACTTTTTTGGGAGTTAGATGCACCATTCATATGTAAGATGCACCATTCATATGTAAGATCCATGTAGGTTCAGAGGTTTGCTCCTCGAATTCATCCATGGTGTTTTGTCCTCAAGAATGATGTATTAGGCGATGAAGTCAGTTAATACCAAAGCTTTCATCAAAGGTCAAGGATGGTAGAAAATATTAAATTCACCAAGTTATTTGCCCACTTTACTAGTCTCCCTGAGGTATCAGGTCATTGTAATAGGGCTCTTAGCAGTTGGTCGGTCAACACCATAACTGAATGAGCTTGAAAATATGACCTTAGTCGCTGTATTGAGATGATAAGTGTGTTGAGAAAAATGCCTTGAATTTGACCTATAGTGAGCCTACAATGAACCCCACGGCACCACAGTGTAGCCTAGATATGGCCCAAGAAGGAGAGCCCATGTAAAGAGGTACAGCCTGTAGGCTCGTGCTAAAAAAAAAAAGGCAAGCATTCTAAGCATATTTTAAAACTTTTTAATACAAAAATATAAGATTAAATATTTTAATCTATTTTATATGCTTAGGATCAGATCTGAAACATCTATCTAAGGATCTATAATCTAAAAAATAGTGTGTATAAAAATCTAAAAAACTAAAATTCTAACATCAATCACATCGATGTAGAAAGCTAGATCTAACTTTTAGATCTAACATATAAAATTCAGAACTTTATACCTGAGTGCGAGTCGCTGATCTCTCCTATTGTAACTTTTAGATGTGAAGATCTGAAGATTACTTATAAAGGCGCAGGATGTCTGGTCTCTACAGATCATCTACTCAAAGTACTGTATTGATCTGATCTTTCGGGACTGCTAGATCGTGCGAATATCATATGACAGGTGGATCTGATCTCTTCTCATTCTTCGAACCTCTCAAACTTTTCAAAGTCGAACATGGGTCACTGGAGGATGAAGAGAAGAGGAAGAAGAATAGAGAAAATTATTTCCTCTTAGATTTTTCTTTCTTCCAAAAATAAAACACTAGATCAGAGTTTGATCTCTTATCCTAGAGAAGATAGATGTCTTCTCTTGCTCTCATGCCTAAGAAGGCAACCCACCCAGATATGTCATGCCCCCTAGATGGTTTTCTGCCCTCTCTCTCTAAAAATATTTGGTGGAAATCTGATTAGAAATGGTGCACAAAAATTAGGGTCTTTTATAAATGGGCGGCAACTTATGGATAGGCTGAATTTTGTGTTTGCCTCTCATCCAAACTGTTTTGGATTAGAGTTTCAAAACAATCAAACACTATTCATAAGGGGGCGTAGGAAACATCAGGCATCGAGCCTCTCATCTCACGCAAATCATTATTTGCATGAGGAAATAAAAGATTAAACCCAATTCAATTAGGCTTTGAATTGACTTAATTAAATTCTAATCAAATCAGGATTTGATCAAGTCAAAGTCCTAATCAAATCTAAATAGTCTACTCCCCCAGGCATCATACCTTCAAAGATCATATGAATCATGCCAGGTGTAGGTTGGTTGCTCGTTCCCTCATTGGCTTATTGTCGAGCCGGCTGGTCGATCGTCACCTAAACATCATGATATAAACGAGCTTCCCGAGATATCCACATCATACAAAGCTTCTATTTCATTCTTCAGTTGAATACAGTCTTTCCTATCATGTCTGTGATCCCAATGAAAACGACAATACTTCTTGTGAATGCATGCTATTGGTGGGGCCTTCATAGAACGAGGCCTATAAAGGTATTGCTGCCCCTCAATTTCTATGAAAATTTGAGCATGAGGGCTAAAAGGGGAGGGTAGTTGTCGAACTTATGGGCCAGACTCCACCTAGGGCTTAGTCATCATCAGGGAGCTTCCTTCTCAGCACGAGCTCTGCTTGGCTCCTCCCAAGCTTGCTTCTTCTTGGTGAACCTTCTTCCTTTGGCTTCTCGCTGATTAGTTGTGCCTTCCTCAGCCCAAGCATATTTTAGTGCTTTGACAAGAAGTTCAAAGTAAGACTTCAAAAACTTCTTGTCTAGGAAGAAAGTAAGTCTAGATCTTCAAAGTTCCCACTTCATGGCCGACATAGCCATAGCTTCATTCAGATTATGAATCTCCAAGTTGGTAGTGTTGAAATGCACCATGTAATCCTGCAAACATTCTGCTTCTCTTTGCTAAATCGAGAAGAGGCTATCTAAGTTTGTGGCTACCTTCTATTGCTACTAAAGTATGCTACGAATTATTGCTCTAGCTGTACAAAAAAGTATATATAGTACCTAATTGAAGATCAGAGTACTAGATCTAAGCAGACTTCTTAAGGGTTGCCCGAAAAGCAAGACAGAGTAGGGCATCGATAGCACCTTGGATCATCATAAGAGCTTTTTAGCTCTCAAAGTGATTGAGTGGATCCGAGGAGATGTCATATAGCTCCACTTGCAGCATTTTGAACCAAGGCAAAATCGGTTCTTCCATAATCTTTCTAGAGAATGGAAGATAAGTGTTAAATCTGAGGCCATATGCTTGAGCTCTATTATCTTTCTAAAGCTTAACAAGTCGTCGATCAAGCTCTTGAAGCTTTCGATTGTAGTCATCCAGTCGACAAGAATCACTTTGATGTCAATAATATTTTAGAGTCAAGTCTTTACCAGGCGACCCTAAAGGGGAACAATGTCATTTCTCTCACCTCGAGCTTTCATGATAAGGGGGAGTTCATCGTGTTGGAGGATCTAGATAGTGTGACTATCGACTAGATTGAGATCATCGGTTGTGTATCCAAATTTAAATTCATTTTTGGTAGAAGTATCCAAATTTAACTTCATTTTTGCACTTATAGTCTCAATGTTATTTATCAATCTAACGGCTCATAGAGTATCTGCTTAGCGAGTCCATCAAAATGACTCATTTCTTCTTGGTCTTTTTATTTATCTTATCAACAAAATCTTTTGTTGCTTTTATTCAACGTGTATATTCTTGACATACTTGATATATATATATATATATATATATTTGTTTGGCTAACAATGTAAGTAATATATCTGTTTAAAATAATTCATCATGGTATTCAAACTTTGAGGAACTTTTCTTTTTAAAAATAATTACTAGGCATTTCAATGTTACTGTTGTTATAATGTAACTGGGTTGAAACCTCATTCATGATCCTAGACCTCTGCTCTTGCTGAAAATGCTGCACCCTATTTTCTCAAGAGGTATTCTCTACATATCTACTTTAGTGACAACAGACTCTGTTGGTGAGAAATCTGGTTGACGTCGAAACTGGCTGGAGCTAAAAAAGCCGAGATCGCTATCAGGACCTGCAAAAAAAGTTCAAACCAGAGGAGGGGTGGCTCTAGAAAGACCCTCCAATGGTCAACTCAGCTCTTCCGACCAACAGAAATGGAATGCTCATCAGAAAAAGTGGCAGAGTTTTGGGATGGAGGAGAGAGCTTAGAAAAAATGTAACTGAAGGATTCTTTTTATAGATGGAGTCTATAACAAATTGATGGTGATAGTCATAACTGTTGAGTAATGGACTATTTAGACCATGTAGAGTTTGGTACGGAGAGTGGTGTCTATTATCGTGACATGTCAGTCCATTGAAACTTAATAGTTGAAGTTCGGAGGAGGTAGGCACCGGCGGTGAAGAGCTATGAATTTCATCAATTCTAGAAAAGTTCGGACTCCTTCAAGGTTGCTTGTGTGAAAGTGGATTCATGCTGTGCAGATAGCTAGATTTGTATAGGTGTGGAGGCCCTTCTAGACGACTATAGGAAGTTCGATCGGAAGGAGTTTGGAGGTCCTATGATTGAAAAAATCTTGAAGAAAATCCACTGAAAGAATTCGAAAGTAGTTCTACTGGAAGGATCCAAATGGAGATCTACTGAAAGAATCTGGATGGAGGTTCATTGGAGCAATCTGGATGGAGTTCGATTGGTGGAGAAGTCCGATTGAGAAAGAAATTCGAAAGAAGTTCGACTGGTAGAGAAGTCCGATTGCTTATCTATTTCTTTGAAGCTCAGCTGCTTTCGAGGCTATCTAGAGACTGACAAAAAGGGGATGAGGTCCTTTTGCCTGCATGTTCAAAACTCTTGATGCAGGAATCTTGAGGTCTGCCATCCTTAGTATATTGTAGGAGTTCATCTGAAGAGAAATTCTGTTGATCCAGTGTCGGTCCAATATCGAGTAGCTTGGATGATTTTTTTTTGTTGGAAAGAGGTTCAAGTAGCATCAAGGTTGTCCAATATCGAGTAGCTTGGATGATTTTTTTTTGTTGGAAAGAGGTTCAAGTAGCATCAAGGTTGACCAAACCATGCCATAATTAGACCTATTACTCAGCTATCTGGGGGCTGTCATTATTGTTCAAGTTTGTTTGAGTGAAATCTACAATGCTCTATAAGTTCTGGAGATATCTGAAGGAGCTAGAAATCTAAATGAAGAAGATCGATTGATAAATTCATGTTGGAGGTCCACAATCTCGGTGCTTGAGCGTAAACTCTTCATTGATTGGAGTCAGGTGTGACTGTCCTTGTCGGATGAAATTTTTTCAAGGCCAGATATCCTATTGAACTTCAGCGGGATAGGGTTCACACCCAACACAAGCCCCCCTACTTTCGAGTTCAAAATTTGAATGAAGGGAGTAAAGAAATATGAGTGCCAAGTCCTTTTCTCTTTTCATGCTAATAGAATAGCTGGTCCTGACTCTTTTCATGCTGGTATTGAAGCTTTTTAAATATAAGGTGATCTAAAAAGTTAAATTCTTGAAATTTTTGTCGAAGTGCTGCTCAAGGTGCAATGCAATAAAGGTTCCGCCCATTGCCAGTCTACCACTATGGTGAGTAGGACACACGTCAACCTGAGGTTGGTCAATAAAGATTTGCAATCATAATCATCTCGAATCCGAATGGCTATTTAAGCTCTTCTTCTTTCATAGGAGCTTCATTTCCTCCAGATCTCCTTCTCCTTCCTTCTAGCTTTCTTCTCCCTTCTTGCTCCGGGGCACCAGTGTCTTCCACCGACTTCTTCGATTCTTGGGGATTCTCGTCTTCATTTTCCATCGAGCTCACCATCTTTCCATTCTTTTCAGTCGATTTAGATTAGTTCTTGAACCTTTCTCTTTGATTATCTATATCTTTTGACATCTCTACCCATTCTATTTCTTCGAAAAAGTCTCAAATTTTATTTTTTTTTAACTTTTTAGAGATTTTCTCTACTTTAGTTTGATCCTCATATCCTCTGAAGAGTCCTGATCAATTGGTTCTAGAAGTTTGGCTCATTTAGCTTTAATGAACCTTCCATAAGGATCCTAAGCTTGTAGAAGTACCTCGGCCATCCTTCATCCATGATACCATTTCATGTAAACTTCAGTCTAAAGATCTTTCGTTGATTAGAATTCAGTTTGAAATTTTTTTTGATTACAAACTTAAACTTCCTGACCCTAGCGATCGAGCTAGCTCTTCTTCTTCCGGTTGAACTTGCTTGTACATTGAAATCCTTCGGACGGAACTTCGACTGTCGATACTTTCTTTTGTAACTGACTTGTTCAAGTTTTTAAATATTTTCTTCACTGCTATGGCACCAAACTCTTTTAGATTTATCATAAAATTTCTCCCCTTGTGCATTATGGCCAACGTTCGACCTTCCATCTTTCTATTCTATAATTTCTTCACTTTCAAACGTCACCTGACCATCAAAGATTGGTGGTACGTGTCTCCCTAAATTGGCAAGGGGTTGCTCAAGGATGTCCCTTCTTTCATTCATAACTGGAAGAAGAAATTCTTTTTTATTTTCTATTCTTTCCTAGAACTAGGACTTTCTTCTTAGGAGAAAATAAGAGACTCAGTCCATCGAGCTCCTGGGCTTGAGAAAGAGGATCAGGATTCGACCGACAAGTTGAAGAACTTTCAAGCTCCTCTGATCTCCAAGCTCCTGGAGGATTAGACCTTATTCAACTTCGATCTCAGCCCTCTCAATTCAGTAGGTAGTCCTTTGCAACCTGCCAATTATGTATGGTCTCCTTTCTTTTTCTGACTCTGATTTTTCTTCTGCAAAGATGATACCTGAGGAGCAGAACCATTTGGCTAAGAGGATTAAGTCTCTCAAGAGGAAGGACAGCTCCATGGGGGAAACATCCAAGAAGGCTCGCACTGATGAGCTGATCCCAACCATGCCGATCCAAGCAGCGTCCATCCCCGAGTCCGATGCGGCTGCACCAACTTCGATCTTGTCCCGAGAGGACGCCACCACCATGCTTCCTGAGCAACACGAGATCGTTGAGAAGAAGAAGAAAAAAAAAGGACACCGTCAGAAAAAAGATGAGGAGGATAGCTGAAAATTTGAGTGGTGGAGGCTCCAGTCAGGAGCGAGCTTCTTTGAATGATCGAGAGATCGTCCAATCCTTGATGAAGGAAAATATTCTTTCGCATATTATTGAGAAAATGGTTGGGATGGAGGATGCTGTGAAATTTGATGAGTCTTTCACCATCTATCTCGAGGTAATCTTTTTTTTTTTTGAACTTGTTTGAATGAAGGGTGCTCTTTTAAAGTTCTAACTTAATTTCTTCCTTTCTTATAGCTGAGGCATTACTTGTTTGCCCATTCGAAGGCCGTCGAGCTTTGCCAGGTCGAGGCTTCTAAAGCCCTGCAAGAGGTTCAGACGAAGGTTGAGAGGGTTCAAGTCAAGATCGACTATTTGAAGATGGCCTCGAAAATTTAAACTATAGAAGTCGAGCACCTTCGGGAGGCACTAAGGAGGGAAGAGGAGGCTTCCATGAAGCTAAGGGCGGCTTTGATCCTTTCCGAAGATAAAAGAAAGAAGGCTGAAGAGGAGGTCGGTGCCAAGAGGAAAAGGGCTGTCGAAGCCTTTAAGTCCTCCAAAGCAATGGAGGACATCAAGATCGTGTTCGCCTAGGAAGCCTTCTTGGAGAGGTTCGAGATCTGCATGAGAAGGGTTGTGAAGAACTTTCCTGAAGTAGACCTCGACTATTTGACAAACGAATCCAGTAAGGGAGCCAGTCCCTCCAATGCTAGTGCTGCTTCTCCTATCGTCGAACCTGCCCCGGGTGCTCCCGAACTTGCAGCTGAAGCTCCCAAGTCTATTCGCGAGCCCGACACCGCAAAAAAAGTACCGACCTTGCCTACCTCTACTTCAACTAAGGTCTAAGATTTTTTATAAATTTATACTTTTCTTCTCTTTTTCTTTCAATGTATACCGAACATTTTGAGGAATGAAAATAAACTTTCTTTTCTTTATACTTATGTCATGATGGATGTTGTTCAAAACCCCTCCAACGATCGTAGTCAGGGTCCATCATCTCCAACTAACGCTGAGCTATTATCTTAAGGTATCCCTCTGAAGCCCGTAGTCAAAAATTTAAAGAGAAAGATTCATCACCTAAAGAAAAAGTTGAAGAAGACAGAAGATGAACTTCAGAGATCTAGAAAGAATGCTTCAAAGGCGATGATTGAGGTCACCCATCTCCAAAAGCTACACTTAAAAGATTCTGTGAGCTTTAGCATCAGGAAAGGCAACTTCATGAAAGAGTTGGCCAAACTTAGAAAGAGCGTCAATGATAAGTCCTGGGCATTAACTGCGAAGGTCAGTTTTCTTGAAGTCGAACTTAATTCGACTAGAGAGACAATCCGACTATTGGAGGGGTGCTTGTCGTGGTCTTCAGATAAGATGCGATGCGATTGAGACTAGTTGAAGAAATTTTTCGAGCTTCAGAGATAGCTTCATGATGCCGAGCTCAGTACGATAGGCATAGGATTGGTTGGGCAGAGAAGGCGAGTAGGTTTAAAAATGAGCTCAAATCGATAAATGAAGAGATGGCTCATCTTCGGAGATAATTGTCCAATAATCAGCAGATCGGTGTTGATAAAGAGTCAAAGCAGCTTGCCTTCTTGAAGGAGTCCCTCAGCTATCTTTCAGTCACATACGAGAAGGATAAAGCCAAACTCCAGCGATCGAAGATCCAAATGGTACATGAGCGTCAAGCTATGAAGGATGTGAAGGCTAAGTTGGTGGTTTTGAGGAGGCAATTGAGAGAATCTAAAGACAACTACCAACGAGCTGATAGGATGTATGTGGAGGGTCTGCTGAAGAAGAAGGATCTTGAGGAAGAAATCTTTAGCTTGAAGCAGTCTCTTATAATGGTGGGAGTCGACAGCCCAAAATCTGAGGGTTCCGGACTTTCTTAGGACTTTGTCATTTTTTCTTTTTTCTTTTTTGTACATGGTCTCGTGGACCTTCATTTTGTAATGAACTTCGATTTTAATGAAGGAATATTTTTTTCAATCATCTTTTTGCTTTGTTTAGATTCAATGCTTGTTAATTTTCTCATTTTCCTCTTTTGCTTTGAGTTTCATTGAAAGGATTGTCGAAAAAGTAGTTTTTCTCCTATCTTTTTATAACCGAAGATTTTTTACCTGTGCTGGGATGAGTTTATCCTTTTATGCTCGATTCCATTGATTTTTCTTCGTCCTTTCATTAAGATGAGGTCCTTCCTCCAGCCTTAGGTAATCGGAGGTCTTTATTTATGTTAGAACGAGGTTATCCTCCTATTCTCAATGAGGTTGATTTTTACTTCTGTTAAGATGAGGCCTTCCTTCTATTCCCATTGTAGCCGTTGAAAGATTCTCTCCTCCTATCTTAAGTAATCGAAAATCTTCATCTTGCTCATGTTAGGACGAGATTCTCCTCCTGTTCCTATCATGACAATAGGAGCATAGTTGGGTCATTGACAGAGCCTCTTTCCTCAACTCTTCTTAGGTTGATGAGGTCTTTGCTTTGCTCAAGTTAGGACGAGGTTCACCTCCTATTCCTAATAGAACTGTAGGAGCTCATAAGGATCGTTGAAAGGACCTCTCTCCTCATCTCGTCTTAGGTTAACGAGGTCTTCGCTTTGCTCAAGTTAGGATAAGGTTCTCCTATTCCTAATAGGACTATAGGAACATATAAGGGCCGTTGAAAGGACCTCTCTCCTCATCTCGTCTTAGGTTAATGATGCCTTCAGCTTGCTTAAGTTAGAACGAGGTTCTCCTTCTATTCCTAATAGGATCATTTTTTATTATTTTGAGGAGTTATTTTCTGTCATCACATGATTTTTGCAACAAAAGATAATAATATTGAAATAGAGGAGTTTTATTGATGGCAAATTACTAATAGTACATTCTTAGATTTTTTGAATTCCAAGACCATGGAAGTGTTGTTCCTCCAAGCTCCTTCAAGCGTAAGTTCCAGATCGGATGATCTCCTCCACTTCATATGGGCTTTTCTAATTTGGAGCAAGCTTTTCTTGATTCTGAGATTGTGAAATAGTTGCTCGTCAAAGTACTAAGTCCTGCACTTTGAATATTTTATCTTTGACTTTAGAGTTATAGTAACGGACCATTTTTTGCTTATAGGCTATCATCCGAACTTGATCTTTTTTTCATTTTTCCTCCAATAAATCGAGGTTAGTCCTAAGGTTCTGTGAGTTATACTGCTCATTGAATGCCATGACTAGTGCTGATGGAAGTTTGAGTTCTATTGGGATGATCGCTTCTATTCCAAAAGCTAAGATAAATGGGATCTCTCCAGTTGACAATCTTTGAGCAGTTCGGTATGCCTAGAGTACATGATAGAATTCATCCATCCAAGTTTTATTTACTCTTTCAAGTCTTGCTTTGATATCTTGCAGCAAGATTCTGTTTGTTACTTCGACTTCACCATTTGCCTATGAATGGGCTACTGATGTACAATGATGGAAGATGTTCAAATCTTCATAGAATTCGATAAATCTTACTCCAATAAACTACCATCCATTATTAGTTATAAGGGTTCGAGGCAAGCCAAATCTGCAAATGATCGACTCTCAGACAAAGTCCTACACTTTTGCTTCAGTGATTTTCGCTAGAGGTTTAGCCTCGATCCATTTTATGAAATAATCTATTGCCACCAAGAGAAACTTGCACTATCCAGGTGTCATGGAAAAAGATCCAAGTATGTTCATCTCCCACTGAGCAAACGGCCATGGGGCGCTCAGAGGTATAAGTTCAAAAGCTGACTGTCTTTGAATGTGTGTTTCTCTAACAGCGATCACTATTTTTGACATACTATATAGAATTATGGTACAAGATCGATCCATGGTAATCCTATCGAAATAGTCTGTGTGATAAGAATCTGGCCTCCACATAACTTCCGCAGATTTCTTCATGCACTTTTCACAATACAAAGTCGGCTTCTGAAGGTTTGAGACATCTCAAGAGCGATAAGAAATATGATCTTTTATACAGCTTTCCTTCATACATAACATATCGAGAGGCTTAATTTTTGAGTTTTTGAGCTTCTTTTGGATCATGAGAAAGAGTTCCATCTTTGAGATAAGCAACCAATGGATCAATCCAATACGGCTCATGGTTGATCTGTATTATGCACTGTTGTTCTTCCAGACTCGGATGTTTCAAGACTTCAAAGAAGACTTCTTTGGGCAGCTCAATCGGGGCCAATGTTGCCAACTTTGAGAGAAGGTCGGCCCTAGTCTTTTTTGCTCCTGGGATCTGATTAATGTCAAAACTATTAAAAGACAGAGCCAAGCTCTTCACTTTTTTGAGATATTTTATCATGCTTTCTTCTCAAGCCTCATAATCGCCATTAACTTATCCGACCATCAATCATTCACTGTAGACTTAGAGTCGATCTACTTTTAATTCTTTGGTGATCCTTAATCCTACAATCAAAGCTTCATATTCGGCCCCATTATTAGTCATAGGAAACTCAAAGCATAGTACATATTTAGCGATGACTCCTTCTAGGTTAACCAAGATCAGCCCTGCGTCTGCACCAAAAGCATTGGATGAGCCGTCTACATATAGGACCCGGAAATCTTCAGAAAGGTTGGTTCTTTCTTCAGAGAAACTCGATTGTAACTCGGAAACATTGATTTCATTCTGTTTAGGCTCGACTTCATCCAGAATGGTACATTCAACTATAAAATCTATCAAAATTTGGACTTTGATCGATGGCTGAGGTTGGTAGTTGATATCAAACTCGGTAAACTTAATTGTCCATTTCACTATTCTTCTGGAGGCATCCATTCGATGAAGAACTGCCTTTATTGGTTGATCAGTGAGGAGGATTATGGTGTGCCCTTAGAAGTAAGATTGAAGTCTCCGGACTACAATCAGTAAGGTAAAAGTTAGTTTTTCTAACTTAGTATACCTGATCTCGGCATCCCTTAGATCGGTATCTGTACTTTTTACCTCTTCTTTGACTAGAACTATCACAAGGGCCGCTGGAGAGACCATCAGGTACAAAAATACCTCTCTAGGTTCGGCCTTTCCTAATAGGGAAGGTGAATAGAGGTAGTTCTTGAGCTCTTTAAAAGCTTGTTGACATTCAGTGGTCCAGCAGAAATTCTTTGGCTATTTTAGAACTTGAAAGAAGGGCATGCATCGCTCGATCGACCTCGAGATGAAGCAGTTCAGGGCTACCATCTTTTCAGTCAAGCACTGAATTTTTTTGATTGATTTTAGAGCAGTCATCTCTTGAATGATCCAAATCTTCTTTGTATTTGCTTCAATTCCATACCTCAACACCATAAATTCCAAAAAGTTTCTCGAAGTCATACCGAAGGCGCACTTGGTTGGATTCAGTTTCATCTTGTACCTCCTAAGGGCTTTGAAGGTCTCTTCAAGATCGGCAATGTGATTTATTGAAGCTCGATTCTTGACAAGCATATCATCTATATATACCTCCATGTTGTGGTCGATCTACTCCTTGAAGATTTTATTGATCAGGCGTTGGTATGTTGCTCCTATATTTTTGAGTCCAAAAGGCATAATCCTATAATAGTAAAGACCACGGTCAATAATAAAAGTAGTTTTCTCCTCATCCTCTAGTACCATCCGAATTTGGTTATAGCCAAAAAAGGCATCCATGAAAGTGAGGAGCTTGTAGCTCGAGATCGCATCCACCAACTGATCAATCTTGGATAGGGGTATCTATCTTTTGGATAGGCTTTGTTCAACTTTTTAAAGTCTATGCACATTCTCCATTTGCCGTTCGTCTTTTTGATGAGCATGATGTTGGAGATCCAATTTGGATAGTTGACTTTTCGAATGAATCCAATCTTAAGGAGTTTGTCAACTTTCTCAACAATTACTTTCTATCTTTCTATGGCATGGCTGCGCATCTTCTCTTTCACTGGTCAATGTTTGGGATTAACAGTCAAACGATGTTTTATGACTTCAACATCTATTTCGAGCATATCGTCGGAGACCCAAGCAAAAACATCTACATTCCTCCATAAAAATTTGATAAGCTACTCTCATATCTCTTTCGCCAGGTTGGAGCCGATCTGTACCGTATGCTCTGCATTTTCATCATTCAGTGGAATAGAAATAAGATCTTCCATGGGCTCACCCCGCTCTTCAGTTAGATCGTCGCGGACATCCAACCCATCAACTGAACAAGGATCTGACTACTCACCCCTTTGCAAGGTGATTGAATAGCAATGTCTTGCTAGAGCTTGATCTCCTCTGACTTTTTCGATCCCATAGCTTGTTGAAAACTTTATTTTTAAATAGTATATCGACACCACTATTCGAAGCACGTTTAGACCAGGTCGATCGAGAATGCATTGTAAGCCAATGGAGCTTTTTCTACTAGAAAGTCCACCAGTGCCTTGGACTATCTCGGATATTGTCCTGCAGCCATTACCAAAGTTATTATACCTTCAACTGATACCACATCACCAGTGAAGCCTACCAATAGGGAGTTCATTAGTCCAAGCCAACTATTAGGTATAGACATTTTGGAGAAAGTATTATAAAATAAGACATCGATTGAACTTTCATTATCAACAAGAATGCGGCATACATCATAGTCTGTAATATTTAAAGCAATTACAACCACGTCATTACGTGAAAACTGAACTTCCTGTGCATCTGCTTCAGTGAAAGTTAGGGGCTCCTTAGTTCTCTGCCTCTTTATCGATCCCCTAGATCCGCTGACCTTCTTTTGCTGAAGTCCTCCAGAGATGATGTTGATGATGTTGAGAGACAGTCGATCTTCTTGTTATTTTTTTCTTCTTGGTGGTTTAGATTATGATAGTGCCCTTGGTCGATCCTCTCTTCCCTCAGATCGATGCCGTAAAAATCGACCAAGCCGACCTTGTCGATGAGCTCCTCGATCTCATCTTGGAGCCGAATGCACTTCTCAGTATCGTGACCGTAGTCACGATGGTAGAGATAGTATTTGTTAGGATTATACTTGTCAAGATGCATGCGCATCCTTTCCGACCTTGATAGCTGCTCCTTGATTTCCATCAGTACTTGAATTTTTGAAGTATTGAGGGAAGCATAGTTGTAGAACCTTCTAAGAAGGGAGCCCCACCATACCCTCCTATCTGGACTTCTTTGACTTCAAGTCTAAGGAGGAGTTCGGGCTCGCTTGCGCTCGAAAGAAGTTCGGGAGCGTGGCCGAGCTTCATCCAGCTTTTCATCAGTAGTGGGCATACTTGATTCACCTGCACGCCGCTCTTCGACGGCTTCACTATTCTTGGCCTTGAAGGCCTCTTCTACTCGAGTATAACCTTCAGCTCGAGCCAACATATCAGCAAAATTTTTGAGATATTTCTTCTTCAGAAAGAACAACAGATCATTCTTCTAAAGACCGTCCTTTAGTGCGGTCATTACAACAGATTGGTCCAAGTTTCGAATTCCCAGTGTAGCGGTATTGAAACGGATAACATAGGTCCGTATGGATTCTCCCTCCTGCTTAATGTTGATGAGGGAGTCCAAGCCTCATCGAGAATATTAGCTGCTGACAAAATGAGCCACAAACTGATGGCTCATTTGATCGAAGAAAAAGATAGTATCCGGCTTAAGGATCGAGTACCAATTTCTAGCTGCTCCCTTCAAGATGGAGGAGAAAGCTCGGCATAGGATGGCGTCAGGTGCGCCATGGAGCAACATCATTATCCAGAAGGCCTCCAGATGATCGATCAGATCGATAGTCCCATCGTAGCTCTCGAACTGGGAAAGCTTAAAGTTTGGTGAGATGAGTTTCTGCATAATTTTTTTAGAGAAGGAAGGGTCAGTGCAGATATCATTATCATGAGAGGAGGAAGCATAGTGGAGTTTCTCAATCCCTCGATTTATTTCTTATAGCTTTTGGTCCCGAAGATCCTCATGATCGTGGATCTCTAAAGTTTTTTGACTGAATAGGGGCAAAGTCTCTCCAAGGGTAGAATCATGATCGGAGCAGCAGCTCCCTACTCTCTGCTTCTCTTTTTTGAAAGTTACCGGCCGACTCACCCAAGTCGATCTTTTCCAAACTGGATCCTATAATTCTAGAAAATCCTACTCCGACTGGACCGACATCGGAGGCCGCTGCTGCTACATGACCTACACTACTTCAGTGAGGCCCCTAATCTGCTAGACCAATAGGTTAAATTGCTCTGCATCTACTATTGCCGTCGGTGAAGCTTGAGATGCCAGGGATGAGATGGGGGCACCGTCGGTGGAGCTTGAGATGCCAGGGATAAGATGGGGCAGGTCGATCTGGATGAGCTTTGGCAGCAGAGGCGGTCGACCGTCGAGTGGAAGCCTTCCTGGGAGGCATCCTCGTGAGATCAGCTGGAAAAGAAGAACTTCGAGGGAGAAGAAGAGAGATCTCTACTGAGCACTCCTTTAAGAACAAGAAAACCTCAAGAGAAAGAGGGCCCTTCCTCTAGCATCAATCTTATTGGTGCAAAATCTGGTTGACGCCGAAACTGGCGGAGCTGGAGAAGCCGAGGTCACTGCTGGGAGCTACAAAAGAAGTCCAAATCAGAGGAGGAATGGCTCCGACAAGACCCTCCGACAGTCAAGTTAACTCTTTCGACCAACATAAATGGAATGCTCAGTAGAGAAAGTAGCAGAGTTTCGGGATGGAGGAGAAAGCTTAGAGAAAATATATCTGAAGGATTCCTTTTATAGACAGAGTCTATAATAAATTGATGGTGACAGTCGTAACTGTCGAGTAGTGGACCGTTCAGACCACGTGAAGTTTGTTATAGAGAATGGTGTCCGTTATCGTGACGCGCTAGTCCGTTGAGACTTAATAGTTGAAGTTCGAAGGAGATAGGCGCTGGCGATGAAGAGCTTCGAGTTTCATCAATTTCAGAAGAGTTCAGACTCCTTCAAGATCGTCTATGTGTAAGTGGGTTCATGCTGTGCAGATAGCTGGATTTACGTAGGTGTGGAGGCCCTTCAAGGTTACTGCTGGAAGTTCGATCGGAAGGGGTTCGGAGGTCCTATGACTGAAGAAATTCTGAAAAAAGTCCGCTAAAAGAATCCAAAAGTAGTTCTGTTGGAAGGATCCAGATGGAGATCTACTAGAAGAATTCGGATGGAGGTCCGTTGGAATGGTCCGAATGGAGTTCGACTGGTGGAGAAGTTCGATTGAGGAAGAAATCCGAAAGAAGTTCGGCTGGCGGAGAAGCCCGGTTGAGGAAGAAATCCGAAAAGAGTTCGGCTGGCGGAGAAGTCCGACTGCTTATCTATTCCTTTAAAGCTCGACTACTTTCGAGGCCATCTGGAGGTTGACAAAAATGGGATAAGGTCCTTTTGCCTACATGTTCAGAGCTCTTGATGTAGGAATCCTGAGATCTGCCACCTTAGTATATTGTAGGAGTTCATCTGGAGAGAAGTTCTGTTGATCTGACATTGATCCAATATCGAACAACTTAGATGATTTTTTTTTTTTATTAGGAAGAAGTTCAAGTAGGGCCAAGGTCGACCAAATCACGCCATAATTAGACCTATTACTCAACTGCTTGGGGGTTGTCATTATTATTCAAGTTCGTCTGAGTGAAATCTACAATGTCCGGTAGGTTCTGGAAATATCCGAAGAAGTTAGAAATTTAAATGAAGAAGATCGATCGATAAATTCAGATTGAAGATCTACAATTTTGGCACCTGAGCGTAAACTCTTCATCGACTGGAGTCAGGCGTGACTATCTTGAAGATCTATAGTTTTGGCATCTGAGCGTAAACTCTTCATCGGCTGGAGTCAGACATGACTGTCCTCGCTGGATGAAATTTTTTCAACACCAAAAATCCTATCAAACTCCGATAGGATAGGGTTCATATATAATAGACTCCAACTCTACAAACCAGCGTAGCCAAGAAGCTAGAGGTGGTCATGCATTTGTTATGGAAGAGATCATATGACAAATGTGAATCTCCAACTTAAAAGCTGATCCACAGAGACTGTTTTATTTGATCTCATGCGGTTCCAGAGAAGCATGACTCATTCAAGTTTGGACCGCCTGGCACAAAGAATTAAGCATCTTTTTGGACTGTCTAGCACAAAGAACTAAGCCTCTCCTAAAAGATGGTACAATGATTTGAATCATAATCTCATCCCTAGATTATTATAGAATAATTTAATAATTTATAAAAATTATTTATTTATAAAATAATTATAAAAAAAATTATTATATTTAATTGATGAAAAAATTATTTTAAAAAATGATATTAAAAAAATTATTATATTTAATCGAAGATAACCTACATAAAAATATAATAAAATTTATAAAAATATTTTTCAATATAAAATATTTTTTAAATATTAAAATAATATTATTATCTTTAATTAATTTTTATACGATGACTATAATCATATAATCTTTTCCATATTGACATCTCTATCTTAATTTTTTTACAAATTTTTTTATTAAATAAAATTTAAAAAATATTAAAATAAAATTAATAATTATATATGTAATTTTATTGAAAATATTTTTGTTAAACATGAATTACTATCACTCAAAAATTTACTAAATACCAATCCTCCATAATATTTATTTTAAAAAATAAGCATAAAATCCATCAATATTTTTATTATTATTTTTTTTATTTTTTATATCAAATATAATAATCTGGCATAAAAATTATTTTTTCATGCTAGCCAAACGTCCTTTAAATTAAGCCAAAAACTCTATTGGTACATCAGAATTAACATTGTCACGTTACGAGAACAACTCAAGTAGAAGCCTTAATATTCTGACATAGGGCCATCCCTTGGAGCAGACGGTCATCCGAAGAGTTTATATAACACCAACAAAGAAAACTATGACATCAAGCTAAAAGTAAAACAGCCAAAAGAATCATTTCAAAAGCATATAGATCCCACGGGTACAACATGTTCATTGGACCAGGCAATCCTTGGTCAGCATCATTTGCCGGGTCTCCTCCGGCTGTTCTTTTCCTCAACTCCAGACTTCGAAAATCTCTTTCTTAGGACTCCAAGAACCTCTTCCATTTTCACATCCTTCAGTTTGAGCAACACCATCGCATGATAAAGCAAATCTGCCATCTCTGAGGCTGTACGAGATCCGTCCTCATTCTCCAACAGAGTCTGGATAAGTTCTCCTGCTTCTTCCCTGCAAAAAAGGTCAAAAGGAGGAATTAATTGTAAAGAGCTCTCAGTAAGCATGCCGATTGATATGTGCAAAAGAACAATGATTTTTTTGCTTGTTACGTGAATGTTTAAAGGTATGGAAGAGTATGAGCAGTTTACCAACTCCGGGATATATAATAATGCTATGTTTAATTCACAAATTATGTTTATTAACTTAAGTAGCTAAAGCAAAAACTAATCATAAATGAATACAGTTAAAGCAAGTTATCCCATTGTATGCAAATTGAGAAATGCAAAAGAGCTTTCGTTTGCTGCATAAATGTTTGATGAACATGATAAGTTACCTACTGAATCTGGAAATGTTATAATGCTGGATTAATGCAAATCTTAAGTTCAATAACTTAAGCAGCTAAGGAACAAGATCAACCATTTACAAATCAAGTTAAAACCAACCCAGATTTAGTGCACCACAATCATAATCAACCAAGCTGATTCCATCTAATTCCATCTAACTGGCACAGGCACCCTTCGCTTTCCAGTCCTGTAGCAGGCGCAGTTTCAACTAAAGCAGCTACTTTAACTTATTTCCCATTCCATCTAGGACAGAAACCAGGGCTCTTTATACAAGTTAGGATTCATCAGATGATATCTCCAAGTTTGTGTATATTCTTCCATCGATATATTTTGATCAACTGAATAAGAAACGGCCATGATGTTGATGTTCCTCACATAAAGTCTATCCTCTCTCAGAAATGATTGTCGAGTTCTACTATAAATTTGCAATATGGCTCATAATGTTGAATCAATGGTAATCGGTGCAATTCTCTAAAGATCCGTTAATGTCTCTCATCAACTAACACAGAAACAATACAAAGCTAGTCGAACAAACCAACCATTCCAAAATCCCTATGCCTCTGTTGGCATCTCACCAGGGTTTAACACCTGACCGCTCTAAGACCTTCATGTATATTGATTAAAAGCTTATGTCAACAGCCCAGGTGACATAAGCTTCTGCCGCACATCCAGCTTGCTGCTCATTCAAAGTCAAAAAATAGATAATGATGCAAGAAAAATGAGATTTTACGAAGTAATTCTAATACCTAAATCATCATAAAGTTCTAAAAACAACAAAAGACTAATCTCAATATGGTGGGTTGAAACATATCATTAGAAAGGCCAGTCTTCACCAATATCTAAAAGTTGCGAATGAAAAATTGTGGGAAGCATCAAAAACTCTAAATTCTGATGCACGTCTGGCTTGTGAATACCTATTTAACATGGATTCTTTGATACAGAAGCAAAAGTCCAGTAACATAGACCATACCTACAATGCCAATTTTTAAGTCTCAAATCCTATTTTCACTCAAAATTTGCCCTCATATACTTTGAGGTGGCATACTTTCACATCGATAGCGCATGCTCAAATATTATTAAATTAACTGGTGCACACTTGCATCAGCCTAATGCTGAACCACTCGCAATCTTCTCCTAGTCGAGTCTTGATTCAATTCATCAACTTTCCAAAAGTTTCCCACTTTACCAACTAAATATGACCCCTCTTTCAGTCCACCTAATGTGATCCGCACCTATGGAGTTTAGTTCTCTCAACACAGTTCACTAATAAATACCCTTCTTTCTCCCTGGAAACAGACCTCTGGTATTCATGATTAATCACTGCAAGTCATTGCTTAACAAGCATTCTCTATTTTCTTACACATGGGATTCTTCAACCTTTCCAAATCCCAATGCTTTTTGCTTCTAATAGCCTTTTGAATCACAAGGTCCTTTTTATCTTCTCTTGAATTAGATAACTTCAGTACGCATGTTGCTTTCATCAAATTTGCTCTAAAGAACAATGCCCCTTTTGAAATCTGCAGCTATGTTTAGGCATGTCTCTAGTATCACCCAAATTCTTAGCCTAGCTTATGCATCTATGAAGTATGACTTGGATTACTTTTCACATCTTTACACATCCTCTTCTACATTAACTTAACTGCCTTTTTTTATGTCTATACTCTTGCAATTTACCAATAATAGTATCAGAATCTACCTATCTCCAATAGCTTGTCCTCTCACGAGACAATCATAATCATTAGTTATCAAATATTTTAGGTAGTATAGCTGTAATGATAGATACACAAGGAAGCAAACAGAGAGATACTAGTAATGTCACAATATTTTAACAACAGGGAGGCAAGCAAAAATACTTATGATTCTTTCAGCAAGTTTCTCTTAAAAGTTTAGAATTTTCTAGTGATAGACATGGCACCAATAAAAGAAAGATATTAGAAGTGATGCTTGCTTGGACTATCCCTTTGCGTGATACAGAATATGATAGCAATTATTTTTGTTGAGAAACAGTTTTTTTCCTTTGTGTATCTGATTCTGTAGGGCCATATATCTTCCTTACCACTAGGAAAACCAATTCAGGCAAATTATGACTTGTATGAGCAAGATATTATAATAGAATTTAAATTAAAAGTTTATTCATAGCTTCTAAATGGTCTTTTTATTTATAATGAAACTCTAGTTTGGTCTGTTTGCTCCTCATGGTCAAATGCCCAATCAGAGGAGACTAATATTAACAGATGAGCAACCTAGCATAATGAGTGTCTAACTTTCATGTTTGTCACAAGCCAACATGTAAATGCAGTTTCGCATTTGTAAAATTAACACAACCAATGTGCTAAAAAAGCCAAATAACAGCGTAAACAAAGGTTGATGTGAACTAGTACTCAGCATGCTCAACGCAACCTTCGCTTAGATTTCTAGCCATGGGATTATATAGATGTTGTTAATTGCTCCCACTTCTGGCTGGTTGATTACCTTTTCTTCTCCCTAACTTCATTTAGAGAGAATTGACAAGAGTTCAGTTGCTAAAGAAGAGTGTGCATACATATATATGTATGCACATATCTATGTATACGTGTGCGCGCGCGCGCGTGCGCGTGAATGCATAAGTCTCACAGCCTCAAGATTTACAGCCACCAAAGCCAACCCAATGCACAACCCACCCACACCCAAAAGGACCACCCCCTCCCAACCACTGCCCTGCCCTCTATCCTCTACACAACCTAGTCCTGTAAAAATGTTATTATTTATCATCAGATTGTCTTATTTTTCATATTATGTGTTTTAAACTCCAATAACCATGATGCAGCTAAATGCTTAATATTTATGCAGCTACATCTTTAACCCTCTTGCTTCCTGAAATCGAAAAAAACAGATTCTCTGCTTTCACAATCATGTGGTTCATGTACTATGCAATATATTTTGATGTATGATAACTATTTTCCTAAACACAAGTAATTGCTATTTGCTGTTAAGTTTAACAAAGATACTACTAGTCAATATGGTCACTATTGTCAATTTTATACCTAGAAATCAAATGCACGTTGATTGGAAATGATTCACCAATTTATCAATAGGTTTTCTTTTAAGGGAAAAAAAGCTAAATTATGGTTAATTTGAGATGCTTTCACTCTTCAAAGCAACCTGTAAGCAATATGGAAACGAGGTCCCTCTGAAGGTTGTAAATGCAATGGGTCTGCCGTTTACAGCAAACCAGCCTAAATAACAATCCCAAACTCAGGGCCTATCACATAACTATTTGTCAATCAAGATGCAGAGCCTAGTTAATGGCATTTCAATGGATATAACCTTTAAATTTAGAACAAGATGCAATAGTAGTGTTCAGGCAGAGAAATCCATACCGAATTTTGGAGCAAAGTAACTCTTTGTCAAGCAGTAGCTTCTTCGTCCATGATGGCTTCCCATTTTGCTCTGCTTCTATGTCATCCTTACGTTGTGAAATGGTGGCCTCAAGTGAGTATAAAGTTGTGGAAGCCAGCCGATCTTGATTGGGCTGTCACAAAAGCATCAGACAAACCAACTGCTGCCATCATCATAGCCATCATAGAGCAAGCTAACACACTACTTTCAAACTACTCCTAATCGACAATAGTCATGAAAAGTAGAAAAGAAACCAAGCGAAATGCAGGTCAAGATTGCAAACCTTTGGACCTTCCAAAAGATCATGAACTGATGAATAGTAGCATGTTTCAGCCCCTGTATGGCAAGTCGGCCCTTCAGGCTTCCCTAGATATATTATCTGAGATGATCAAAGTCCAAACTCGGTTCAGTTAAAATCTAAACAAGGCAAAAGAACGACTCTCAAATTCATCCAGGAAGAATCTTACGGAATCACGATCGCAGTCAAGAAAAATATCATGCACATTGATGAAATTCATGGACGTCTCCCCCTTGGTCCACAAAGATGATCGCGACCGGCTATAGAAAGTGGCCTTCCGAGATAAAATGGTTGTTGCAAGGGCTTTCCTGTTGGCAAAACCTTGCATCAAAATTGCTCCAGTGTCCACATTCTGGGCAATGGCCACTGCCAACCCTTTGTCATCCCATTTCACACTGTCCAATAAAGTCTCAACCTGAAAGAATTTTCCAGTCACAGGGTTGATTAAAAAGTCCAAATCCTGAAGTTTAAAAGTCCAAAAATTGATGATGTCCTCCTTTTGGCTTATCCATCGTTGCATACACATCCGCAAAATTGGATTTCTCTATCGTCCTGATCTATATACGATCCTTACTTTCTTCCTCTATAACTTTTTATGCAAAAATCTTTTTTTTTTTTTCTTTTTTGAATGCCAATAGGTACTCTTTACTCCTGAGAAGAAAAACTAGCAAATAATTCCAGAATTTCCCGTCGAAATCCATGAACTGCTCCATTTTTTCCGATGCAGAAACGAACAAAATATTATTATTTACAAATCTAAGCAAAAACAAACCCAAAGGATCCAACTTTCCAACTTGATAACATAGGCCCACAACGTTAAAAATAAAATAAATAGGCAAGGGGAGGAGAGTGAAACCAAGAGACAGAAACATCTACCCACCGAAAAAGAAGCAAAAACACTCTTGTTTTAGTTTTGGTAGATAAAGCATTGAACCCTAAAAACACTGAAGGTACCTTGGAATCAGAACGAAGCTTTTCCGCCGCTATTCGAATGGATGGCTCCGACGAGGAAGAAACAGCAGAGATCGGGGGGCAAATGTTCCTCCTGTGATTCCTCCGGCCACCATAGATTTGGGATTTGGAAAGGAAGCGATCTCCCGGGCAACATCTCAGGCAAGGGACGCCCGTGAAGGCCTTAGCGGCCATTTCAGCACTCCCACAGAGAGAGAGAGAGAGAGAGAGAGAGAGATCTCAAGGGATTGATTTCCAGAATTCCCCGGTTTAGTTTTAATAAGGTGAAAACCTTTCCGGTCCGAAACCCCGCATGCCTGGGCCCTGGCCGCCGGGTAGGAATCTGGGAGGCAGGGAGGATTAATTTAACATTTATATTATTAAGGAATAATTGAAATAATAATTATTAAGGATAAGTGAAATTGTGAAGGATAGCTGAGATAGTAAAATTGTTATTATATAATATATAATATATTTATTAATTTAAGAGGTTCGGTTTTGAGTGGACGTAAATCAGAGACCGGTCCGTTTAAAGGACGGGCTTGAGCTCTTGGTTCAATCAGGCTGGAAAATAAGGTCAAAGTCAAATTTAGAAGTACCCGATTTGCACGGACCGGCCGCCCGAGTTAATATTTTAGGCATCACGTACCATAAAATAAAATTAAGATCACACAGCATAAATGATAATAAATTTTTTTTTATTTTTTTATTAAATTTTTATTTATAAAAATATTTTTATTAAATAATTAAAAAATAATATTATAATTTTATATTATATATTATTAAAAATATCATATATATTAAGATAAAGTTATATAACACATCATAAAGTCATATATAATATTTAGAATATTATATATATTTATAAAAAATTATATATATATTTTTAAAATATTATATATATTTATAAAAATTATATAAAATATTAAAAATTATATATAATATTCAAGATATCATATATATTTATATGAATTTATATATAATATTTAAGATATTATATATATTTATAAAAAATTATGTAAGGCATCAGAGCCGTATATAATATGCAGAATGCCATATATATTCATAAAAGATTATATATGTTAGTGCAGAAATTGATCGTCGTCGAAATCAATGGGAGTGGGAGGTGGATGAGGTCGCCGTCGGAACCTGCAAAATAAAGTTCCATCCGAAGTCGATGGAGGATGGCTCCAGCAGAACCCTCCGACGATCAAGTCAGCTCTGGCCAACAGAAATGGAGTGCTCAAAAATGATTTCCACAAAGCTTAGAGAAGAAGAGAAGAGCTTAAAGATCAGAGAGCTTTTTTAGCGTATCTGGAGGGTCCTTTTTATAAGCGGAGCTTGATGGTGATAGCTGCAGCTGCCTGGTGGCGGGCCGCTCGAGGCTGCACCGGATTTGATGCAGAGAGGATGTCGTCAGATCGAAAGCGACAGCCATACCATCCGACAGTGGTGGATTGCCCGAGGTCTAGCGAAGCCGCTGTAGCGTCGCCTGTGGCAGACTGATGGTGACCGTTCGTCCAACTTTAATAGCCATGGCTCTCAGAAAGCAGGCATTGATTGGTAGACTTCGGCATATATCGATCCCAAAAGAGTTCGGACTCCTTAAGAGGAAGCTCGGAAGGAGTTCAACTGCCGTAGGCATCTGACTGGAGGTGTGCGGCTGCTGAGGAGTTCGACCGAGGGACAGCCGTCGAGGAGTTCGATCGAAGGACGACCGCTGAGGAGTTCGGAAGGAGCTCGACCGATCGAAGGAGATGTCTAGGAGGAATCTGGCTTCTGAAGAAGTCCGACCGAAGGAGATGTCTACGGCAACCGAACTCCTTCCGAGCTTCTTTTTAGGAGTCCGAACTCCTTTGGGATCGATATATGCCGAAGTTCACCAATTAATGCCTACTTTCTAAGAGCCATGGCTATTAAAGCTAGACAAACGGTCACCATCAGTCTGCCACAGGCGACGCTACAGCGGCTTCACCAGACCTCAAGCAGCCCACCACTGTCAGACGATATGGCTATCACTTTCAACCTGACAACATCCTCTCTGCATCAAATCTGATGCAACCTCGAGCGGCCCGCCACCAGGCAGCTACGCTATCACCATCAAGCTCCACCTATAAAAAGGACCCTTCAGATACACTAAAAAAGCTCTCAGATCTCTAAGCTCTCCTCTTCTTCTCTAAGCTCTATAGAAATCATTCTCAAGCACTCCATTCCTATTGGCTAGAGCTGACTTGATCGTCGAAGGGTCCTACCGGAGCTACCCCCCACCGGCTCCGGATGGGACTTTATTTTGCAGATCTCGACGGCGACCTCATCCACCTCCACTCCAGCTGATTCCGACGACGATCAGTTTCTGCACCAACATATTGGTGCTAGAAGGAGGGCCTGAACCTTCGAGGTTCCCTTGTTCTTAAAGGAGTGCTCGGCGACGATTTCTCTCTTCCCTCTTCGGAGATTTCTCTTCTTCCTCACTAGAGTTCTTTCTCGAAGAGAAAATGCCTTCCAGGAGAGCTTCGACTCGGCGATCGACGGCCTACGCGCCAAGTCCATCTGCTCTCGTTTCAGCCTCGGCAACCCAGGTTCATCCGAAGCCACCGTAGATGTGGAGCAGTTCAACCTCCTGGTCGGGTTCGTGGCCCCACCAAGATGATACAGGCCATGCGACAACCTCCGATGGAGACTTTGCTAGCAAATCCGTCATGAGGATGCGAGGAACCGATCTTAAGGAAGAGCATTTGGGCATACCAATCGCACTTAGGAAGAAAAAACGGAGAGCAGAAGTTCCCCCACAGAAGGTCTCATAAGGAGATGGAACGAAGTTCGGCCGCGTTCATGACCTCCCAGCGCAAGCGAGGCTGAACTCCCCTCGAAGCTCGTCATCAAGGAAGCCTCGACAAAGGGGCATGAAGTTCTCCCGCGAAGGGTTTCGCGGGAAAGCGGAATGAAATTCGGTGCAAGCGAGGCCGAACTCCCCCTCGAGCTCATCATCGAGGAAGCCACGACAGAAGGGCATAAACTTCTACCATAGAAGGTTTCGCAAGGAGGCGGAATGAAGTTCGGCCGCATCCCCGACCTCCCCAGCGCAAGCGAGGCCAAACTTCACCTCGAGCTTGCCATTAAAGAAGCCCTGACAAAGGGGCATGAAGTTCTCCTGCAGATTTCACAAGGAGATGGAATGAAGTTCGACCGCGCTTACGACCTCCCCAGCGCAAGCAAGGCCCGAACTTTTCGAGCTCGCCACCAAGGAAGCCCCGACAGAAGGGCGCGAAGAAATCCTCCTTCCAAAAGGTTCCGCGACTGCGCCCCCCGCAACGCTCCTAGAACTCAAATTCTCATGGAAGTTAAGAATCGGCTACCAAGACCAGAAAGATTACGACCTCCCCCAGGCATGCACGATCGAAGTAAGTAATGCCTCTACCATTGCGACCACGGCCACGATACTGAGGAATACATTTAGCTCCGAGATGAAATTAAGCTCATCGGAAAGGGACGGCTGGGTAAATTCCTCCAACGCCAGCCTGAAGCAGAAGAAGATCGACCAAGGGTGTTGCCATAGCTAGAAATGATAAGGAGGTCGACCGCCTCACGGCGTCATCAACATTATCCTTGGGAGGAGCTTGGTACATCGGTGATTCGTCGTCTCCCAATGACAAAGCCAAGAGAAGCTTGCTCCAAATTGAGAAGGCCAGCATGAGATAGAGGAGGTCGTCCGACCCGGGCCTTGCTGCCTAAGGGAACCAGGAGGAACAACGCCCCCACGATCCTGAAACGGGGATGTGTTGCCCATAACTTCCCCTCGATAAAATTCTTCTCCTTCGATTATATTATTTCTGGGTGCGAAAACTATGTGATGATAGGAAAAAAATAGTCAATAGTCGCCGTATTAGGAACAGAAGGAAAACCTCGTCCTAACACGAGCAGGTCAAAGACCATCAACCTCGGCTGCAGGAGATAAAATCTCCTCCGAAGCAACCTTGGCTGCAGGAGATGAGATCTCTCCCCAGGGTTTAGGCCAACTTCGACAGCAAGAGATAAGATCTCCCCTGAGGCAAACTCGACTGCGGGAGATAAGCAGGAGATAAGATCTCCCCCGAGCGCCTACATCAAACTCGGCTACAGGAGATAAGCTCTCCCCCGAGGCAACCTCAGCTGTAGGAGATAAGATCTCCCCCGAGGTAACCTCGGCTGCAGGAGATAAGATCTCCCCCAAGGGTCTGGGCCAACTTCAACAGCAGGAGATAAGATCTCCTCCGAGGCAAACTCGGCTGCAAGAGATAAGATCTCCTCCGAGCACCCGCATCAACCTCGGCTGCAGAAGATAAGATCTCTTTCGAGGCAACCTTGGCTGCAGGAGATAAGATCTCCCCTAAGGCAACCTCGGCTGCAGGAGATAAGATCTCTCCCGATCACCCGCATCAACCTCGGCTGTAGGAGATAAGATCTCCTCCGAGGCAACCTCGGCTGCAGGAGATAAGATCTCTCCCGAGGGTCTGGGCCAACTTCGGCGGCAGGAGATAAGATCTCCCCTGAGGCAAACTCAGCTATAGGAGATAAGATCTCCCTCGAGCACCCACACCAATCTTAGCTGCAAAAGATAAGATCTCTTCTGAGGCAAACTCGACTGCAGGAGATAAGATCTCCCCCGAGCGTCCGCATCAACCTCGACTGTAGGAGATAAGATCTCCCCCGAGATAACCTCGGCTGCAGGAGATAATATCTCCCTCGAGCACCCGTACCAACCTCGACTGTAACAGATAAGATCTCCCTCGAGGTAAACTCAAATGCAGAAGATAAGATCTCTCCCGAGCGTCCGCATCAATCTCGACTATAGGAGATAAGATCTCCCCCGAGGCAACCTCGACTGTAGGAGATAAGATCTCCCCCGAGCGCCCGCACCAACTTCGGCAGCAAGAGATAAGATCTCTCCCGAGGCAAACTCGGCTGCAGGAGATAAGATCTCTCTCGAGCGTCCGCATCAATCTCGACCATGGGAGATAGATCTCTCCCCAGCGATCGTGACAATCTCGGCCCATGACAACCTAGGCTAAAGATAAGATCTCTTCTAAGCGCCCGAGCCAATCTCGGTCAGAGAGAAGATCGAAGATAATCTCGGCCAGAGAAGATCTCTCTTGAGCGCCCGTATTAACCATGGCTGCAGGAGAGGAGATCTCCCTCGAGTCAACCTTGGCTGCTGAAGACAATATCACCCCCCGAAGGAGCTCAACCCCCGATCTCGACTGCATGAGACGAGATTTACTTCGACCTCGACTGGAGATGAGATCTCCCCCGGGCTTCAACTTCATCATCAACTTTAGCTAGAGATGAGATCTCCCTCGAGCTTCAACCTGAACCAGCATGGAGCCCAGAAGAGGACTTCGATGGTCGCCTTTTTCTGCACTTTCATCCTTCGACTTTTGAACTCGGAAGTGGGGGAACTATTATTGGGGATAAACCCCGCTCCTGTCAAAGTTCGGTAAGCCAGTAGCTACGAAAAAGCTTCAACGAACGGATCTTAGTCGTACCCCTTCAGCCGATCGAACTCCTCAGCGGTCGAGCTTCTTCGGACTCTTAGTAGCCGGACTGACCCCCCTCAGTCGGCTGAACTCCTCAGCGGCTAAGCAGCGGTCAAACTCCTTTGAATCCCTTCGGTCGGGCGAACTGCTTAGCGGCCGAGCTCCTTCGAACCCCTTCAGTCGGGCGAACTGCTTAGCGGTCGAGCTTTTTGGACTCCCAGCTGTCGAGCTACTTCGAAACCCTTCATCCGATCGAACTGCTTAGCGGTCGAGCTCCTTGAACTCCAAGCAGTCGAACTTTAGCTGAACCCCTCAGTGATCGAGCTTCAGTTAGACTCCTGCAAGAGCCGAACTCTCTCCGCGCCCTTCCAGCCAGAAGCTTGCAAGAGTCGAACTCCCTCCAGACATCTCCTTCGATCGGACTTCTTCAGGAGCCGGATTCCTTCCAGACATCTCCTTTGGCCGATCGAGCTCCTTCCAAACTCCTCAATGGTCATCCCCCGATCGAACTCCTCGAAAGCTGTCCCTTGGTCGAACTCCTCAGCAGCCGCACACCTCCAGCCAGATGCCTACGGCAGTCGAACTCCTTCCGAGCTTCCTCTTCAGGAGTCCGAACTCCTTTGAGATCGATATATGCCGAAGTCCATCAATCAATGCTTGCTTTCTAAGAGCCATGACTATTAAAGCTGGATGAATGGTCACCATCAGTCTGCCACAGGCGACGCTACAGCGGCTTCGTCAGACCTCGAGCAACCCACCACTATGGGACGGTATGGCTGTCGCTTTCGATCTGATGACATCCTCTCCACATTAAATCCGATGCAGTCTCAAGCAGCCCACCATCAGATAGCTGCAGCTATCATCATCAAGCTCTGCCTATAAAAAGGACCCTCCAAATACGCTAAAAAAGCTTTCTGATTTCTAAGCTCTCCTCTTCTTCTCTAAGCTCTGCGAAAATCATTCTCGAGCACTCCATTCTTGTTGGCCAGAGCTGACTTGATCATCGGAGGGTTCTGCCGAAGCCACCCCCCACCGACTCCGAATGTAACTTTGTTTTGCAGGTTCCGACGGCGACCTCGTCCACCTCCGCTACAGTTGATTCCGACGACGATCAGTTTCTGCACCAATAATATATATTATTCAGAATGTCATATATATTTATAAAAAATTATATAAAATATTAAGAAGTCATATATATTATTCAAGATATCATATATATTCATAGAAAATCATATATATTGTTCATGGTGTCATATATATTAATAGAAAGTCATATAAGACATCAGAAAGCCATATGCATTGTTCAAGATGTTATATAAAGATATAGAAAATCATATATAATATTTAGGATGTCATATATTTTTGCAGGAAGTCATATATATTGTTTAAGATGTCATGTATATTCATAAGAAATCATATAAAGCCTCAAAAAGTTATATATATTATTTAATAAATCATAATATACTCATAAAAACTTATAATAACCACAAAGTATCATATAAAGAGATAAGAAGTCATAAATATTTTTTAGGATATCATAATAAATTATAAATATAATTTAGGATGTCATAAATATTCATAGGAAATCATATAAGGTATCATAGAGGGAAAAGATATTTTCATCAATAAAAGTTTGACGAAAAAAAAAGCTGAGCGATATTAAATGCAGTTTTATTATTACTTGCACTACATGATTTCATGTGATTGAATGATGCACTCCATGTCAATTTTGCTACACTACATACGGTGCATAAAGAATTACTCTATAATATATTCTTTTCTTTTTATGATATCCTATTTACAGGAAGTCATAATATGTCTTTAGGATGTTATAATAGGACCACAGAATATCATAATTTTTCCAAAATAGAGAAGCATTTTCGTCATTCAAAATTTCAAATGAAAAAAAATTAATGACCAAAATGCCCTTCCCTCTTTATGACATCCTATTTGCAGGAGATCATACTATACCTTCAGGATGTCATAATAGGACCAGGATATCATAATTTTTTAAAAATAGAGAAGTATTTTCATCATTCAAAATTTTAAATATAAAAAAAAAAAAATCAATGATGAAAATACTCTTCCTTTTTTATGACTTTTATTTGCAGGAAGTCATAATATGCCTTCTGGATGTCATAATAGGGCCATATGATGTCATAATTTTTTCAGAATAGAGGAACATTCATTATTCAAAATTTTAAAATAAAAAAATAGAACTACAAGCATTTAATACATATTGGAAAGTGGTACTACGTGGTCCAATTATATGGTGCGATATACTATTATTGCACCGCACATAATGCACAAAGAATTACTCTTCCTCTACCACTAATATGAAAGGCCATTTTATGGGCCCTCTTTTGGCGTTACTGGTGAGCCTATGATCCAGGTGAGAGACACTTTTTAGGGTTCCTAAGCATTAGTAGGGTTTTGAGTTTTGATGCAATGGTGAGCTCTCCAACCCCTCTTTTGTTTAATCTCAATCTATTCGCTCACGAGGGTTTATGATTTTGGTATGACAAGAATTTATGGGGATCAATTCTTATGAGACTTGATCGATGTTTACACCATATCATTTGTTGTTATTGTAAAGATTGTACCATTAGGTCTAGTGATCCTAAGTTTTTTTTTCTTTTGGTATCTATAATTTGGCTTTTAGATCTTGAATTAAAACTCTTGTTTGGGGGTTTTGGTTAATTTGCTAAATTTATTTATTTATTTATAAATTTTTATCTTTTTTAAGGTTTTCAAGAAAGATTCAATTTATTTGTTTACATATTTTGATTTAGTGATCTTTTATTTGTTTACGTATGTGATTTTATTATTTTTGCTAAATTATTTGCTTGTTGCTAATAATCCGGTTCTTTCGGACGATATTGATCTGCTTAATCCCTTAGTGGAGCTCGAGAAGGGGAGGCACAAGTGCAAGCATCTTGTGCAGTTGCCCAACTTCTTCATGGTTATTTTTTCTCAATTTTTTTTTTGAATAAATGATGTTCCTCATCTTTGAATTAAGTTAGGTTTTCTTAAAAAGTTTTTGAACCACAAAAAGTTAAAGTTTAGTCTCTGAACTATCTAAATAAGTTTAATACTATCCTCAGGTACAATTTTGATAGTTTTCTTTTAACAAAAATATGATGTGTCAAACTCCAGTACTTACATGGAGTAAATTTTGCTTGCATGGCTCAAATCAGAGCTGATATGGATTAAGATATTTTAAAAAATGCTAATGACATGGCTAAATTCTTAATTTCATCTTCTTCCCCATCTATCTTCTTCTCATCCCAAAACCCTAATGGAAAAAGAAGAAGAAGAAGAAGAAGAAGAAGAAGAAGAAGAGGGAAAGCCCTCTTCCCTCCATGGCCCTTGCTTCCTCTTCCCCACCACACCATCTCTCCATGGCCCTTGCCTCCTCTTCCCTACCGCCCCATCCCTCCATGGCCCCATTCGCCTTCTTCCTCCTAATCCTTTTTTCTTTATTTCTCACTGCTCTATCCTATTGAACTCTCCCTACCTACCTCCTTCTCTTCATCTCTCTTTTTATCATTCCTAAAATTTCATTTTTAAAAAAAAGAAAGAAAGAAAACTCCTTCCCTTCATGGTCTCATCCCTTCTCTATTCAGTTCTTCTCCTCCACTCATCTCCGATCATCCTCTCCTAACACCTTTCTCCGAGTCAATGTCGGTTTCATCGTCTTCCCTCCCATTCCAAACCCCTCTTTCCTTCATGACCTCATTCTCTTCAAAGTAGAGAGATCAGAAGATAAAAAAGAAAAATACGATTAGAGAAGAATAAAGAATCATTGTTTTGCCACATCAATGATTTTTTTTAAAATTTTAACACCACATAAGTGCCACATAAGCACTAGTAGTTGCCACATCGAACTTTCGATGAGATAAAGCCATTAGAATCGTATCTGAGGGCAACATTAAATTGGATCAAATGGTTCAGAAACTAAATTTTAGCTTTTTATAGTTTATGGACCATTTAAAAAAATCCAACTTAGTTCAGGAACTATGAACATAATTTATCCTTTCCTTTTTTGTTACCTCCTTTGATTTGGTAATTATCAAACATTCTCATCATTACTTTTTTTGTTGTGGTGTCTGTTGTAGGATGTTAAGTGCAAAGAGTGCTTCAATATGCAAGCTTTTTTTTTTCCTTGCATATTTGTTAGTTCTTATATGTATTTATGTTGATGGTTTTTGAATCTATTTACCAATTTTAATTACATTTTTATCTTAAATATTGCAGTACTACTATATTTAGCCATTCTGTTGTAGTCCATGGAAATTATCAAATTATGCTTTGCCAGTCGACTAGGGGTCGTGCAAGGCTCACTGAAGGATGCTTCTTTCGATGGAAGGGTGACTGAGGATGGTATATGCCTCCTCTTACTTAATTTTTACTATAAGAATATTTGACTTGGAAAATGAGATTGTATGAGTTTTTAGATGTCAAGGTGTCTTTTGCCACTCGATTTAAAAATATTAAGTTATTATTAATGATGTACTTTTTGTTGGATTTTGTCCCTCCTTAATGAAAATAATCCAACATTAGTTGAATCCACAACTAATTGGATTAATATTAGCCCAATCTCCAATTAGGTGTGGCTTGTTCCCAAGGTGGGCTAGTTGTTGTCATCATTTATATTGTGTTCAAAAAAGACTTGTTGCCCTTTTCAATGGTATATTGATTGCCTAGAGAAATTGTGGGGATTGATAGTAACTATATAAGGAATGGGGGCCAAAACAAGGCCAAAAACAGAGCAATATTGGTGGATTCTTTTTTTGGGCACTAAGACCTTTGATTTATAAAGAGAGTTTGGTTGATCTCTCTTGTATCTCTCATATAGAATATCTATTTTGTGTAATAGATCTTTGCCCTCTGCTAGTTTTTGAGGGATTCTATTTGTAATCATCCTTGTATTGGATCTTCTTAAAGTAGTGATTGGTTTAGCTTGGTATTGTGGTTTTTTTCGATTTGGATTTTTCACGTTAAATCTTGGTGTTCTTCTAAATTTTTTTTTTTTGCCCTGTTCTAATTTATCTCTATGATTTTCTTTCCTCTTCTTCCTTACACTTTTATGATTTTGTTGTTCTGAAAAGTATATTATATTATTCTGAAATGAATTGAGTTTTACTTGGTTGCATTATACTTTATTGCCTTCTTTATAATTGAGTTTCATGCGACTTTTATAGTATTATGTTAGTTTGATTGAGTGTGTATGGTTGAAGTATGACTGTTTATAATGATGTTTCTTATTCTTATGTTTTAGATGACTACTACCTCTATCGCCATTATGGAAAACAAGAGGTTGTTTCATGCGAGATAACTTCTATCATTTTGTATTCTTCTGGCATTTCTTTTGTTATTTTATTTACAAAAAGTATAAATTACGGCAACTTGCTCTCATGACAACTATTTGAAATCAATTTTAGTATAGAATGGAAAATGAAATCTGATTGAGAATGTTAGAGCATGTTATGACAGGAGAGTTTAGTTGTGATACCATCAAAATACCATGCAAGTAACTTGTTTCCTTTGTCGATCAAACATTAACGAGCAACTATGTAGTGTTATTAGGTTGATGCTTTAATGGATGCTCCTATCCTTGTTTTTTGTTTGGGAGGGGAGGGGTGTAGGGGGGAGGGAAGATGGGGGTTAGGGAAGCTCTCTTTCTACCAAAATATACCCATTTTTTATTTTTGCCTATATTAATTTGTATTGAAAGTTAATGAGGACCCTTGTTGATGAGGCTAAGTAAACCATTGATACTACGGTAAAGTTAGTCTTATAAATGGTTTGTGTATGTGGATGTTGTGGCAAATGGAAGTTGCCTAAATTTATGTTCAATAAAAGATGGATAAAATGTTGGTCTTTTATCATATATAGAAGCCAAGGATGATTGGATTAGTTTGGTATCCTTTAGATTGAAAAAAAACCTATTTTTTCTAAACATTTATCAATCATGAACTTGTTCAAGTGAGTAGATGTATATGGTTGAAAAGGGATCAAGGGCAATCGATATCGAGGGACGTATTGGCCAATGACCTGTTTGATATGAGAGAGGGGGAAGAGTTGTACCTCATCATTATGGAACCCCATCATCCTGCCAGACGTATTGACCAGCCAGAGTCCTCCCTCTCATCTGTCCCACCACCATCGACACCACCAGAGCCCTCTCTCTCTATCATTCCGCCACCGTCAGAGCCCTCCCTCTCCTCCCTTCTTTCATCTCACCACTATCGAAGCCCTTCCTCTCTTCCTCCGTCCCATCGGAGTCCTCTCTCTCCTCCGTTCTGCCACCATTGGACCCTTCCTCTCCTCCCTTCCTCCATTCTGCCACCATTGGAGCCCTTCCTCTCCTTCATTCCACCACCGTCGGAGCCCTCCCTCTCTCTCTTCCTCCATCTTGACACCATTGGAACCCTTCCTCTCCTCCATCCCACCACCACCGACACCACTAGAGCCCTCGCTATCCTTTGTCCTACCACCATCGAAGCCCTCCCTCTCCTCACTTCTTTCATCTCGCCACCATCAGAGCCCTCCCTCTCCTCCCTTCCTCCATCCCACCACTCCTTCCTCTCTCCCCTCCTTTCTTCTATCCTGACACCGCTGAAGCCCTCCCTCCCATCGTCGATCACCCCCCGCATGGTGGCTCTTGGCCCCCTCCTAGCTCCCAATCTGTGGCGCATCCTGCTTGCTCTGTTAGTCCTTCCTGAGCTTGTCCGAGAACTTTCCTCCTCCTATCCGTCATCCTTCTCCAGCGAAAAGATAAATTCATGAATATTTTTTTTTATTAAGCGTGTTTTGTAGTTGGACTCGAGCTATTTATTTGATTTTAACCGACCCAAACTAACCTGATTTGAAAATCGAATAACAAAAAAATAAAAATAAAAAATGGACCCGAATAAGAACAAAATCAAACCAAAATCAAACTAAGAATTTTGATGCAGTTTGATTTGATTTTTTGATTTTTTTATAATTTTATCCATTTTTAATTATCTATTTTTGATAAAATATATTCAAATAATTATTATCGATTCATTATTAATTTATTATATTATATTTAATTAAATTTAGGATTTATCAAATTTATTGATTGATAATTTTTTACATTAAAAATCAATAATTGATAAGTAATGGAATATTGGTAATTGATAAATCATAAGTCGATAATATTCGATCACAAATCGATTGCTAAATTATTAGCGATTGATTTTTTATTTTTAATTTTGATCACTAAAATTTTATTTTCTTATAGTGAATTTTACTCCATCCATCTTTTTTTTAGTTTATTTAATCATTCATTATACTTTATATTTTTTTATTATTTTTTTAAAAAACTAACTTCTCTTTTCTTGTATAAAGCTAAGATAGTATCATCATCGAAGAAAAAAATACATATCAGGTAATTTAACTTTAAGTAACTTATTTTTTATTATAATAATTATTTTATTTAATTATGATATGTATGTAAGTTTATAATATGGAAATATAATATTTATTTTTTGATTTTCAGTATAAGCGAAGAAAAGAGTTATGAAAAATTTGATTAATGTATAAGTTTCTAAAATAATATTATATATTATATATCAGGACCCATGGCTATATGACCAACTGAGCTTGTTGTTCTAGCCATCATATCAGGTAATTCTATTAGTAATTTTTTTTATTTATTTTAAGTTTTCATATTTAGAAGCTTTACATATTTAGGCTAAGCTTAAGTCAGGAAAAAAGATTTAGGAGCTAAAAATTTAATCTAATCATCCGATTAATGGACCAGAGGTATCTATAGTTTCGTATCATCGAATGAAATATGTAGGAATAATCTATTCGAAAATCGAAGAAGGATATCAAAAGATATGCCTCCGTATCGAAAGATACATTTTTATATCGAAACTTATGAATAATATTTTATTTTTCTTCATTTCAGGATACTAGGATATCTGGCTCTCATCCACCAGCTGTTAGAGATGAGCAGGAGGATGAGAAGAACATTACTTAAGTTTTTTTTGATTTGTATATAATTTTAATACCTTATTATTCTATGTGTCCCAATGGAGCAGCGAGAAGTATGCTAGTAGGTAGCAGAGAGCTCGATAGAATCGAGCTGCCCAGCAGGATCTACTCAGGCACATGAGCGGCTCCATAGGTACATATATTGTAGCTGACAAACTATTAAGAAATCTATACCAAAACTCTTCACTAGAATTATAAAAATTCTTATATATATGCTTTGAATAATTTAATTTTATTATTTACTTATTGTAGATATGGTAACTGGATCACCTACCAAGCTAGCTGCAGTTATGGAAGGCCACACACAGGTCTAGAAGAATCGATGATTATTTAGATTCTAGATCATGATAGATCATGATAAAAATTTTAAACTATATTTATTAAATTATTATAAGATCTGATATGTATATTAGAACTAATGTATTTCTGAACTGCGTAGACGGATTATGCGAAGTATGTTATTGTGCGGTATGATGATGACCCATCCACTTAGCCCACCCTTGACCTTAAGGGATAGCTTAGGATCATCGGAGGGGTGAGTAGGAGTCGGATCATAAGATTCGACCACAACTTCAACCCTCCAGTGGCAATCCTCTTTGGCTTCCTCACAGACTTCGATATCTTAGATTTGGAGCGATACCCATGTGGAAGAGGTCGTGTAGAAGCTTCTGAGCCAGTGATCTTAGAGCGTCCGGAATGCCGTCCGTGATGCGATCATGAAGGATCTTCAAAATCCATGACTGAGCGATCAGTTAGGCTCATTGTTTCAGCCATCTCATCAGGTAATTCTATTAGTAAACTCTTTTACTTGTTTTAAGTTTTCATATTTAGAAGCTTCACATATTTAGACTAGGCTTGAGTCGAAAAAAAGATATAAGGACTAAAAATTCAATCTAATCATTCAATTGATAGACCGGGGGTGTCTATAGTTCTGTATCATAGAATGGAATGTGTAGGAACAATATATTCGAGAATCAAATGAGAGTATCAAAAGATATGCCTCTATATCGAAACTTATGAATAATATTTTATTTTTCTTCGTTTCAGAATGTTGAGATATGTAGCTCTCATCCACTAGCTGCTGAAGATGAGTAGGAGGACGAGGAGCAGGAGGACGAAGAGGACGTTACCTAATTTTTTTTATTTGTATATAAATTTGATACTTGTAACTCAATATAAAATTATATAATTTATATTTTTAATATAATATAATTAATTTTATATTTATGATTATATTAAATAATTATTATTTTTTTGGATAGATTTTTAAAAATATTATTATTTATTAGTAGATTTTAAATTATTTAATTATAATTTTTTAAAAAATTAAAAATTATTAGCGATGGCATTAGCGACAAAATTACCGTCACTAATAGTTTTTTGAGTTTTGTATAAAAAAATTAAAAATTATTTACGACAACATTAGCGACAAAAATGCCATCGCTAATTGATTTTTATCAATTTAATTAATAAAAATTAAAATTTTTAGTAACGACATCTTTGTTGCTAAAGTTGTCGCTAATTAGTTATTAATGATGGTTATAGTTGCCGTCGCTAATAATGATAATTAATGATAAGAATTTTTTAGATTAAATTTTATGATGGTATTAAGCGATGGCAAGGTTATTAACAACGGCATATGGATTATTAACGATGATGTTTAGCCATCGCTAATAGTCAAAAATTTTTGTAGTATTTCAAAGATTGGTCGATCATTTTTTTTATAAGTCAGCTCATGTAGATCATTCTATTCGAGTATGCACTTTTTTAAGTGAATTTTTATCCAATAAAACAAAAAATTGATGAGGTACTGACTCGTTCCGATGAGCACCTATAGAGATGTCTTTAAACTTTATCAATGTAGTATTTGAGTAAACTTATCTTATCATACTTCACCCTTGAAAACTTACCCCCAAATATCCTTCCTTGTTGCTTGCCTACCCTACGTTTACGAGTAGGAAAGTGGGTAATTCATATATTGATCATCTCCTTTTGTAGGCATCCTCCATTGTTGAATTTATTTTATATTTTTGTACATGCTGATGCTAGATGTTATCTGAACTAAAGAGCTGTTGATTGATTGTGAGAGACATTGTTAAACAGTATCTGACAGGATGGGGTGAAGACGATGCTGGCAAAGTAGCAATAGAATATGTTTCATTCTTAACGTATTCGTGCCAAAATATCGATGCCTTGTAGCTAACAAGCAAAGAAAGCTCAATTAGAGAAGATACACCGACCCGGTGCCTTTTGCATTGGTCCACAGTTTTGCAAGTCTACTTAATGGGTGAACCGTGTGCTTATAATGTGGGCAGTTGAGCATTAATTAAGGACGTCTATGCTGAGGTGTTTATTATGAAACATGGATTTTAATGGCACCAGGACTCGCATGTGCATTTTTTGGGGATAATCTTGGATTTGAGATTTCTGACAAAGACATGCTATCAATGGCATTAGCAGTGGGTCCTTCGAGCTTGGGGTCTTTCAATTGCTTTGTAAATGTAAATACAATTGGTTGATGAATGTTGATGGTGTTTAGCCATTGTTACACGATAAGAGGAGCTTATCCCGTTTGATCTTATTTTTTTGTAGATTTTTTTTTTTTTAATATTAGTTTGAATAAATAGTTAAAAAGATTTAATGGATGGTCCATTCTTAATTATCCTAGGCTGAGTCCATCTTGTTCTCAATTTTATGTGCGGTACTTTTGCCGACATCTTTTCATTAGTTGAGGAGAATCAGCACGAATTGAGAGACAAGAAAAGAGTGGAAAATTCTATACGTACAGACATGGCGGTGGGAGGCAAGGTTTACAAATATGATCTGTGTGGTGGTTGCATTCGGTCAGCTATTTCATATCCTCCTTTTCCGTCAATTCCAAATACTATTATCTTACCATGAAGTTGAGCAACCCGAAGAAAAAGAAGTAGAAAAGAAAAGGGGTTGGACGCACATCTGGGCTCGCTGCATGGTTGGTCCCAGCAATTTTTGATGCCTGCCCACTAGAAAAGTTGCTCGATGGAGGAGGATTACTTGCAAGAACCACCGGCGAGGTTCTTTGTTGCATAATTGAAACTTGCGATAATAGCTATCTGACTTGGATTCTAATTTTGGGAGAGTTTTTCATTTATCTTTTGGCTGGTTGGTGGTTTATGTTTTAATCCGAGATGCCTTGAGCATAAATTTTGAAGTTGAGGTTGGTTCCATCGAGTAATAACTGATGCAGTTTCACTTATGGGGGTATAAAATATGTATTAGCTAACGGTAGCCGTGAACCATTCCTATAGCTAAGCCGATTGCTGGTGTCTCTGAGCCACGTCGACCATCAGTCATAAGTTAAGTTATAGATCTATGGCAGCGATTTTCTAACCGCTATCGTAGATCTATTATAACAATTTTCAGTAACCACTGTCATAAGTTAAGTTAAAAATTTTAAAATTTTTCTTTCCTCCCATGCGCTCTCTCTCCCCCTCCTCTCCGTTGTCGGTGAGACTCCAACCAAGTCCTTCCCCCCAGTTGGTGCCGCCCCTCCTTCTCCCTCGACCAACCCCGCCTCTCGGCGGTCTTCGCCCACCCCCTGCATCGGCCCCTCCCCGGCAGTCTTCGCCCACCCCCGCCCGTCCAACCCCCCGCCCGTCCCACCCCTCGCACTGCCCTTCCCATCTCTGACCGTTGCCGCCACTGCTTCTGCCCTCCCCATCCCTGGCCGTCCATCCCCTGCCCTCCCCGACTGCTGCCCCCTGCTCTTTCCATCCTCGACCACCGTCGCCCACCCCACCGCCCTTGTCCTCACCATCCTCGACCACCTGCCCCCTGCCCTCCCCATCCTCGACCACCACCACCTCTGCCCTCCCCATCCCTGGCCATCGCCGCCCCTTGCCCTCCCTGACTGCCGCCCCCTGCCCTTCCCAACCCCAGCCATCGCCATCCACCCCCTGCCCTCTCCATCCCCGACCGCCATAATCCCTAACCTTCCCATCTCCGACCGCCCACCCCCTACCCTCCCCCTCTCCTAGCCTCCCCATCATGGCACCCCTCCGGGCCCCCTCTCCCTCTCTCTCCCCTCTCTCTCTTTTCTCTTTCTCTCTCTTCTCTCTCTATCTCACTATCTTGCTCTTGTTTCGCAGGTTACCTCTAGCGCCGTCGTCTTCCTCTACCGCCATTGCCGATGACCCTCGAAGCATTCGGTGCGATCCTCTCTTTATAGTTGCAGGTATAATTTTTATTTTAATTTCATAGTATTATTTATTAATCATTGAACTAGACCTATCAACAGGTCAGATTTGGATCAAAACTTGGATATTCAAATTCGGATCCAATTTTAATTATTGGTACCGGATCCAAATTCGAATATCCAATAGATCCATACTTGAAGTACTAGATCCAGACCCTAATGGATTCCAGATATTCGGACCCAATTTCAGTACCTGAAACTAAGAAAAGAAGAGGGAGAGAGGGAGGGAGGGGTTCAGCCTTACCGCCATCGCCGGTGAGGGAGACTGAGAGAGAGAGGGAGGGAGGGAGGGGGTTCGGTCTTGTCAGCATCACTAGGAGGGAGGGGGTCCAACCTCGCCGATGAGGAAGATCGAGAGAGTGAGAGAGGGAGGGAGGGGTTCGGCCTCGCTGCCGTCGTTGACGAGGGAGATCGAGAAAGGGAGAGAGGGAGGGAGGGGGTCCGACCTCGCCAGTGAGGGAGATCAAGAGAGGGAGAAAAGGATCAGGGAGGGGGTCCGACCTTGCCGATGATGAAGATTGAGTGGGAGATGGGCAGTCAGAAAGATGAGGGGAGGGCAGAGACAGCCAAGAACGGGGATGGCATGAAGGATATAGTGCAGGATTTGCAGTATTACTTTCAAAAAAAAATTTAAAAATAGCTAAAATATAATAAAAAATTTATTAATTTAATTAATTAATTACTGATCATATCAAAATATTAAATTCTACACTAAGGATCGAAATATAATATGCATGCATTCATACATATCTGAAAAATAAAATTATGCAGCAAACTTTTTACTACATCTATCTATTCATAACATAATAGCTTTTCACGGATAGCTGATCACTATAATTTGAATCCATCGGATAATGCTCTAGTGTCACACCACAGTCGCACACGTATTCGGCCTTTATGGTTGATCCACACGGAGCTCCTGGTCCCGATCAGCCCCACTAGAGTGCTAGCTCCTTAACGGGGCATTCAATGGCTGATCACGATCGATCTGATCGATCATCTACTTTTTAATCTTTTAGATTCTCCAAAAAATTAAAACTTATTCTTTGGAGGATGATGAGATGGTGTACAAAGTTTGGTAGCGATCCGATGCTCACAGCACTCGATCTCTCCATCCAAACCCAGATTTCCAAATCTAAGATTTCACTCGGCCCAAAAATCCCGACGCACTGAAAATCCTCTCATGTCCTCTTTGTGTGAAGTTTTTTTATAAAATAAGTTTTCATAAAAATATGACTTTCAAATTTATAAATTCTATTTAGATTATATCTAAAAATTGGGTGTCCTTAGAGATAAAAATTAGAAGAGAATGGAGGCATGAGGAAAAAATATAGTGCTATAGGACCCTGCTCACCTTCACTCCAAGATTTTTTTCACCCAAAATCAATGCTCAATCACTTTCAAATTTTTACCACAAAATGGTATCCCCTTCTTCTTCATGCGCAAAAATTCTCATAATTTATTGCATGAAAAATAAGTAGAAATTCCATATGGAGTGGACAGATTAAGATTGATTGAACTAGTTTCAACAAACTTTTAGTATTTAAATTCAAATGCAAGCCTATCCAATTCCAACGCCCATACCACTTATTTTACATGCAGAAGGACTTTTCTTCTACGTGTACATATCATTTTTCAGAAAAATTAGTGACCATAAAGAGAAAAAGGCATGGAGATAAGAATAAGATGGAGAGGGAGGTTTCAACCAAACCAACCTCTTTGAATTCAAAATTCAAAAGAGTTTGAATTGGTCCAACACTTGGACCAGGTCAAAGAGAGAAAGAAAGGGAGAGCAAATTCCTTTTTTTTATGAGAGAAACTTACATAAAAATAAAGATGGGCATGGGCAAGATAGAAAAGTCAAACATGAGGTGGCGCATGGGAAGGTTTGAATTCAAATAGGATTTGAATTAGTCCAAGTTGGTTTCAAATAAACCAAATTAATTCAAAACCAACTAGATCAGATTAAACCCAACCAAATTAGGCTTAACCCAACCTATTTAATCTTTAATCAAATTAAAAATTAATTTGATCCAGCCCCTGATCAAATCAAGGTCAAATCTTCCACAACGATTAGGTCAACTTATGATCTAATCGGGCCAAACCCAATCGAATCCAATTTGATCAAACTTGATCAAATCCTCATCGCTCAATCAAATTAAGATAATCAATAATTAAATTACTAATTGATCCTCTAATAAATATAGAGTTTTAATTGGATGGGAGTCTAGGCAACGGAGTTTCATTACTATGAAACTCTCAAAGAGTTCCAATCTAGTGGGACTCTTGAACTCAGTGTCTCAAATGAATGGAACACATGATCATAGAGTCCCAGATTAGTGGGACTCTTGATCAGAAAGTCTCAGATGAGTGGGACTCAGAGTTCCAATCCATCAGGACTCTAGATCAGCCATCAGATTAGGTAGTAACTCATATTATGTGTGACTCCATAAGTTCGAATCCTAAACTGGTAGCATAGAAACTGATTTTCTATACCAATTAATATGACCATCTAATAATAGTACCCGACATTCAGATAGGTCGAATTTATCATAATACAACATCGACGAACCTATGGAATATGGTTACCATATAATTCATCCCCTTGACCTCAATGCTCAAAAGATGTCCTAGGATTTAACTATCAATCCTGAAAAATCATCTACAGTGTATTTCAAATTACAGTATCCATCGAATGGACTATCTCGATCGAGGTTTTGCTAAATTGAAATATATTGATGCACTTGCTCTAATACTTGGAGGGGTCAATCCCATCTTGACATACGTACCGACTTCATAAGTACTTGACTGCACCTAGTAGCCTTCCATCACTAAATTAAAAATTCAGATAGTCTGATACATAAGTATAGTGAGTTGCTTGTAAGCCACCATGTTGATCTCAGGTTTAAGTGACACTTATACCCATATCCATTGCGAGCAATTCTTGATAGCAGAGAGCTATGCAATTGGATCATGATTAGTGAAATGTACCCCTATACTTCACATGTATGCCATAACAGTATCTCCATACTTCTTGGTTAAGAGGATAATCAATACTTATGGCACATAACAACCTACACTCGATACGTTGTCGTCTTGGATAATAACATATCATTTGATCGTAAACTAATTTAAAAACTAAATGACAAATCTTCCTTTATCGAATCTAAATAATCCTAAGAACTTCATCACAGAAGAGTTCATTACAGAAAGATGCAAAAGTGATGAATTACCAAAAAATAATTTTATTTATATTTTAAGTATATTTTACATTGAGCTCAACCATCTACAACCTAAATGATTGGCTTTAGGATACAATTTCTAACAACTCCCACTTATACTAAAGCCACTTAGAATAATATCAAATACCCATCTTTCATTTATGATTGTCAAACTCTTTGATTCTGAGAGCCTTGGTAAAGAGGTCGATCATGTTCTCCTTTTTGTTGATCTTCTAAAGCTCGACGTTACCTCAATTCATGAACTCTCGTCCAAGATGGTAGCGACGCAGAATATGTTTGGTATGCTGATGTGCCTTTGGCTCCTTCACTTGAGCTATGACTCCAGTGCTATCACAGTATAGTAGAACTGGACCATCCAAGGAGGGTGTCACTCTCAGCTCATTGATGAACTTTCGCAACCACATAACTTTCTTTGCAGTATCAGATGCTGCGATATACTCCATCTCGCATATAGAATCGACTACAGTGTGCTGCTTGGAACTCTTCCAGCAGATCGCTCCACTATTTAGAGTAAACATAAAATTTGATACACTTTTGCTATCATCATGGTCTGACTGAAAATTGAAATCAGTATATCCCATAAGTTTCAAATCATAATCTCTATAGATGAACCATTGGTTCTTAGTGTTTCTTAAATACTTAAGGATAGTTTTTACAATCTTCTAGTGATTCTCACCTAGATTAGATTGGTATCTACTTACTATCCCTAGTGAGTATGCCACATTCGATCGTGTACATGTCATGACGTACATAATAGAATCCACTATCGAAGCATATGAAATTCTACTCATATGCTCTCTCTCTTGAGGGGTTGTCGAACAATCATTCTTCGAAAAAGTAATTTCATGGCCTATCGAGAGATAGCCCTTTTTAAATTCTCCATACTAAACCTCTTCAGTCTGATATCGATGTATGTGGACTGGGATAATCCAAGCAATCTTTTAGATCTATCTCTATAGATCTTCATCCCTAGGATGTAGCAAGCTTCTCCCAAGTCCTTCATAGAGAATTGAGACGACAGCCAAATCTTTATTTCCTATAATGCAGGAATGTTATTTTCGATTAAGAGAATGTCATCTACATACAGTACAAGAAATACAACAATAGAACCATTATCCCATTTATACATGTAAGATTCTTCTCCATTCTTAACGAAATTATACATTCTGATTACTTTATCAAAATGCATGTTCCAACTCTTTGAAGCTTACACACCTTAGATTCATTTGTGGATGTGAAATTCTTAGACTATATCATATACACCTCTTCATCCAACTCTTCATTTAGGAAAGCTATTTTCACATTCATTTGCTAGATTTCATAGTCTAGGTATGTCGCTATCGCAAGCATGAACCGAATAGATTTGAGCATTGCCATCGAAAAAATATCTTATTATAATCAATACCATAATGCTGACGATATCCCTTGGCAACCAGACGGACTTTATAGATTTTCATCTTTCCATCTGCATCTTTTTTTTTTTGAAAATCCAATTACACCCAATAAGTTTTATCCCTTCAGATAGATCAACCAATATCCATACATTGTTGACCTTCATAGACTCTATTTCAGACTTCATGGCTTCTAGCCACTTATCAGAGTCAAACCTCTACATAACATCCATATAGATAATTAGAATCTCATCATTCTCATCGAGTTTGATAAGATCATCATTCCGGACTAAGAAATCATAGTATCTATCTGGTTGATGTGGTATTCTACCGGATCTCCTTGGTGTCACTTCAATGGGCTCTAAATTTGATCTTATCAAATATAATTCTATAGATTTACTAAAATGTATCGGTTCTTCCATCCATCGAACTTCATTAAGTTCAACATTAGAGATAGCTGTTCCTTTACTAAGAAACTTCTTATCTAAAAAGACTGCTCTATTCCTGACGAACACCTTTTGTTCTTCAATAAGATAGAAGTAATAACTTCTAGTTTTCTTGGGATACCCTATGAAAAAGCATTTATCAGACCTAGGTCCAAGCTTTTTCAACTGTAAATATTTAACATAAGTCGGATATCCTTAAACTCTAAAGTGAGAGAGTGTCAGCTTATGTCCAGTCCATATCTCATATGAAGTCTTTGCAACAGACTTGCTCAAAATATTATTCAAAATAAAATAGATAGTTTCTAGTACATAATCCCAAAATAAAATCGACAGACTTATAAATTTCATCATAGATCGAACCATATCCAACAGGATTCGATTCCTTCTTTTAGATACACCATTATGCTGTGGTGTTCCAAGAGGGATCCATTGTAAAAAAATCTCATTCTCTCCTAGATATGTCAGAAATTTATTGCAAAGGTATTCACCTCCTCAATCAGATCGAAGAGTTTTAATACTCTTTCCAAGTTATTTTTCTATCTCATTTCGATATCATTTGAATATTTCAAACGAATCAGATTTATTTTTCATAAGATAGATATACCCATATTTAGATAAGTCGTCGGTAAATGTAATGAAGTAGTAATACTCATCTCTAGTATATGTATTCATAGGCCCACATACATCAATATGTACTAGACCCAGAAGCTTAGTGATCCGTTCATCTTTTCCAATAAAAGATTATTTGGTCATCTTTCCAAGGAGGCAGAACTCATAGGTAGTCAATGATTCATAATTATTGATGCCAAAGATATTTTTCTTGACTAACCTGTTGATCCTATTCTTATTTATATGACCGAGTCTACAGTGCCAAAGATAAGCATCGGTGATATGATTTAATTTAGGATGTTTATTAGACGTGTACATTACACTAATAGACTATGATAATACATATATATCATTTTTTAATTATTCTTGTATTATTGTAACGTCATTCATAATGATATTATAATATTTTTTTTATTGATAAATAATAACCATCCTAGACTAAAAGTCCAATAGATATTATGTTCATCATAAAAGATGGACAATAGTGATAGTCACTTAAAATGACACTATTATTTTTGAAAAATAGTTCAAGAGTTTCCAATGCTAGGACTAAAATTTTACTTCCATCTTCAATATTAAGAAATCTATCACCATTCTCAAATTTTCTATCTATTTAAAGTCTATGCAATGAATTACATATGTGAATTGAACTCCTGGTATCTAATACCCAGATAGATATATCACATACCGAGAAATTATAAGATGTTATCATATAACAGCTTTGACCAGCAACTACTTGCTGATTTATCTTATTCAGCCTATTCAGATCAAGAGAATAATTTCTTTTTGGGTCTGTCTTATTAGGATCAATACTAGACTCCTTGTTCTTAGGTCCTAAATACTTGCCACTGTAGCGGACTTACACTAGCCATTTTAATTATCTGAAAGAAAAATATGAAATCTTATTAATACTTAAATTAATTAATTCTAAAGATTTGGACTTTAGTCTAAATATTTTTTCACTATTTTTAACAAATTGATAGCCTCTACCTCCAATTTAAGAAATTACACTAACTCCTTAGTGGTTACTGGAATCCACATAGACTACAAACAGGTTCGAAAAAAATTCTAGCTAACCGGTATGCATTTATAGGTAGGTTTATAATCAATTATTTCTTCAAATAATTTTTAGTAATTAAGTTTTACCCCAAAAGTAAATTCAGTAGGCTATAACCTCCACTGAAAAGATCTGATTAGGTCCAACTATTAATATAATTGACTTCGGTGGATCAAACCAATGATAATCAGGCTCGAGAAAAGCTCTCGCTAATCTTATCACCATTAAGAAAGTACGATCTAATCATCATATGATGGATAGCAATTCTAATATCCAAATGAACACCAAGTGTAAGGCACCTCCAATATCCATCCAGAAGATTGGACTCATTACTATTCACCTTAATGAAAGGCTATGACTTGGTTATCCCCATAACTCAGTAATTTTAAAGATCTAATAATTTAGAAGATTTAGGTTACTTATGATTTAATTATAGAAAGGATCCGGACCAATTTCTCCCACTAACTTTACTAAGTCAAACCATCACACTAACTTCAACAAGTCAATAGGTTAGGGCTAGGATCAATTTAAGTCCATGGACACCTAATACAGTCTTACTGATTAAAAGACAAACTGATTTCTAATAACATGGGTTAGCTCGAATCATCAAGTGATCTAATTAAACTCTAATCGATCATGTCGGTCAAGTAAGTGAGATCAGTGAAAAAAATATGTTGTTAATCCATCAAAAATCAAATTAGTGCGAGTAGCTTCCAATTAAAATCCACTAGTCTTTACTGCCACATTTATCTTAGACACCAATCGATTAATTAGGTTCGATCCAATCAACCTAGTAATTTTGGACTTAACCACGTAGCCATGAATTAAGTCCATTTTGGTCTTGTTAAAGACATGGACTCATCCAACTATAACTATTGAAGTTGAATCTAGAGTGTTCTTGACCTAATCTAAGTCAACACTTAGTTAGATTTGATCAATTACACTTATTAAGTCCAATCTTCAACTAATCTTAGGTCTAACCTAATTTATGGATCTAATTCATCTAACCTAAAAACCCACCAGTTTGTGATTAATGACTTAGAATCTTAATTTATAATTTTAGATACTAAATCATTATACTTAATTTTTAATTAAGTTTATGGGCTGAGGGTTAGGATTCGGCATTTCAAAAATATTTTTTAATTTTTGAAAGATTCTTTATAACTTAGTAATGTTCACCAATTGAGTCGACTCACTTCAAAATTGAATGGCTCAAGTCACAAACAACACTAGTTGTAGGGTTTAATCTAAAATTATGTACACTACATAATACTAAATCATGAATCAAACTTTAGATCCTATCTAAACATGCATTCATGATAAAAAAATTAGATTAAAGTCTAATTTAATATATTATAAAAAAATAGATCTAGTCTAAAAATTTTATGATCAACTACAAGATTAAGCACGTACAAAGATAACTTTTGCACTATAGAGGATAAACCCTACAACAGAACAATCTGCAGTCCATGCGATCTTGATTTTAATTTTTAGATATAATTAATTAAAATATTAGATTAATATTTAGATCAAATCTAAATTATCAATCTAAACATGCAAGTATATCATGTTTCGCAAACCTAGCTCTGATACCATTTGAAAGATGCAGTGCATGGTTTGCAATACTACTTTCAAAAAAAATTTAAAAATAATTAAAATATAGTAAAAAAATTATTAATTTAATTAATTAATTATTAATTATATCAGAATATTAAGTTCTATACTAAGGATCTAAACATAATATGCATGTATTCATATAGATCTGAAAAATAAAACTATGCAGCAAACTCTTTACTATATCTATCTGTTCAGAATATAATATCTTTTTATGGATAGCTGATCACTACAATCTAAATTCATCGAATAATGCTCTAGTGTCACACCATAGCCACACATATGTTTAGTCTCTTTGGTTGGTCCACATGGAGCTCCTGATCCCGATCAGTCCCATTAGAGTGCTAGCTCCTCAACGGGGCATTCAACGGCTGATCACGATCGATCCAATCGATCATCCACTTTCTAATTTTTTAGATAGTCTAAAAATTTATAATTCATTCTATGGAGGATGATGAGATGGTGTACAAAGTTTGGTAGCGATCCGATGCTCACAGCACTTGATATCTCCATCCGAACCTAGATTCCCAAATCTAGGGTTTCACTCGGCCCAAAAATCCTGACACATTGAAAATCCTCTCCTACCCTCTCTGTGTGGAGTTTTTTTATGAAATAAATTTTTATAGAAATATGACTTTCAAATCTATAAACTCTATTTAGATCATATCTAAAAATTAGGTATCCTTAGAGATAAAAATTAGAAGAGAATGGACGCATGAGGAAAAAATATAATGCTATAGGACCCTGCTCACCTTCACTCTAGGATTTTTTTCGTCCAAAATAAATGTTCAATCACTTTCAAATTTTTACTACAGAATGGTATCCCCTTTTTCTTCATGCATAAAAATGATCATAATTTATCACATGAAAAATAAATAGAAATGCCATATCGAGTGGATAGGTTAAGATTGATTGAACTAGTTTCAACCAACTTCTAGTATTTGAATTCAAATGCAAGCCTATCCAATTCCAACGCCCATACCACTTATTTCACATGCAGAAGGACTTTCCTTCTACGTGCATGTAACATTTTTAAGAAAAATTGGTGACCATAAAGAGAAAAGGGCATGGAGATAAGGATAAGAGGGGGAGGGAGGTTTCAACCAAACTAACCTCTTTGAATTCAAAATTCAAAAGAGTTTGAACTGATCCAACATTTGGACCAGGTCAAAGAGAGAAAAAAATGGGGAGCAAATTCCTTTTCTTCATAAGAGAAACTTACGTAAAAACAAAAATGGGCATGGGCAAGGTAGAAAAGTCAAATATGAGGTGGTGCATGGGGAGGTTTGAATTCAAATAGGGTTTGAATTAATCCAAGTTGGTTTCAAACTAACCAAATTAATTCAAAACTAACTAGACCAGATTAAACTCAACCAAATTAGACTTAATCTAATCTATTTAATTTCTAATTAAATTAAAAATTAATTTGATCTAGCTCCTAATCAAATTAGGATCAAATCTTCTACAACGATTAGGTCAACTCATGATCTAATCGGGCCAAACCCAATCAAATCTAATTCGATCAAACTTGATCAAATTCTTATCACTCAATCAAATTGAGCTAATCAATAATCAAATTACTAATTAATCCTTTAATAAACATAGAGTTCCAATCGGATGGGAGTTTGGGCAATAGAGTTCCATCACTATAAAACTCTCGAAGAGTCTCCATCCAGTGGAACTCTTGAACCCAGTATCCCAAATGAATGAAACTCATGATCATAAAGTTTCAGATTAATAAGACTCTTGATCAGAGAGTCTCAGATGAGTGAAACTCAGAGTCTCAGTCCATCAGAACTCTAGACAACCATTAGATCAGGTAGTCACTCCTATTATGTGTGACCCCATAGGTTCGAATCCTAAGCCGATAGTATAAAAATTGATTTTCTGTACCAATCAATGTGATCATCTAGCAATGATACCCAATGTCTAGATAGATCGAATTTATCACAATGCAACATCGACGAACCTGTGGAATATGGTTACCGTATAATTCATCCTCTTGATCTCAATGCTCAAAAGATGACCTAAGATTTAACTGTCAATCCTAAAAAATTATCTACAGTATATTTTAAGTTACAGTATCCATCGAATGGACTACTCTGATCGAGGTTTTGCTAAATTAAAATATATTGATGCACTTGCTTCAATACTTAGAGGGGTCAATCCCATCTTGACATACGCACCGACCTCATAAGTATTTGACTGCACCCAATAGCCTTTCATCACTGAATTAGAAATTAGATAGTCTACTACCTAAGTACAGTGAGTTGCTTGTAAGCCACCATGATGATCTTAGATCTAAGGGACACTTATACCCATATCCATTGCGAGTAATTCTTGATAGCAGAGAGCTACATAGTTGGGTCATGTTCAGTGAAATATATCCCTACACTTCACATGCATGCCATAACAATATTTCCATACTTCTTAGTAAAGAGAATAATCAACATTTATAGTACACAACGATCTACACTTGATACATTGTCATCCTAAATAATAGTGTATCATTTGATCGCGAACTAATTTAAAGACTAAATGATAAATTCTTTTTTGTCGAATCTAAATAGTCTTAAGGACTTCATCACAGAAGAGTTCATTACAAAAAGATGCAAAAATGATGAATTATTAAAAAATAATTTTATTTATAATTTAAGTATATTTTACATTGAGCTCAATCATCTACAATCTAAATGATTGGCTTTAGGATATAATTTCTAACATGGCACACAGTCGAACCGGCTTAGATATACAACTGAGCTGGCTCGAGCCAAGATCGAGCCAATTGAGGAAGGACCTGAGCTAGATGTCTCAGGCATGGAGTCGGCTGTCTCAGGCAAGGAGCCAGCTCAGCTTCTGAGTGAGCTGGCTCGATGAGTGCGAGCAAAATTTGATATGTCTCTCTAAGATTTCAACTTTAAGCCCTAAAGTGCCGCCATTATCTACTTCATTCTTCTTTCAAATTTCTGAATTAACACCCAGATTTGCGCAAGAGATTGGATCTACGACTGTTGCCCATCCTTAATTATTTATGAATGTAATTCATATTATAGAATTTATTGGATAATATTTTTTAGATGTTTATATCTTGTTGCTTTTATTTATTGCATTGCATAATGATAGATCCGTCATTTGATTAGTGTACATAATCTCCAGCATTCATATAATTATATGTAATTATATGGATGAAAGAATTATATACCATGATCAATTGATTATCTAATTTGTATAGTTTAAAAATTATAGATAATTCTATAGGTAGTTGCAGTAATCAAATGGTATGCTAAGAATTTTGAATGAAATTTTGGACAGCATTTTTCTTTTATTCTCCCTACAAGGGAGAACTAAGAGAAAATGCTGTCAAAATTTTATTCGATCAATGTTGCATATCATTTGATTACTGTATTAAATTTATAGAATTAATATAATTTTTGAATAGGATAGGACCTATCTTTACCTATTAGTTGGTGATAGAATGCATTTATTGCATATCTAAAAATGATATTTAATGTGAGTTCTACACATAATATTTATTTTAATCCTTATTTAAGATGCATTTTTTATTTATAATGCATATTTGTTTATAATGCATTAGTATATAATTTATGTTCCACAAATGATTTAATGGTAGTATCATCATTTTTAAAATGGATAAGGGGTGGATGAAGTTTAGTTGGCTCTCATCAGAATATGAGGCTGAACTTCAAAAATTTCTTGATTTTGCTATAGAAAAATTTAGGGATCATGGACTGATCCAGTATTGTTGTAAAAAGTGTATGGATGGTTCGTGGCTACCTCATCAAGATATAAATGATCACCTCACTATTTATGACTTTAAAGCCAGTTATGAAATTTGTTGGAACTAACATGATGAGGGCAGACCATAAGAAGGCAATCAACATGATGGAGGAGTAGAACAAATGATTCATGATATTTTTTTTGTTTGTTGGCCATAATGACGGTGCATCTACGTCCATGCTTGATCCTGTGGTTGATGAAATGACAAATAGTGAGGATGTAGAGAAGGTTCATAAGTTGATGGATGATGCTAATATTCCGTTGTATCCCAGATATAAAAAGATGGTGAAGCTAGAGTTCTTAATCCAATTGTATTATACAAAATGCTCCAATGGGTTCAGTAATAATGGAGTGGACTGCATATTAGAGCTTTTAAAGGATATTCTTATGAATGATGCATAAATTTTAAAGAATAATTATGAGGCATCAAAGATTATTGAACAACTAGACTTTTCTTACACCAAGATACATGCATGTCCTAATGATTGCATACTTTATTGGAAGAGGGATGTCAACCAAATGAGTGCATGAGGTGCGGTGTGTTAAGATGAAAATAGAATAAAGATGGCACATCAACTTGTATACCTCAAAAATGGATGTGGCATTTTTTTTTTATTTTGAGACTACAAAAATTATTTATATCGGCAAGAACATCGAAGGACATGAGATGGCATCAAAAAGATCGAACAAAAGATGATGCATTGAGGCATCCAGCCGATGAAGAGGCATAGTAGAAGTTTAATGAATTATATCCTGACTTCGCACATGAGATATGTAATATAAGGTTGGACTTGTCGTGCAACGGTTTCAACCCATTCAAGCATATAAATACCATCCATAGTATATAGCCAGTATTTATTCATGTTTACAACCTCCCACCATGGATGTGTATGAAAAAATCTTTTGCTTTCATGACAGTGCTCATTCTTGAATCGATGAAGGTAGGTAATGATATTGATATTTATTTGCAGCCTCTTATTACCCAACTGAAATAGTTATGAAGCATTCAAGGTATTCCAACTTTTGATGCTTTGCTGAATGAGTCATTTTTCATGCATGTAGTACTTTTATGGATAATAAATGACTTTTCAACCTATGCCCTAATGTCGGATTGGAGTACCAAAGGTGAGCTAGCATGTTCGATTTGTGAAAAAAATATCCAGTCTAGAAGGTTGACATATTGGAAGAGCTTTAGTTATATGGGGCATCGATGTTTTCTCCATCGAAATCATCCATACAGAAGGGATGCAAGCTCCTTTGATAGCACTATTGAAGAAGATGAGGCATCTAGCCGGATATCTGAAAGTGATGTACTTAGAAAGTTGGATAGTCTCAGTGTTGAATTTAGAAAAGATGATCCGATTGATGGTAAAAAGAAGAAGCTTCGATCAAAGAAAGATGACACATACTTTAATTGGAGAAAAAAGAGCATCTTTTTTAACTTGCCATATTGAGAGACAAACTTATTGCACCACTGCTTAGATGTAATGCATATTGAAAAGAATGTGTGCGAGCTCCTATTGGCAACAATCTTAAATATTAAAAATAAGACTAAAGATGACTTGAATTTTCGATTTGACTTGAAAGAATGGAGTATTAGGAGATCACTCCATCCAGAGCCGATAGGGAGAGAATAGTGGAGGCTTCCTCATGCATGCTATGTTATGAATGTCTCCGAACAGTCCATATTTCTTCGTGTATTGGAGAAAATAAAGATCCTGGATGGAAACTCAAGCAATATATCAAAGCATGTAAATAGTAAGGATATCAAATTGTGCCATGTCGATAGGCCATGTCGTGCCATTCCATGGATTGTGCCGTACCGATAGATCGTGCCTTGGGTCATGCCGTGTCGGTAGGCTGTGCCATGCCATATCGTGTTGTGCCGTGCCATGTCATGCTGGTCGCTAAGAGAATCTCCATCTTGTTGCTTTTGTTTATTGCATTGCATAGCGATAGACCCATCAATTGATTAGTGTACATAATCTTCGACATCCATATATTTATATGTAATTGTACGGATGGTACTGAGGCATATCTTTGATTATTATTCAATATGTTGTATTGGTTAATATTCATTAATGTTGTAGGTCATGATGGCATCGAAATGCCATCTAGCTTTCACCTCTGTCTCTCGACGGGTTATGCGGAGTTCAACATCTGAGAAGCAGTTGGAGCATACTCCATCCACCTCCGCATGACTACTCAGGGACCTCCACCATCGGTATCTACTCCATCGATGGTATTTACTCCACCGACATCTGAGTGTATATTTTTATTAGATTATTTATTTATTTTTTATATAGTATTTGTATACTTATATATTTGCATAATGTAGTTTCATTGCAGGTATATCATCCAGTTGGATATTTCGCAATCTCACACGTATGGCGCATGTGTGAAACCGCCAACATTAGGTGATGGTGCAATATGATGCAGAGAAAAGGCCAATAGGGAAGACTGCGTTGGAGATGCATTCCTTTTTTGGAATGCTTGTGAGGCGGTCAGATATAATTTTCGTAGAGCCTAGAGACTGACGATTGATGGATCATATTATCAGAGATTGGGTGTGGAAGGAGATATGGGTAAGTACATCTTAATTATATTTATGTATTTTACATGATTATACTATGTTTGATTAGAATAATTTTATAACTGATTTTTAATAACTTTATGCAGAAAAGGTATAACTTTTTAGATCACGAGAGGACTCGAAATGCTCGATTGAAGAAGATCGAGGAGTTGTACCAAAGCTACAAGATCAAGTTTCATAGAGAATAGCTCGAGCACCAACGAGACACTCTAAAGGAGCTTATTTCTTAGATACAGGGCTATCCTCCGAGTCAGTGGGAGAGGATGGTTACACATTAGAGGAGTCAGAAGTCTAAGATAAAATTACTAACTTTTAAATTTTTTAATATACTTAAAGTTATATTTAATATTTTTTAAATATTTATTATTTATTTGAATATTTGTTAGGCTATCTTCCATCAGAATCGAATGAATTGGACAGCTCAGGAGTATACGCATACTCTCGACCATGAGTCTACGGTCAGTCATGTGCATAGAGAGGTAATAAATTCTAAATCTTACTAAATAAATTAAATTAATATTTTTTTATATTTCTGATAAATTGATCCATTGTTATAGCTGATGAGAGATGGAGTGATGCCCAGCCATAGCAAGATCTTTCGATCCAACCGTACGGATAAGAAGGATAGGTCGATGAATGCGCGTTCGAGAGAATTTTTATAAATATTAAATATATTAGTATATATGATTAATATTATAGCATTTCTTATAAAATTTTATTTGAATTTATAATTATAGGATCAGTTAGATGTGCTTACGAGTAAGGATCTGGATTCCTCTGGCCCTCATGACCATCTATCTCAGGTCTTGGGGCCTGAGCACTCTGGAAGGATCCGATGAAGGTCTGGACATACGTCGATCAGCTATTGATTTGAGACAAGCATCTCTTCACAGACTTTTAGTATCGTTAGTCGGAAGAAACTTGAGGAGGCGTTGGCATGGGTAGATTATGCTACGACGTAGGTAGATCGGGTTGAGGAGCGCGCATCTCATCTAGAGGACATCGTGAGAGACATGGTGTCAACGTTCAGTGCGTGTTTTGTAGGTATCTTCATGGACTTTGAGGATATGTTGGTTCGCATTCTAGCTTCAGCTCTTCCAGCTCCAACTCTAGCTCCAACTCCAGCTCCAGCTCGTGCTCTATCTCCCGATGATGACGATGATATAGATTTAGGAGACTTTTGATTTTTTTAAAAAAATATTATAATAAATTTTATTCAGTAATAAAATTTTAGCATTTCAAAAATATTTTTATGTTTATAATATTTTTTTATGTTATATCTCTATATTTATCAGATAAAATATATAAAAAATTAAAAAAATATATTTTTTAATTATTCAGAAGCTACGACGGTGGTTTTATAACTGCTATCATAAGCGTGCCAATCGCTACTATAGACAATGTATCAATCGCTGCATTAGATCTATAGCAGTGGTTCCTAAATCGCTGTCATAGATCTATTTATGGCAGCAGTTTAAGAACCGCTATAATAAACACTCTATGGCAGTGGTTTCGAGAATCGCTCCAACAACCGCTGCCATAGACCCAGGGCAATGGCTATAGTGGCAGCGGTTAGCTAACCACTACCATAGTCTATAGCAATAATTTTTTGGACTATAGCAGTGGTTACAAACCACTGTCGTAGTCCTATTCTATAGTAGTGTTTCATGTTTCTTAATCTTTCTTTCCGAATTTAGACTAATCAAGATCATACCTCAATTTTAATTCATGGTTTCATCCATAATCCCACACGTAAGCCCATGGAGGCTGTCCCAAGCATAAGCTCCTAGTAAGCTATCTAAATCATGGTCTCACCCATAATCCCATGCGTAAGCCCGTGGGGGCTATCCCAAGTATAAGCTTCTGACCAGCTATTCACATGATGAGGCTAGTCCAAACCATATCTTCTCCATCCAATTATTATATATTAATTTTATCATATTAATTTTAATTTATATTATGATCAAAAATAATTATATCATATCCGTGTGTTCACAACATCAGTCATTGATACTCATATATAATAAATATGTAACATACTTATACTAAAAAGTTATATCAAAAATAATTATATCTCATCATAATAATCCATCAACATAAATTCAATGATGTAAAACCAATAATACAAATCCAATAGTAAAAATAGCATATTTAATGGTGACCATGTACTGGGACTCTTTCCTCTATTTATGATAAATAGAACTCTCAAGACTATGATCTGACTGTCAAAACTTTACTCAATATTCTTCTATCCAATAATTTATTTTTCTATATATTAATTTAATTTTTTAAAATAAATTAATTAGATCAATTTAAAATTCTAAAAATTTTCTATCGAAGTTTATCAGGATCCATACTCTGTCTCCAAGATTTTTAGAGAGAGAAAATTCATGAAAAGAAAAAAAAAATTCTAGAGAGAGAAAGTAGAGAGAAAGTTCTAGAGTGAGAAAATGGAGAGAAATCTGGAGAGAGAGAAGTTAGAGAGAGAAAAGTGGAAAGAGGGAGAAAACTCTTTTTTTATTTTTTTTCTTTTTTTTCTTTTTCTTTTCTGCTTTCTCCCACTTTTTTTTTAAATTCAATAATTCCTAATAAAGAGAGAGAAAATAGGAGAGAGGAAGTAGAAAGAGAAAATAATAATTTCTAATAAAAATTTTCTCTCTCTCTTTTTTCTTTTCTTTCTTTTTTTCTTTTCTTTCTTTTTTTCCTTCTTCCATGGTAAAACAGAGGTCCTCCGTTTCTCCTCTTCTCTTTCATAGAACAGGGGGGTCAAACCTCCCCCTTGTTCTTGGGCTGAGGCCTCTTCCTCCCTGCCAACACCATCCACTGCTAGAGGGGCGGTCCTCGACGGCGATGGCCACCATGCTCCGATAACTAGTAGTGGCAACTAGTGGTAGAAAACAAGAAAAAGCAGATGCTGAAAATAGGAGAAATTAAATTTAACCCAAGCCCTTCTCTTTCCAACCAAAATCTGATGATAGCCGGTCAAAATCTATGATCCAAATAGTTATAGAAGATAGAAAAGAGGGTAAATCAACAAGGGCTAGCTTTGTACCTATTTTTTTCGACAACTTTTGAGATGAAATCAAGCAATTCAGTGAAGAGGAAATAGGCTCCGTTCCGACGATAAACAACGATCGGAGTTCATGGGGTTTGAAGGGGAGGATTGGCCTCTCTTTAAAGAGAGCCAAAGGAGGAATTAGAGTCCTCCTCGGCTTCTGTTATCATTGGAAGTTTGCATGGAAGAGGACTCCCAATGGAAGTCCAATTCTCCCATCCTAGCTTCCTTTTTTTTTTTCATACCGAGTTATTACAGCAAGCACCAATGATTACCTCGAGTTGAGGTCATATACAAATTCTCTTATGGGGTCTGCCATATATAAATCTTCTCCTAAATTCTATATTTATTTGGCAAGAGTCAGAAACTCAATTTCATGCTCGATTTTATAGAACCGGATTAGAAGTGTCAATTGCCGATTTGACTAAGTTGATACAATAATCTGATGAATCGATCGAAAAATACATGTTTCGGTTCAAGAAACATCATTAAGAGAAGATGAGACAGTGGACCAAGGTTGGTAAGGATCAATATGCTACCAAAAAGTTATCCAAAAGCTGGATCATTAATATAGAAAGATTTTCTCAAAATGAGGTGGAAAAATTAAGCCAAAGGATGGAGGAATCTTAGGCTCAAAGATGGGTCCCAAGATAACCACATTAGAAGATTCAAGAATGAATATCTAGAGATTTGTAGAAATAAGAACCCTAAAAGTTTCTAATTCCTTCCTGCAATTCTCGAATTGTTCGGCTGGAGATGGAGCATAAGATTTCATGATGATGAGACCTCAAGAATAATGGATAGCAAGGGTTTTGTAAGAAGACCAGGTGATTGAGCTTAAGGGGGCAAAAGCAAGATTTAGTTGGATATAGCGTATCGTGCAAAGTTCATTTCGAAGGAAATATCCAAAGAGGATATAATACATAGCATAAAATTTTAAGGTTTATGGAGATATAATGAAGAATTTAATGTCACCCTTCCAACCATCAGATAATAAGATATGAGGGGCATTGTTTACACCATATATTTGCAAGCTAGGCCCATGGGCCAGACAACTTAAAAATACATGAGGAATCGCCAACTTTATTATCTGGAGCATCGATTAGAGCCATTCAAAAACAGTTAAATGTTTATAAGCGAGTGGAAAAGTAGATGGAACCATGGCCTTAATAATATTTAAAGACTATTGTGATGGAAAAGAAGGGAGGGATCAAATCTTAATTTTTTCTTTCTGCTGCTAGAAAATGGTCAGACTAATTTATATTTGGAACTAGATATTAAACCCTGATGTGGATTGATTTGGATTAGGACGAGCATATTTGTGTGGAAGAGGAATTGGTGGCGGTGGCGCCATATTGGATTGGGCTATACCCTATTCGGCGGGCTGTCCGTAGCTCTCACGCATAGATTGTGTACAGGGGCTGGTAGGATTTGCTTCGACGGATGTGTGTACGGTCACCAACGTCAGCAGCGGGCCCCACGGGTCCCTATACCGTCTAATTATTAATCTCTCATACCGATAGTGCCACGTGGCGTCTCTCAGACCTCACCCTCCACGCCATTCTTACGAGGATGCGTTCGATGATATCACGACGCGGGCAATCGACGACGAACGGCCTCCGATCCATAGAATGCCCCTCATATCCTGCCACGTGGCACATTCGTTCTTCCCCTTCCGTAGCTATCAAAAAAATAATAATTAAAAAATGGAAATATGGGGCGATTTCATTCGTGGACCTCGTCCACCTAATACTTCTCGGATGGATGAGCCCGTTGTTGGGTCCCGCAAGTGGCACCAGCTTGGACTTGGATACCCCTCCACGTCGGATGGGCGCAACGAGGGTTGGAGAGGACAAAAGAGTCCATGGGCAGTAAAAAAACAAACAGCCTTCTCTCTCTTTCGCTATCGCATACAAAGGCAAAGGACGTTGACCCAAGTAAAACAAAGGACCGGGGACCACCATGCCGACGCCAAGCCAACGTCAGACTCACCGACCGATCCCATCATGTTCCATCAAGGAAAACACAAATCCCATCATGATCCCGTTTGTGGCGAGGTCCCCCAAACTGCACGCTAGCCTTTTTATAACCACATGTTACACGGAGATCTCAGCAGGTTTATTAATTTGAGGGTGGAATCATTGAGCATCCACCAAGCCGGGGCAGTTGGGTAGATTAATATTAGCTTGGGGTGATCGGTTTAGTTAGATTTATATTATCAGCATTCATTTGATTCATAAGGAAAATTTTCTCGACTGAAATATTTTTTATGAGGAATTATTATCTAGATATTTAATATTTTAAAAAAAATTACATGTCTAACTAATCATAAGAAAATAACATATTATATAATAATTTATATTTAATTGAGCATTTATTTTTTAAAAAAATTATATAAAATATCTATTATATATTTTAAAAAAAGAATTATTCATTCTATCCGAAAGCATAAAGATTTTTTTAAAAAAAATTTTCAATTTTCAATATATGAAAATTTATTTTCTTATTTTTCACGTGAATTCTTCTTTTTTATAAAATATGATAATTTTATTCTCGTCAAAAAACTATTTTTTCATCTTTTTTTTTTAATCAATTTTAATTAAATATGAGATATTTTTTCATTTATCCATTGACCATGTATATATTCTTTTATCCAACTCTTCTGACATCATTCTGGGTTTTTGCGGTTGGAAGTTGGCCTAGGACAGGCCTCCAAGACCCAAGCCGGCCCAGGCCGTTTCGTCGTCTTTGAAGTAGCGTTGGGACCGAACGATGCTATTCCCTTGTTGCATGTCCCTGTCCTTGAGAGCATCGATGACTTGTTGTAGTTGGCCTACACGTAATTAAAGTAGCGCGAGGAAAAGAAATGCATGCTAGGAGTTAAAACCAATTTGTTTCTTTACCATTTACGAAGCTTGTGGGAAACAGCGGAAGGATGCGTATATGTTACATTTGTTGTGTTGTTAGCACTGGAAATACTAAGTTAATTTAAACATGGAGGTCTGGGATGTTAGGAAGATTGAATCATGAAGCGCAGACTCTTTCTCTGTGTATTTTATTACAAAAATAATTCAAGATAGCATCAACCAAGAAGGTGATTTTATGTGAAGAATCCATCCTTCATCCAAAAGTATCATCAAGTGATCAAAATTCGCGATAAAGCTTTGCACTAACAAACCAAGGATCAAAGGATAATGTGTCAGGGGGATGGATCTAGAAAATATAGTTACTTTTCAACAAAATGTATGGTGTGGTAAAAAGACAAATCATTTATATAGTATTTGGATGCTATAGAAGAGGAATTCTTTGTTCATCGCGTCCGGTAGAGACAAAGCACACAGCCCAATCATATGGGACTATGTAGCATAATTAATAATAGGACAAACATTTAATACTGCTTAACTTTTTTTTTCTAATTTTTTTAATTTTTTATAGAATAAAAAAAAATATTATTACTTTTTGATATCTTATATGATTTTTTATGAGTATATATGATATTCTGAACAATATATATGACTTTTCTATGAATAAATATGACATCCTAAATAGTATATATGACTTCTTGATACCTTATATGACTTTCTGTAAATATGTATAACATCTTGAACAATATATATAACTTCCTGTAAATATATATATCATCCTGAACAATATATATAACTTTCTGTATTTTTATATGATATTTTATTGATTATTTTAACCAACAGAAAATTATATAAGACATCTGGAAGTCATCATGACTATAGAAAGTCATCCATATATATTCATAAGAAATCATATATATTATTCAAAATGTCATATATATTTACTTAAGATCATATAAGGCATCAGAAAGCCATAATAACAAATATAATACCACATAAAAATATTGTAACACATATATATTATTCAAGGTGTCATATATATTCATAAAAAGTTATATATATTGTTAAGAATATCATATATATTCATAGAAAGTCATATAAAATATCAAAAAGCCATATATATAGATATATAATTTAGCATGTTATACATATTCACATGATGGCATATATACTCATAGAAAATTATAAAAGGTATCAGAAAGTCATAATAAGTAATAAAATATCATATAAAGATATAAAAAATTATATATATTATTCAGAAAATCATACATAATTATAGAAACTCAAATTGAACAGCATTAAATATTTGCTTTATTACTAATTACAATACACGGCCAATATGCTTGGACGGTGCATTTTTTCTATACCAAGGCATGGTAGACAAAGAATTACTCTGCCATAGGATTAATATGCAATCCAAAAGGCTGTAATGGATAGAACATTTCAATATATTTCTCGAGCAGGCTTTGGACTTTTCTAGTGTAGTTTTTTCCAATCTCATTTGTATATTTTGTAGGTTTTGAAAATATGCATATATAATACTTCACCGAAAGAAAGTTGCACCGGTTGTAGTTTCCTACAAACTACCTGAAAGACTTTACAAATATGTACAAAGAAATATTCACAAGTCTAGATTCGTTTGATTAGTCCATGATTTGTATATGATTGCATGCGAATGGTCTTATGCCGCAGTCCAAAGGTAATAGTGCAATGCAAGAAGTTAGCGGATAAGATCAGGCTTCTACGTAGATTGATGAAAATGTTGGTCTTCTAACATAATCTGACAATGACAGTATGATCATGGACAAAGCATAGGTGCATTATTCCCTTGATTAGCTAAGCATTACTATGTACCTCTGGTCCAAATAAGGCCGACTGTATCGGTTCGATCCTAAATTGATCTTCTTCTCTCTCGAATAGATTTTTTTAGGACTTGGATGCGGATTGATCAAAAAAGTCTTATGTCCATTTACGGTAATATTATCAATCCATGAAAATCTAATGTGTAAATGCTAGATTCAAGATTTTAAATCCAATAAGACGATGGTATCGCAATTTTTCTATGAAATGAAATGTACCATCATCCTATCTATTTCGATACCCGAGACTACGATGTTTCAAGATATGCTGATCAAGATGTTGATGATGGTGGAACAGTCCTATCCTAATATGATATATGGAATGATATCCAATCTCAATGTCTCGTGGGATATCCGGCTTGAACTTGAATTCTTGGTTAGGTTCACATGGTCGATCGATGAGATAAATCACCACAAATGTGTATGCCTCTCATCCATGATCTTTTTAGGATGCTACAAAATATCATTTAGATGGATTCTAGTACCGTCCTAAAAATTCAAAATTGTAAAATTCCTTCCTCCATGGACCCTATCCTAGTTATCTCCTTTTGCAATTAACTATAATAAATATATCATGATATCCTCAGACAAGTATAAGCTTTCTGTTCATGCATCTCATTTTTCAATGGATCCCCATCCATGGCCGCAAGAAATTGAAAATTTGAACAAACATGACCAGTACAATACATAAGAAATGGTTGATCATCATCCAATTAATGAAAAATAAGATTGTTAAAATATAAAATGTCTTCATCCGCTTAGGTGTCTAGTATCATTTTCTTTCATAATCCTTTCTAGAATCCCTCAAGATGCAAGTTGATGACCAATTAACTTTAAAAAAAAGCTTAACTTATTTCTTTGATGGAGATAAGCCATATCTAAACAAGAAAAAAAATACCACGATTCGAACAAACCACCATGACATTGTCTTCGAGTACGTCGGCACGCACATGGGACCATCAACAAGTCCCATCACTTGGTTCCAAACCACCATAGAATGGTGATCCTCTTAACCTCAAACTATTTCAATTGTCGCCATCATCAAGACTTTGGTGCATTGGGTTATAAGTTTTCCATAAGTAAACGAAGCTAATCATTACCGATTGATTTGTTATATTATTTTAATTAAATAAAAAGTTGGTGAACTAAAATTATAATTTTTAGTTGGATAAGAACCACTGAGTTGGTAGAATAGTCGTACCACCACCACGCTCTTCTTTTTTTTTCATCTGTCATTGTGCATATTGTTTTACGATTGGAGCGATCCACCAACTAACTAAGTGATAGATTTGGTCCAACTAATAATTATTCAAAAATTATAATTTCTCTCGAAACTTTAGGGTAATCCAGGGAATATGTGGCCGTTAAGATGAACCCGTGCAACGCGGTGGATGAATTCAAAATAATTTAATAAATGAAGGAATCGAAGAAAAAAACTGCCATTTAATAATGGGCGCATGTGGATGGAAGGACTTTGCCTCAAGTCGTATATATACGACGACATATAGTCTTCTCTTTTCCCATGTCAACAAAAGCGGCCTTACTTTGCGGCTGTCCACGTTTCCTTTGCTGCTGATGAGATAAGCCAGCGAATAGCAGCCTTGGATGACATATGGGCATGGTTGTCACGAGATTTTATGAATTTTTCTTTTAAATCTTTTACATATACGTCCTTACAAATATTATTTATCACATAGTTATCCTCTATAGGTCTCTATTTCTATTCATCCCCTAATTCTATTTTTGCATGGACATCATCCCCTAAGATTTTGGGCTAACAATTTTAATAAATAAGTAAACCTTTTAAGTATAATTTAATACTATTAACATTCTATTTAATAGCTCTAAAAATATTTAGGAATTATTCTGTATTCCAAGGAACTATAGTTTTATATAATTTTTTTAGGTCATTGATACAAAAAGACAATAATGCTATTTTCTATTTGAAATGGTTATTCATTAATACTATCATCCAAAGATCTAAAAAAAGGATATCTATACAGTATATGGATGTATAGATATAGAAATAGACATAGATATAAATATAGTTATAGACATGAAAAATATATATATATATATATATATATATATATATTGTATGAATGTATATGTCTATCCGTATACAAATAATAGTTTGTGAAGGATAAATGTACGATAGAATATATATGCATAAAAGAAAACACTAATTTACAAAACCTAAGCTATCTATGATGGTGATTTGGTTTTGTTGAATGATGTTAGTGCTTGGATATTAGAGGTGACAGGTGATTTGGTTCAATTGACATATTATTAGGCTTTTGGTGCAATTAAAATCAATAGCTTTTCCAGATATTTCTCCCTTCCACAAGTCCCATGAACATGTTTAAATTTTGATTTTGCACTATTTCATGAAACCTATTAGTCACCTTAGTTTTTGTCCCAATATTCTACATAATTAACTGATAAGAAACTATTCCATGAGTTGAGCTTATCATGTAGGCAAACAAGCTAGATTAGTTGCAAGCACTCTAGTTTTATTTGATTGAGCGAGCACAGCATGTTGTTATTTGCAACATCAATTACAATTTTAATTCTTAAAAAAAAAAAAGAAAGAAAAGAAAGTTATGCACACGCACTAGATTAGCTATGTATTTAGAGTTGAACTGGGTAAATAGCTCATGCTTGACCAGATTTTACACATATTTAGACACTTGAACTAGCTAGCTTAACATTCCAATTTTTGGTTGGCACATTGTGTTATTTTGACTTGTTAATTGACGTTAGTTAGAATATGTTTATGACATTGAAACGAGGAGCTCTCCTTTGATGTTTGAATCTTTGTATTTTAGTTCACTGCAATGATTTTTGGGGACTAGCTAGTATCCTAATAGAGTAGTTTGTCTAAGATATGGTGGTTTTCATCAGTAAATAACTCGAAAAATACAATTTAATAGTTGATAAAGCTGAAAGATTGATTATTGCATGGCTTTGTTATAACAATCCAACTACCAAATCTACTTTGATGTAGACTTGTTTGGCATTCTTCATTAACCTATTTGAATGGTTGGTTAGAGCAGTAGTTCACAACAAAATCATCCCTGAATAAAAGCAAGATGGCAGTCCATTGCTTTCCTCTTCCATCAAAACAAAAAAAAAAAAAAAAATTAACACAGCTTGGTTTCTATTTTATATTTTCAATATAAGAATCGAATATTCTGTTGCATACAATGCTCCAAAAATTCATTGAAAAGCAACTAGTTTAAATCTTAAAAATACTTTATTAAGCATATATATATATATATATATATATAGAAATGATTTTTAAAAAAAAACCTTTTCTTGATAGCCAGCAAATATAATCTAACTTCGCTCCGAGCTAGAATTTAACAACTTATGAAAGCAATTTTAGCTTAGTACATTAATTAATAGATAATATTTATGATAGATGATGAATCACTATGTCTTCTAAACTTTAAGAACTTGGTATAAACGACAACAATAAAGTATATTATAATAATATTTATTATTTTTTTCATAAACATGCATTACATGTGTCAATTTTCTAGCATCAACAAATGTAATGGAATCATTTGTTTTGTACACAGTATATGTGTAATGTTTGATTAAGAGATTTATGGACGACTTAGAAGGGTTAGTCTCCCCATTAAACTTAAGTATGGCTTCTATATGATTCTGGGTATGATCTCATCATTGTTACTCCTGTTTCCAGAGCCATCATAGAAGGATCTCAACCGTTGGATCAGATAGATCGAGAACGATCCAACGGCATCAAACGCCCCAATCACACACCGGGTGTGGTACAGACTAGGTCAACTCATTGAACGTGCCACCAAGATCGCTGGGGCCCACCATCATCATCTAAATTCCTAAACTGCCCCCTGATAATCCCAAAATGCCCCATGAAGGAGAATCTCGGCAACCACCCCGACGTGGAGAAGCCTTGGAGAGGTTAACGTGGAGAGATTTACCATCCATATAAAAATAATTAAATTATTACTTAACCTGTAATTAAGATTTTTGCACCTGAAACCCTTCCATCTGTTCATTTACATTATGACCTCTAAATTTTATATATTTGCATCTTCTTCCCTGAACGGCTGAACCTTCCAGACCTTTTCTTTTCTTTTTTTTTTTTAACTAGATGCTGCAAATAAGTTAAACTAGGCTGTGCAAAGCTTTGGCAAGCTTTGACTTGGTTTTTTATGTTGAAGCCATATATTAAAGCTTGAGCTAACTTGGGTTTGTCTTAGACATTAATATTCTAATATTAACTTTTATTCCTGAAGAATAATCCTCAGTGTAGTTATCAATTAGACTTTTAACTATTTTTTTTTCTTAAAAAAATAAATTAATTTAATACATCCGACCTGTCCAAGCTAAACTCTTTAGAAAACCAAAATCTTGAAAAACATGTTGAATTTGACTTGTTTTTAATTGAATGGACTTGTTCTCATGCTAAAGTTACATCGATCTAACAAAAATATACTTAGAGCTAATATATATTACGATATTTAATGATAAACAATCATTCCAAATGGCAATATTTTGTAGTGGACTCTCGTACATTAGAAAAATATAAAATGACTTGAAATTAAAAATGAAAATAAGAAGAACTATTTTTTATAAAACCATAAGAGAGAAATCTAAACAAAAATTAATACATTAAGTAAATATAAATTAAAGAAATTTATTAACATACTCACAAAAATGGCTCTTAATATCAATTACTTTTAGACTTTTAGTATATCAAAGATGATAAATTTTTGTAACATGAGATAGCATTAGAAGAGAAAAAAAATAAAAAAATAATAAAAGAGAAATATACTGCTAAGCAAAAGTAATCATTAATCATCAAGAATAGTCTCAAAATATGGATAATATAAAGAACGGATGGATCATTTCACTTTGTCCAACCACGAAAACAATTTTTAAAGCCATCTTTCATGATCGTATAAAACTTGCGCACGTGAGTAGGCGGGGATTGCACCCCTTCCATGGTTTAAAGGGATTGACATGTAAAGCATGATCATTAGGAGTTAAATACGAATACAACATATGTTAGGGTTCTGCATGCAAAACTCTTGAAACATATAAAATAAACTTAAAAACCAGAGATCTAGAAATAAAATAATGGTCTAGAAACCCCCTCTGCCTCCGCCTTATCATGATTGAAGCGAACAAATAAAAAAGAATGGAGAAAAAAAAATCAGGTGTAATGGTTTATCCCACCGCGCTCCAAGGGAGTTGATTTGGTCCCGCGCGAAAAATCTCTCTCTCTCTCTCTCTCTCTCTCTCTCTCTCAATGGCTGGGGAGCCGCGGCTTCTGTGAAAGATCCCAAGTGCATAATTGTGGGTTGTTCCAATATAATCTAAGTCTTATCTTCTGGGCTTCGATTCCATTTCCATCTTCTCCAATCCTCGGGGGTTTCTCGCTTGATTAGGTTTTGGGTTTGGGTTTCGGAATATAATACAAAGATCGGTTTTTTATTTGGAAAAATTGGAGTTTGGGCGGTTCGTTGACCCCGGAAGCATTAAATTCGGCGGGAAGCGGCTGCAGGGACATATGGTGGTCGGCTTTGGAGAGGCCCCCATCTGCTCGCCTTTATCTCTCTAGCGTTTGCTTGAGATTTTGGGATTCGGCAATCCATCTCCCTTTCCCTCTCTCGCTGTCGCAGTTCTCTTCTTTATTTGGAATGCCGTTTGGAAGGGGAAAGGTGTGATCCTTTTGCGTAAAGAGTGCGTTTGGTTGGTTTCCAAGAGGGAATGGAGCTCCGGATTGTGAGGTGGAGGTTCTGAGGCTGTTGCTCTGTTTCTGGGATTGGCGAGTTGGGGATATCTCAGGTGAAACAGTGCTTCTCTCACGTTTTTATACTTGGATTTTCTATCTGTTAACCTCTTCTCATCTGTTTCTATCTGCTTGCCGCTTTGTCTTCTCTAAAGTTCGCAGCTTTTTGGTCGCCCAAGTATGTCGTCAGTTCTGGTAGCTCGGACTGGGCGCCTTCAGCAGCGTTACGAAGGTCATTTCCGGCTTGTCGCAGGGTATTATGCCTTTTTACCTTGCTGATTCCTCTAAAAACTTGATTTTTATTTTATTTTTATCGGAATATCTTGGTTTGTGTTTGATGCCTATGACCAAACGGTGCTAATGTCTGAAAAACAGGAGAGGTAAATATTTTTCTCTCCACTTGATGTTTGTATGGCAGAATTCCTAAAATAAACAGATGGATATGATGTAGATGGCGATGTTAGGAACGATACCATTTTAATTAGCTAAACTATTCGATCACCTGATGTGTGCGCATGCAAAAGTGGCACATCAGACTGCATAAGCCACAGTACAGGAAGCAGTAATTGGATAGCCAATGACCTCTTGTTAGGTTTTTATATACTGGGGTCTCTGCTGCGATCCCTGTAGAGTGTTACATGACATCTTATGACGTAGTAAATGCTTGGGACGGATTCACTTGTGTTCTATTGGACGGATATTTTAGCCATGATCATATCTAACTAGAAGCAGCTTAGGTATCGGTGTCTGAAAAGTTAGCTTGATGCCTGAGTAGGAATTTAATGGTGTCTTTGATCTCAACTAGTGGTGCCAAATAGCTGCAGTTAGATAGATATTCTTGATCCGTTGACTATAGCAAGTATGCGAGATACTGTTTTTTGGTTGTGGATCGGGCGGACTATGTTATAAGGTGTTGTTCTATACCATATGAATTGTCAATCTAAGCTTTAGAGAACATATGACTTCTCTTGGATTTTCTAGTATGATTGTCCAAAATTTAGTTTTCTTATTCATTTTCTTAACTTTGTTTCATGTGGTGGAAACAGATGCATTCCTTATAGACAGAAGGCAGACACAGAGTCTCACAGTGGCAATTTGATAGATAGGCTGGAAGTTCTCATGATTTCTTCACCAAATCGAGATGATCTTGTCTTCCCAAAGGTGCGACTTCCTGTTCTGTTTGCTTCTAGAGTTTGATTTTGGAAGTATATTAATATTCTCTGACAAAGTTTAAGAGTTGATGATTTTTTGGCCATCAGGGTGGATGGGAGAATGATGAGACTGCAGCTCAAGCAGCATGCCGCGAAGCTTGGGAAGAAGCAGGTGTGAGGGGGATTATCAGCGTAAGTATATAATCTAAATTTATTGTTTGAGGACATGGGGTGGTTGATTTTATTAGAGTTCCTGTAGCTTTCTTTAGTTGAATTTCTTTCCCCATTTACATGTGAAAACATATCTGAGTCGCGTGTATCATGAGTGATTTTAATTTCCTGCTGACAAAGAGGAAAAATCAGATAACTTGGTAAATGTGTTGTATCTAAGTGAATGATGGTCCTGATGAAATGAATCTTTGAATTCAATTGATCAAAACTAAAAATTAGCATAGAAAAGTCTTAAGTGTTATGGCAAGGGCTATTTGAATGCTATATCAGAAGGCTTTTACATATACTCTAAAATATGAACTGACACTTAGAATCTCTTAATTCTAAAGTTTAAATATTACTTGTCATTGGTTTTGATTGTAAATTCACATTTGCAACATGAGTTTTATTATTTCTCTATGGTGATGCAAACAGTAGGAGAGCCTTGCTGATGGTACCATGGAATATATGGTCCATTGCTCCTTTGTTGCATTTAGTTTCTGTATCTAGAGTCTGATTTGCAATTTTCTGAAGAAAAAGAGAGGGTGATCTTCCCTGGTAACAGGATTAACATCCAAATCGCTTGTTTAACTTTTTGTATTTTTGTTTAGAAAGCCAAAGTTTTTGTTTAACACCTACGACATGCTTGTCAACCCCGTGGTGCTCATTGCTCTTATATTAAACAAATTATATTGTTTCCATCTTCAATAACCCATTCCTCAAGCATTTTCTTTAACACTTTAAGTGAATTGAATATAATTGATCTGCCACCTTACCCAACTGATATGCACGTGATCTGTCTGTTCTTGCCTATCTCTTGTACTGCATGATCTGTTCGGTGATGATGCTCATATTGCTTGAGCAAGTTAACCGCTCAGGTTGATATCATTGTAAAAATAGTCTGATTTTTCTAAATTCTAGTGCTTTACTCTCTTCTTAAAGCATCTTGTAAGTTTAGAAATGAGGGAAGCACATTATGGTATTTAAAAAGATGTACTTGATGTTGGTGGAACTTCTCAAGCTTTTGTTGTTGTTGTAACAATATTATGCTTTGGACCTACCAACCAAGAAAGTCAAGTGAAAACTTCATGGGTTGAGTTTTCTTCAATCTTTTGATGAGGTGGAGCTGTAAATATGCCTAGGTACTCTAGTCTGGTGCCAAAATAAGGACACAACAAGGGGGAAAGGGAAAAGTTTTCCTTAATCTCCTTTGGTTTCATTAAATTAGAAGCTCGTTAGCACATCGAGTAACTTAGACAGATGAATAGGGTAACTACAGTCATAATGTCATTCTTCATAGCATTTGCTTTCTGATATTCAAGGGTTCTTTCCTTGATTCATGTCGGGTTCAATCCCCCATTACCACAATTTTTTTTTTTAATTAAAAAAAAAAAAAGGAGCAAAAGTTGGTTGCTAAAAAAGTTACTTATGTTCCTAGTTCGCCCCTCCCAGGACCCCATCTGCGATTGATCCTCCTGTTAAAAATATTTTATTAATATCCAAAAATTGGTTTAGGATCCTGTTTTGTTAATTTATCTTCTGAATGCTGGTAAAACCATCCTGTTAACAATGCAACCAAAACTTCATGTCTTTTTTTTTTTTATCATGTTTATTTATCTCTTTTAGAAGGAGACTCTTTTTTCTTCTCCCTTTGATTTAACTGGTTTAAAAGGTTTGAATGCTCGTTGCTCTTGTTTTTATAATTGCTGAGAGCAGTTATGCTTGATATATATTATAAATCTAACTTGTTTGCCATTAGATGAAGCTTTGCAATGACCATTGTCCTTTCTTGTCTTCAGGAAACTTATCTGGATTCTTGGATTTTTAGAAGCAAGAGCAGACAGAATAGTTGCAGCCCCGAAGGAACCTGCAAAGGCTACATTTTTGCCTTGAACGTCACCGAGGAGCTTCCGTGCTGGCCTGAACAGGCGAGCCACAAAAGGAGATGGGTCAGTACTTAATTTCACTCCAATTATGTGGTACCCAAACCAGGTGCATCATTTGAGAACTCACAGGCCTCCTACTAACATTACCATTCTTAAATCAGGTACAAGTGAGGGAGGCATTTAAACTTTGTCGGTATGAATGGATGCGTGAAGCTCTTCGTAAATTCATACAACAACGAATGACAGTCCAAACTATGCCACCTGCTCTCGAGTTACCGGAACCAAAAAATCCCAGCTTCAATGACACCGTAATGTTAGTAGGGATGCGAGTTGCTTGTTCTACAAGTTCTTGGTGAAAATGAGGCTTGTTTTGTTTGTAAACTTGTTGTGTGGAGTCCCAATCGCAGGCATTACTTTTAATGAGCAATTTGGCATTGGTCTGCTGTCAGGGTGAGTCCAAATCATGGCAGCATTTTGATCAATCCAATGGCTGTCAATGGGATTTCGGAATCCATGCTGGTACTCAGTGTAGAATATGTCACTCATGTTGCTGTAATGAGAATGGTTTTGTTTTCATCAACTGGGAATCAATGTGTACAGTACTTCCTTGTTTTTTGTCACTGGCCTGATCATGGTTGATGCTTCATATATCAATGCTAGCAATGTACTTAAAAAACTATTATGGCAGCTTGCTACCATGTGCGCACACAAAAGAAAAGAGTAATCTGGCGCCTTCCGAATTGAATCTATTTCCTAAACCCATCCTTTCTTCTCAATTGGAGATGAGGCGTCTGACCAAGAAGTTTAGTTGTTTCTCACCTTCTAAGTATGACCACAAATTTGGTGGTCCTGGAACTGGTGGAGGAGGTCCGGAGATCTGGAATTCTGAAAAGGAAATTTTATCAAAAAGTTTTAGAGGGAATTTACGCAATTAGGATCTCAGAGAGATATACGAAAATAAAATACAGCACTATTTATACTTCTGCATGGTGATCATGCAACAGCAATAAATAATAAATAAAAAGAAACTGCATCATTAACTGTTCCATGAGTCAGCTGTTACTTGTTCGCGAGTTAAATTAAAGATTCTTGGTAAGCTTTGACCGACTGGAAATAATATGCTTGTAGTTCTGTGCAACCTTCTCAAATTCTACTGCCTTGCATTTTCTGTTTTACTCTTTTCTTTTCATTTTCCTTTTAATCCTTATTTTTTTTAGTCTTTTTTAGTAGTATTTTCATTATTTTAACTAAATCTATGTAATTCCTCCCTTCTGATAAAAAAGAGGAGAAAAAAAAGGAAACATTATCTAGAGCATGGTCATAACCATGATCAACAGACATATCTTCTTATTGATACAGAATCTGATTAACGTCGGATCGAACTCGAGTCTAAAAAGATGAAGTCACCATCGGTGATCTGCAAAATAAAATTCCATCCGAAATCGGTGGTGGTAGCTCCGGCAGGACCATCCAACGATCAAGTCAGCTCTTCTGGCCAACAGAAATGGAGTGCTCAGGAAAGAGTTCCGCAGAGTTTTGGGAAAGAGAAGAGAGCTTAGAGAAAATGTATATGAAGGATCCATTTTTATAGATGGAGCTTGATTGATAGCAACGGCCATACCGTCCAGTGGTAGGCCACTTGAGACCGCGTGAGGTTCGGTATAGAGAGGAAGGTGTCGTCAGACTGATAGTGACAGTCATAACCATTCGGTAGTGGGCTGCTCGGGACTGCATCGAATTTACTACGGAGAGAGGGGTATCATCAGATTGATAGTGACCATTCGTTGAGATTCAATAGTCGAAGTTCGGAGGAAGCAGGCGTCGGTTAGTGAAGAGCTTTGATATAGATCCGAAAGAAGTTCGGCTCCTAACGGAACTTGACTGAAGAAAAAATTCAGAAGGAGTTCGGCTCCTAAAGAAGTTCGACCGAAGAAGAAGTCCGAAAGGAGTTCGGCTCCTGGAGGAATCTGACTAAAGGAGGAGTTCAGAAAGAGTCCGGCTCCTTTAGAAATCCGACTGAAGGAGGAGTTCGAAAGGAGTTCGGCTCCTGACGGAACTTGACTAAAGGAGAAGTCCGGAAGGAGTTCGATTTCTGAAGAAATTCGGCTAAAGAAAGAGTCCGAAAGGAGTCTGACTCCTATAGGCATCCGACTGAGGAAGAAGTCCGAAAAAAGTTTGGCTATTGTAGGCATCCATCTGAAGAAGAGATCTGGAAGGAGTTCAGCTCCTGTAGGCATCCGATTGAAGGAGAGATCCGAAAGAAATTTAGCTCCTGGAGGAGTTCGATTGAGAGAGAAATTCGAGAAGAGTTCGACCGCTGGAGGAGTTCGACTGGAGCTCAGTCGCTAAGGAGTTCGGTCGGCTGAAGGATTTTGGCTAAAGTTTGACCGCTGGAGGAGTTCGACTGGGATCCGACCGCTAAAGAAGAATCTTTGATCGAAGCTCTTCCATGATTACCAATTACATTAGACTAAGCATCAAACTGGACTTCAGTAGGAGCAGGATTTATTTCCAACAATAGTCCTCCCACTTCTGAGTTCGAAATTTAAAGGAAGGGAGTATAAAAAAGATGACTGTCGAAGTTCTTTTTCAGGCTCTACATCTGTTAAGATTGAAGCTCGGAAAAAATCTTATCTCCTACTAAGGTTGAAGAAAATCTTATCTCCTATTGATATTGAAGCTCGGAAAAGATCTTATCTTCAGCCAAGATTGAAGAAGATCTTATCTCCTATTGACGTTGAAGCTTAGGGGAGATCTTATCTCCAGCCGAGGTCGAAGGAGATCTTATCTATTATTGAAGTTGACGTTGAAGCTCGGAGGAGATCTTATCTCCAACCGAGGTTGATGTTGAAGTTGAAGCTCGGAGGAGATCTTATCTCTAGCCGTGGTTGAAGTTGAAGCTCAGGAGAGATCTTATCTCCTGTTGATGTTGAGGTTGAAGCTCGGAGAAAATTTTATCTCCAGCCGAGGTTGAGGTTGAAGAAAATCTTATTTCCTGTTGAAGTTGATGTTGAAGCTCGGGAGAGATATTATCTCCAGTCGAGGTTGAAGGAGATCTTATCTCATGTTAAAGGATTGAAGGTCGGAGAGATTTTATCTCCTACCGAGGTTGAAGGACATCTTATCTTCAGTTGAAGTCAAAGAAGATCTTATCTCCTGTTAAAGTTGATGTTGAAGCTCAGAGAAGATCTTTTTTTCAACCGAGGTTGAAAGAGATCTTATCTCTTATTGACGTTGCAGTTGAAGCTCGGGGGAGATCTTGTCTACAGCCGAAGTTGAAGGAGATCTTATCTCCTGTTGAAGAATTGGAGCTCGGGAAAGATCTTATCTTCTATCGAAGTTAAAGGAGATCTTATGTCCTGTTGATGTTGAAACTTAGGAGAGATCTTATCTTCAGCCGAGGTTGAAGGAGATCTTATCTCCTATTGAAGGGTTGGAGCTCGGAGAAGATCTTATCTCCTATCGAGATTGAAGAAGATTTTATCTTCTATTTACATTGCAGTTGAACTTGAGGGAGATCTTGTCTTCAATCGAGGTTGAAGGAGATCTTATCTTCTGTTGAGGTTGGTGTTAAAGCTCGGAAGAGATTTTATCTCCAGCCAAGGTTGAAGAAGATCTTATTTCCTATTGAAGTTGACGTTGAAGCTCGAGGGAGATCTTATCTCCAGCTGAGGTTGAAAGAGATCTTATCTTTTGTTGATATTGCAGTTGAATCTCGGGAGAGATCTTATCTCCAACCGAGGTTGAAGGAGATCTTATCTCCTGTTGAAGTTGATATTGAAGTTCGAGGAAGAATTCTGATCCCGAGTTCTCACGCTTGCTGCTTATTGCGAACGCTGAGCTCATTATGGACGTCAAGCTTATCGTGGATGCCAAACTAGGATCTCTCTTGCAAACCAGGATAAGGTTCTACCATTCACATTTGACGTAGTCAGGTTGTCGTGGAAAAGCACATATAAGAATTCTCCACCAAGCTTCTTTCTTCTCCACATCTTTGGTCTACGGAGTTCTGACCTTTGCTCATGCTAGAATGAGGTTCTCCTTTTATTCCTAATAGGCTGCAGGGACGTATTTAGGATTATTGTCAGAGCCTCTCTTCTCATTTCGTCTAAAATGAACGAGGCCTTCAACTTTGCTTCAATTAGGATGAGGTTCTCCTCCTATTTCTAACGGATCATAGAGGCACATAAGGGCCGTTGTCAGGACCTCTCCTCCCATCTCATCTAAAATGAACGAGATCTTTGATTTTGCTCGCATTAGGATGAGGTTCTCCTCCTGTTCCTATCGGACTGTAGGGTTACATAAGGATCATTGTTAGGGCCTCTTCCTCCATCTCGTCTAAAATGAACGAGGCCTTCAACTTTGCTCACGTTAGGATGAGGTTCTCCTCCTATTTCTAATGGACTGTGGAGTCATATAAAGATCATTATTAGGGCCTCTTCTCCCATCTCATCTAAAATGAACGAAGTCTTCGACTTTACTCGCATTAGAATGAGGTTCTCCTCCTATTCCTAACGGGCTATAGGGGCACATCAGGATCTCTTTTCTTATCTCGTCTAAAATGAATGAGGTCATCGACTTGCTCATGTTAGGATAAGGTTCTGCTTCTATTCCTAATATGGCCACTATTGATTGCTTCTTTCCTGTCATCATATAGTTTTTGCACCAAAAAATTATAATATTGAAATGAAGGAGTTTTATTGAAGGAAAATTACCGGTAGTACATCCTCAGAAATTTCAAGATCGTGGGAGCGTTGTTCCACTGAGCTTCTTTAGGTGATAAGTTTTGGACTGGACGATCTCTTCTATTTCATATGAGCCTTTCTAATTCGGAGCAAGCTTCCCTTAGCTCTAAGGTTGAGAGATGGCGATTTGTCGAAGTACCAAGCCCCCTAGAGATAGCGTTGATAATGTCGGAAGACGGTCGATCTCCTTATTGTTCCTTCCTCATTGATGGTTCTAGCTACAGTAGCACCCTTGGTTGATCTTCCCTTGCTTCAGATCGACGTCTATGAAGCATTGAGGGGGGTGTAGTTGTGAAACCTTCTGGAGGGACTTCTTCGCGCCCTTCCATCAAGGCTTCTTTGATGATAAGCTCGGAGAGGAGTTCGGGCTCGCTCGTGCTCGAAGGAAGTCCGAAAGCACGGTCGAACTTCATTCGGCCTTCTACCAGTGATGTCGAAGAACTTCATTCAACCCTTCCTGATATTCATCAGAAAATCCAAACCTCGATGCGGACATCGACTGCTGATGAAGTGAGCCGTAAACTGATGACTCATTCGGTCAAAGAAAAAGATCGTACCTGATTTCAACGTCGAGTATCAATTTTTTACTGCTTTCTTTAAGGTAGATAAAAAAGCGCGACATGAGATGGCGTCTGGTACGCCATGGAGCAACATCATAGTCCAGAAGACCTCCAGGTGATCGATCGAATTAGAGGTTTTTTCGTAGCTTTCAAATCGAGAGAAGCTCAAAGTTCGATGGAATGGACTCTTGCATAATTTGGAGAGAGAAAGGAAGATTGATGCGGACATCATCATGGTGAGCTAGGGCGATGTGGCCGAGCTCCTCAATCCATCGATCCATCTTTCATAGTTTCTGATCGAGGACGTCATCTCGATCGCAGACCTTGGAAGGCTTTCGACTGTAGATGGAGAAGATTTCTTTCGAAGAAGAATCATGATTCGAACAAGAATCCTCTGCTCTCTATTTTTTTCTTCCTAAGGGCGACGGATATGCTAGCCTAAGTGCTCTTTCTTGAGGTTGGTTCTTGACATCCTGATGGTGGATTTTCTGACGAAATCACCATCGGAGCATAGCCTGCACCATCTCGGTGAGACTCTGAACCTGCTGCATCAGCAAATTGAACTGTTCCGGATCTACCATGGACATTGGTGAAGGAGGAGGTTGAAGTGCCGATATTGAAGTCGAAACAAATGGATCTGACGATAGAAGCGGTAGATCTCTTGATAGTTGCCTTCTTTGAAGGCATTTCTTGGGATTGAGGGAGAGGATGAAGATGGACCATGGAGAAAAAGCTCCATAGGATCGACTGAGCACTTCTTTAAGAATAAGAATACCTCAAAAATAGAGGGCCTTTTCTCTAGCACCAATTCTGTTGATGCAGAATCTGATTGACGTCGGATCGAGCTGGAGTCAAAAAAGATGAGGTCGCCGTCGATGATCTGCAAAATAAAGTTCCATCCGGAGTCGATAGTGGTGGCTTTGACAGGACCCTCCGACGATCAAATCAGCTCTTCTGGCCAATAGAAATAGAGTGCTCAGAAAAGAGTTCCACGGAGTTTTAGAAAGAAGAAGAGAGCTTAGAGAAAACATATCTGGAGGATCCCTTTTTATAGATGGAGCTTGATTAATAGTGACGTCCATACTGTCCGATGGTGGGCCGCTCGAGGCCATATGAGATTCGATATGGAGAGAAAGGTATCGTCAGACTGATAGTGATCTGATAGTGGGCTACTCGGAGCTGCATGAAGTTTGCTACGGAGAGAGGGGTATCGTCAAACTGATAGTGATCATTCGTTGAGATTCAATAGTCGAAGTTCGGAGAAAGCAGGCATTAATCGGTGAAGAGCTTTGACATAGATTCGGAAGGAGTTTGGCTCTTGATGGAACTTGACTGAAGAAAAAATTCGGAAGAAGTTTGGCTCCTGAAGGAGTTTGATCGAAGAAAAACTCCGAAAGGAGTTCGGCTCTTGGAGGAATCCGACTGAAGGAGTTCGGAAGGAGTCTGACTTCTGTAGAAATCCGACTGAAAGAGAAGTTCGAAAGGAGTTCGACTCCTTGAGGAATTCGGCTGAAGGAGGAATCCGATTCCTATAGGCATCCGACTGAGAGAGAGATCCGGAAGGAGTTTGGCTCCTGTAGGCATCCGACTAAAAGAGAGATCCGAAAGGAGTTCGACTCCTGGAGAAGTCCGACTAAGAAAGAAGTCCAAGAGGAGTTCGGCTCCTGTAGGCATCCGTCTGAAGGAGAGATCCGGAAGGAGTTTGACTTCTGTAGGCATCCGACTAAAGAAGAAGTTAGAGAGGAGTTTGACTCCTATAGGCATCCATCTGAAAGAGAAATCCGGAAGGAGTTCAGCTCCTGGAGGAATCTGACTGAAGGAGGAGTTCGGAAGGAGTTCAGCTCCTGTAAACATCCGACTGAAGGAGAAATTCGGAAGAAATTCGACTCTTGGAGGAGTCCAACTGAGGAAGAAGTCCAGGAGGAGTTCGACCGCTGGAGGAGTTCAGCTGGAGTTTGGCCACTGAGGAGTTCGATCGACTGAAGGAGTTTGGCTAAGGTTTGACCGTTGGAGGAGTTTGGCTGGGATCCGACCGCTGGAGGAGAATCCTCGATCGAAGCTCTTTCGTGATTACCAATTGCATTAGGCTAAGCATCAGGCTGAACTTCAATAGAAACAGAATTTATCTCCAATACTTCTGAACAAAGATATTCCTGTCAACCATACAATCCAACATTTAAGCTCGTCGGTAATAATCTAGAAGCACTTATTTTATCGTAACTCTGCAATCAGAATCAGAGAGAAGCATTTAACCACCAAAAGAATAATCACCAGGAAGCACATGTTTTGGTGTGTTAAGTTGGAGCACCATACTCTAACCACCACTTCTTGATTTAAAATATTCGGTACTCACATGTGGCTATAACATTATTGTGGTACAAGAATCTCATTGCGTCTCTATGAGATTGTATTCAAAATTTGTATCTGACGTGGCTTACAGTCAACAGATGGTGGGGATGCTTTAGTATTTCCAAGACATAATTAGTTTAGTTGTGTCTTTGTATACCAGACTATTGTAGACGTGTTCCTCTTTTGTTTAGAAAAGGCTCCAACTACAAGTCTTGCAAAATGTATCCCCCGGCTGTTTAACTTGGATAATTGTGGTACCATTTCCTGAAACGGGTGATCATTCTCGATCATTAAAGAAAAAAAAGAAAAGAAAAAAAGAAAGGAAAAAGAAAATTTTAGATTATAGTTTGTTGTTGCAGCTAAATCCCTAAGACGTCTGGCTCCGTGTGAAACGACAGCATCCTCACTAACCAAAATTATTTTCGGTGGGGATCTTCCAATGTTTAAATTAGAGAGATGGAATTTGGTTCAACAGAAAAGTGGAATGTAATGTATGGCAGAGTTTAATCCAAAAATGTCTTACTAATACTATTTGTTTATCTTTCTTTTATAAATAAATTATTAGTAGCCATTCGTAATGATTACGCATCATAGGTTCCGTTTGTTTCAATATTATGTGATCATGAAGTGAGCAGTTAATGCCCATTATGAGTAATTATAATCCACTATATAATCGTGGAATAGCCATTATGCGCTTCTTGCATTGGCAGTGCCTGATATACTGATTATATGTCGGTAAATATTATATCAACTATACATTGATGACACTGTCGTACAGACTGACCGTCGGTAGCTATGATATTCCGATTGATCGGTAGTTACATAGTTGTGAAAGTCGTCATGTCCGTTAGAGAAATCAATTAAAAGTCACCAACTGTCAATAGGTTAACCGATTAACAGTCAGTTACTTATTTCCTTTTATCGATGACGAGTTGGGTGTTGGAACCGGTTTGCTATCGATCATTTATTTCTTAGTGCTTATGGTAGTTCAACGTAAGGCGATAATCAATTGATTATTTGATTGACATTCGTCCTATCATCTGCTTTTTAATCATAGCCAGGAAGATCGATTATCAGTCAAAAAATTATTGTCGCCATCATACCGTCAGTCTTTCCAACTATAAGTCAGAATATCGATATTGAATCGGAGGGAGTAGAATCGATAGTCCCAACATAGTGAATGGTAGAGATTATTATCAATCGGTTATTCCATCATGAATTTTATCGATAGAGCATGATGAAGTTGTCTATAAAGAATGGGCACTGAAGCTCTTGTTAACATATATGTATCTAGTGCTTCCATGTTGGGATGGCATAGGGCTAGGTTCTGAATAGGTTTTTAACTATTCATACCCAAATTCAAATATCCAATAAACTATCCAAATCCGGCACAAACAATAAATATCCGACTGAAGGAGAGATTCGGAAGAAATTTGGCTCTTGGAGGAGTCCAACTGAGGAAGAAGTCCAGAAGGAATTTGGCCGCTAGAGGAGTTCAGCTGGGGCTTGAGTACTGAGGAGTTTGACCGACTGAAGGAGTTTGGCTAAGGTTTGACCGTTGGAGAAGTTCGGCTGGGATCCGACCGCTGGAGGAGAATCCTCAATCGAAGCTCTTTCGTGATTACCAGTTGCATTAGGCTAAGTATCAGACTGAACTTTGACAGAAGCAAAATTTATCTTCAATACTTTTGAACAAAGGTGGTCCTATCAACCATACAATCCAACATTTAAGCTTTCTGGTAATAATCTAGAAGCACTTATTTTATCATAACTCTACAATCAGAATCAGAGAGAAGCATTTAACCACCAAAAGAATAATCACAAGGAAGCAAACGTTTTGGTGTGTTAAGTTGGAGCACCATACTCTAACCACCACTTCTTGATTTAAAATATTCGGTACTCACATGTGGCTATAACATTATTGTGGTACAAGAATCTCATTGCGTCTCTATGAGATTGTATTCAAATTTTGTATCTGACGTGGTTTACAGTCAACAGATGGTGGGGATGCTTTAGTATTTCCAAGACATAATTAGTTTAGTTGTGTCATTGTATACCAGACTATGGTAGGCGTGTTCCTCTTTTGTTTAGAAAAGGCTCCAACTACAGGTCTTGCAAAATGTTTCCCCCAGCTGTTTAACTTGGATAATTGTGGTACCATTTTCTGAAACGGGTGATCATTCTCGATCATTAAAGAAAAAAAAAAAGAAAAAAAAGAAAGAAAAAAAAAAATTTTAGATTATAGTTTGTTGTTGCAGCTAAATTCCTAAGACATCTGGCTCCGAGTGAAACGATAGCATCTTCACTAACTGAAATTATTTTCGATGGAGGTCCTCCAATGTTTAAATTAGAGAGATGGAATTTGGTTCAACAAAAAAGTGGAATGTAATGTATGGCAGAGTTTAGCCCAAAAATATCTTACTAATACTATTTATTTATCTTTCTTTTATAAATAAATTATTAGTAGCTATTCGTAATGATTACACATCATAGGTTCCGTTTGTTTCAATATTATGTAATCATGAAGTGAGCAGTTAGTGCCCATTATGAGCAATTATAGTCCACTATATAATCGTGGAATAGTCATTTTGTGCTTCTTGCATTGGCAGTGTCTGATATACTGATTATATGTCGGTAAATATTATATCAACTGTACATCGGTGACACTATCGTACCGACTGACCATCGGTAGCTATGATATTCCGATTGGTCGGTAGTTACATAGTTGTGAAAATCGTCATGTCCGTTAGAAAAATCAATTAAAAGTCACCAACTGTCAATATGTTAACCGATTGACAGTCGGTTACTTATTTTCTTTTATCGATGGTGAGTTGGGTGTTGGAACTGGTTTGCTATCGGTCATTTATTTCTTAGTGCTTATGGTAGTTCAACGTAAGACGATAATCAATTGATTATCTGATTGACATTCGTTCTATCATCTGCTTTTTAATCATAGCCAGGAAGATCGATTATCAGTCAAAAAATTATTGTCGCCATCATACCGTCAGTCTTTCCAACTATAAGTCAGAATATCGATATTGAATCGGAGGGAATAGAATCGATAGTCCCAACATAGTGAATGGTAGAGATTATTATCAACGGTTATTCGATCATGAATTTTATCGATAGAGCATGATGAAGTTGTCTATAAAGAATGGGCACTGAAGCTCTTGTTAACAGATATATATCTAGTGCTTCCATGTTGGGATGGCATCGGGCTAGGTTCGAAATAGGTTTCTAACTATCCATACCTAAATTCAAATATTCAATAAACTATCCAAATCCGGCACAAACACTATCGAGACTAGATTTTTTTTTGCCCAAATCCATCTCAATCGAATATCCTTTTTTTTTCATTTCTATCAACTCTAAAGCCATACCACCATTCCATAAATCATATATGTCCTAAATAAATAAAATTCAACAATACTTAGTTCAATAACATTTAGTTCTATATTCAATTAAAATAAAATTTAAATGCAATACAAATTTAACGGACCAAGACAATCAATAACAAGAGAATAAGGGAAAAGAAGAAAGAAAGGAATGCATGAATAAGTTAGAATTTAGTAACTAGTAGATAATAATTAGTAAAATATATTTAATACTATATATATATATATATATATATATATTTAAAATACTAAAATAGTTTGGATCGGATATCGAGTCGGATGCATAATTATCCAGTTCTGGCTTGAATCCAAAGTTAAGCATTCGAATTTTATCCAAATTCGATCTAAACCCAGTCAACGCGTTGACTATCCGATCCAACCAGGTTAGATTGTTTCAGATATCCATGGATTTGGGTTTTGTTGCTATCCTTACTTCTTTGCTTGGTTGCATCAGCAGCAGCACGATGGAATCTTTTGCATGAAAGACACGTGGATGCCCAATCACACCTCAGGACAATTTTGGGATGCGTGATGATGCATGATGGCACATATTCATATCTAATTGAAGCATAATCGGACGGCTGTGCATGACCTAACCAAAACCCCAGCACTGTACTGGTTTTCAGTTTCAGCTCTGGTATTAATCACAGCCCATAAAATTGTATCAACAGACCAAATCCATTGCATTGCCTCATCAAGCTATGCGCAAAACTAATGTCTAATGGTCTAATGGGATATAGTACGTACTTCCACTATGCCACATTGTTGTCATAAATGGCCGAGTCTCTGAATCGATCCGATTGTCCATGGAAAGATAGGTCGAAATGATGCAGTGATCATAGGAGGAGAACTTGTTAGAGGGCAAGGTTTTCTACTTTTTCCAAATTGATGTACCATATTGGAAACTAGGTCATGAATAGGTAAGGCATTAACCTAATTCACTAAACCATTTTTTTCTAATACAGTCTGGTAGTAAAGTACTGAAAGATGAGCAGATTATGAATGTAATATAGATGTTCTTTACTTCATTCAATTAAGGATTACATGCATAAGTCTCCTAACCCATCTCAAAAAAAATATTTAGAACATTTATCTCGTATATCTCGATGAATCCAAACCATTTTGTTGACGAGCTTTATATAAATTTAAAATAAAATTTGATATTATGATGATAATAATGTTGATGATGATGATGATCATAGATTTTTTTCATGTGAATTCAGTCCGTTATGTAAGAAGCACAAGCAAACAACGTATCCAAAACCAAACCAAAGTGTTTTAAAAACTAGGCAAATGTTGCATGACCGAAAAAATTTAATACAAGCATTCAGATTTGGTTTAGGCTCTCGATGCACTGGGGTTCCAGCCATGATTGTGCTGGCCTGGGTGGATGCTGAACCATTTATTTCAACGGGGAAATATGGTGGGGAAAGGTCCTGTCCTTTCGCTGACAGCAATAAACTTTGTGACTTGATCCGAGGAAAGAGAAGAGAACCCCTTGCCTTGGAAGAAGAAAGGTTCCACCAATCAACCAACCTAAACTCCGGAAGACCGTCTTCACGCAGTGCCCATAACTTTATTTTCCTTCTTTTTTTAAGGAAACCAAGAGGCAGCAACGGCATGCATCCACTTAAGTCTTCCTTGAAGCACTACAAGCGTGGAAAATGGCACTTGCTATGGACTTTAGATTTGTACCACCCTTTTATATATATATATATATATACATCTAGGATTTTTCTTCAAATGATCTCATTAGTCGGTAAATTTTTGTTTATAGCCCATGAGGAGGGCCACCAGCTAGCAAGCAGCATCTACTGTTTATTACTGACATTCCATTGTGCACGCTAACCATGGAGCCTTTTGCTCTTATGGTGGCTTGCACTTTTTGACTCCCCCTCATCACAAGCACATCTTTTGATATCATGTTCCACGGGAGCCTAGGAAATGAAGCCCATCACACCAGCTTTCCCGCTTGATAGCCCTTTCAGCATCATAAGGTGTCCTCACCCGTGCTTAGTCCATGCAGTATTAAGTTGGTGTGGGGATTTAAGAGACAAGTTGGTATTCTTTCTAGCATTGTGTTGCAATTTTTGAACTCGGTAGGTAGAGCAACATTCTTGCTCTGCTAGTGGCAAACGGCTAGAAATTTGGTGTGTAATTTGAAAACTAATGCTGATATTAACCAATCATATTTGATTATGGATTGTGGCAACTGAAAATTGCATATTTCTTTTCAGCGTGCTGCACGAACTTTGAATTCACTTACTGGGTGACAACATGATAATCAATTAATGGTGGACCGTCTTAAGGTCATTTAGAGGCAAGATTGAGTGCTTGCTTAATTCAGTGGTAGAAGTTAAACCAGGAGGTAAAATTTTTAAGATAATTGGCTGTAAAAGTTTGAATGGGATCATTTGAAGCTTCATCTTGTAAAACTCATCCGTAAGTTTGTCAGGTGGCATCTTGCCTCCCTCTCAATCCCATAAAAAAAAAAAAACACTTATCCAAAGTTGATCATACCGAGTAACTCTTCAGATGTGTTGAAAGCCATATACATGGAAGTCTTCTGCAAGGTACTTCTTCGGAGTTCCCTTTTTTTAGTTCAAAAAGGCAAACTAAAGTGATTCATTTATAGCCTTTGTGAAACAGATTTTTACAGCCAAAAAAAAAAAAAAAAGGCAATCCAGGTAATGCAAAATTAGAAAAGCAGACACTGGGTTACTTTAGCATGAAGAATAATTAACATGTCTGGCGTAATATATAAATATCTTTTTTTGAAAAAATGGCAGGTACGTACACTGGAGTGCAAGCTCGAGGGATACAGGTCCGCTAAATTTACCCACTGCATTCAAATTTAGAGTTGTTATAACTGTTGGACGTTTCTTTTTCTTTTGTCATTTTTCTCGAGAGAGATTCATGAGAGTTCATGTTCGGAGAGCAAAATATGCATGCTCTCCAACATAGGCATGCGTGCAACCTATAGATACAATCAAGGCTATTTGTCCCATCTAATGCGGCCTGATTTAGATAAGACATGGCAGCTCCCTGATTCAATGGAACTTACTTAGATTCTGCTAATATCTCAGTACGTACTGTTCTTATGCTTAACAAACGGTCATAAAATACTTATAATAGTACTCCTTTGAGTAGAGAAACCAACAATATATGGTACTAAATGACAATGTAGTGCATGTTATGGGATCTTGTGGTCCACGTGTCTATGCAATGTGCCGCGAGTACACTATGCTCTCATCTTTTCATGCAAGCCTTATTTAATCAACATGTAGCTCTTTATGGACCTAACTTAGACCATCCCATGCTCCAAAACTTACTCGAAGATGATATGTATAGATATATGAAATAAGCCTTTAGCTTAAGCACCAGGACAAGGTTTGTAGGTCATGCATAACTGATCTACTTAAAATTTTAATCTGCTACTGTTAAGCATGGGATGCGAGGATGGCTCATCTCTTGTCTTGCCTTAGATACGCCTCTGCAACTTGTTCGGATTTGTTAGGATTTACTAAAATCAGTGCAGTACTGGTATGATTTGTTTATTAGAAAACCAAGTGAGGGCAGTCACAAGTCTACAGGCACCATATCCCACCCGAACATGCATTTGAGGATGGTATTATGGAACGGTGGATCGATATGAAGCTCGAACATCATTCTCTATTCAGACACATTTCCAATTCTAACTTTTCGTGAAACTTTTTTGAGTGAATCCGAGGTTTCACATCAAATGATGATAATATCTTAGGAGGCTTGAATGAGATCGTCTTCTGGCTTTTCTTCCTTTGTTTTCTGGCAATGCAGTAGGAGTTTTGGTAGGGCTTTCTAAAAGAAAATCCAAGGTGCCTAATTATCTTTCCATCTCCATCTTGATGACATTGAATTGTTCTACCTTAGTAGCTTTCATTCTTGAGAGAGAGAGAGAGAGAGAGAGAGAGAGATTGGACATGCATGGAGAGGAGAGGGTTGAGTACTATTATTCCTAGCCAAACAGTTCATTATAGTTTCATCTTCCCTTAAGTTTGGTACGATGACCATCTCTCGTCTCGGGGACAATTTAGTGTCCTAACAACTTTGATGAATTCTAGGTTTTAACTCGTAAGCTCGAGTAGGGTTCATGAGGCAAGCTGTTGAGATTGGAAACCATGTTTTGCCGGAGCTAGACTCCTGAAGCATACAGCGACCCTAGCTATTATATGACAACCACCATAGACCCCTTTTTGTTATAGTGGCGTCTCAAATACTACAGTGATGACCAGCGTCACATGGTTAGCTATAAAGAATAAGCCAAATATGTGGGAAGAAAGGCTAGAGCTCTCTTTTTCATTAAACTGCCATCATATCGAGCGTATATGGAGAATGGCCATTGATGTCTTGCAATGTCCATCGAGTCTGTTTCGGTCCTGTTAGAGAACCAAAGGGCATTTAAAGAACTGCAACAGCTCTTGGGATTCATTGCTTAGTGCAACTTCCTGGTGCATTTGGATGGAAAGAAATAATAGAAATTTTTGTTCAAGTAAAGAAACAATACGAATTAAAACTGCTCCTCCACATCACACACTCGAGAAGGAAATTTTCTTGTTCTCATCCTGGAGATATGTTTCTGGTTTTAACCTCCTCGGTAATAATTTATCCTCTCTCTCCTCAGTGTAAACGCCATCTCTGATGTATCTTTGTTGCTGCTCCTCTGAGTCATCTATTTGGCAACTTCAAATCAGGTGGGGCATTTGCTCTTCCTTTTCTCGTAAAAAAAGAAAGAAAAGAAAAGAAAAAAAAGAGAGAGAGAGAGAGAGAGATATGGGGACCAATGTCAAGTGACGATATTTTATCCTAGTTGTTAGAGTTGTTTTCAAGCGTCACCAGCCCAATCTAGATTCATTGTAACCAGAATAAAATGGAGATTTTCCGTCATCTCTCGTGTCCCACGTTAATAGAATAATATGAACAGTTTCCTATTGGGCATACCATGTGATTTCTAGTTCTCACTCTCCCCAGGTCAAACCATAAACATTAACGAGGATGCATTTCCAACTACAGGGTCACGAGACTCGAACACTAGGCTTAGATGATAGAGGCAGTGCCAATCTACTAAACCCGAATTACGATGGTAAAAATTCATTTATTCATACGTTTAGGTTCTCTTGATCAGAGAAGATCACTAGCCTAATTCAATAATCACCACACATTTGACGAGATTTTTGGATTAGTCCCGACTTCATCACAAGATGAGAAAACATTTAACTAAATGAGGTCAGCTGCACCCCGTGCCTCTTTTTCCTTTCCGAATAGAGTCTGCTCGCGTTTTGCGTAATAAAATACCTTGCCTTGTTTGACATTGCCGTCGATGGTAAACCTTTTGTCGGTAAAGCTTTTGCTCGTAAGAGTTTTTAATAAAAAATTGTTCGCCGTTTGGTAACTGAAGTATTGTAAAATTTTAACATATGTTTGGTCATTAAACCGAGAAAATAATTTTAGTATTGGGATATGATTATGAAGGATATTACATGGTATTTTCGATTGTCTAACCATTTATACGGTCAAAAACCATTATTATAAATATTATTAATTTCTAAAGAACATGTTGATATTTAACCTCAATAATATATTAAATACTAAATTTATAGATTTACTAAAGAATATAGTAATTCTGAATCGTATAATTATATTATCATATTATTATTATTATTATTATTATTATTATTATTATTATTATTATTATGTAGTACGCTATTGTTATCTTAGCATATTAAAGTACAATACTATAATATGATGATGATGATAAAGTATTATATTATTGTACTATCAAAAATTTCTATTATAAAGTATTGTAAACATAAGTTATTTGTAAATAAAATTTTATAAAAAATTTGTTGCCAAGATTTGAATCCTAGAGCATTTGCCCAAAATTCCAAATTTGAAGCTCTTTCCTGGTAGATCTTTTTCAACGCTTGGAGGAGCCAGAAAGTTCTTTCAAAATTTTTACCAAATAGCTTAAAATTATTAAAAGGAGCTCATGGCCTTCCGCCAGAATGCTTTTTAGCCACCAAAAGCAATGCCAGACCTCTGGTATTCACCTCTTACTAGACTGCTACTACTCAAGGAAAATCTGGAACTATTTGACCTTTCTTGGATGTCTGGATTCTATCTGCTCTATGTTTCTTGGATAAGGATTCGTGTATCTACACCATGGATGGACTCCATTATCTGTGGCAATCTGGTGGAATATCTGGTTGAAGAGAAATCAAAGGATCTTCCAACCCAAAAGCTGGGTGTCATCATTGTCTCTAAGCTGCTTCCTTTCATATTTGCTTGTTCCTTTGAACTTCTCGGCCTACTTTCTTCTGTTGGACTCTTGTATTCATTTCTTAATTTCATGAAATGAGCAAAGTATGGGCTGGCAGATTTGAAATATTTCCTGAAGACTACTTGGTCTCAAGTTAAGACTAAAGACAAGCTAGATGACTCAGTTCGGAAGACTTTTCAATTAAATAAAAAGGGGGGAGAGACTTCATGGCTAATATTGGAAGCTAATTCACACATTCGATTATTTTTTCCCTAGGAAATTTAGGGAATTTTATGACATTCTCGGAATGCAGAGCAGAGTCCTCATGCCTGCAGCTCTGGTCATCACAACATGAATAAAGAGACATTATATTATTAGATCAATTATAGCCAGGTTAATCACCTAGATGGAACGAAAAGAAGCGAGAGCAAATCCAGAAATTTTTGGTATGGATAGAGCCTCATGGCATCTGGATTTGTTCACAACGGCAAGATTATGTCACTAAAGGACTTGTAAATCCCTAACCTCATTAGGTTTTTACATCTTCTCTGCAGCACCAGGATCTAGATGCCCTTCTTTGTTGTATATTATTAGTTAGATTACCAAGAAATGATGGAACCATCTCCTTGGATTCCATGGCAAACTTTATCAAAGGCAGTGTATTGTCTTCGATCAATGCATCCGTGATTAGGCAAAGCACCATATTGCTTTTGTCAGAAAGCTTCTAAAAGGCTATATTGATTAAGGACGTGAGCTTATGGTGACAAGAACCCTTAAAACAAAAGATTTGGCTGTTGTTCATTAGAGCTCTTCTACTCTAGTGGATTTGTGGCAAAGGGGTTGAAAGTTTCTAGTGCCTAGTCATTGTTTCACTATATACAATACTTGCGCATGTTCCCCCCTCACATGCAGCCCAACATTTCTTTTGACTCATTCAGGGTTCTACGGGCCTCGCAAACAAATATACAACTAGAGGGGGCGAAAAAAAAAAAAAAGAAACCTACAAACCCCCATGAGATTGAAAAGATAAAAAGGAGCCATTGGCTTTAAAAAGGTGATGGCTTGTGGAACTGATCATTGATTTGGCTCAAATTGGAAGCACATGGATGGGCAATGATGGTCCTTTCATACCTTGGTTTTAAATATTCTGGTGTACCTAACCTCCTATTTTGAAAATTACCAAGCTCTTGGGACCTCAGACTTCACCTTGCATGGTTGGTAATATGAGTGTTAGGTCAAAAGGCGAACAATAATCCATTGTTAGATTCCCACTTTAGTGATTAAGATGGGAATTGTATATGACTTGATAGATGCATGGTGAACACAATTGATAAAGAAATCGATCCTTTCGATGCACCTAGTCGGTGTTGATCTAAAATTCTGAAGTACACCAAGATTTAGTATTGAGAGGATAATTTTATGTGACATTGATTAGGTTTTAAGAACCTTCACCGGCCAGCTTCTGTGGTGGACCACATGAGATCACTCTTTTCAATGGTGAAAAGGAGTCACAATAAGTCGCTATATTAGAATATTTTATAAATCTATTATATAGTTTTAAAGTGACTACTTGGATGTAACATGTTGATGCTCATCATGGTTTTGCATTTTTTTTTTTTTTTAAATTAAAGTAGCCCCTTTTGCACCATTCAACTTTACTTCCCAAAACAAGCAAGGCCATAGCAACATCAAATACTATTGAAATTAAGCATAGGAAACCACCTCAGTTTCTTCATAAGTTTTATTTTCTTAACAAAAAATGATGGAAGGAAGATGCTTCAAGCCTGTAGAAAGCAAGACCAACCATAATATGGAAATGTCTAGATGATGTTAAAGGACAATACTTATCAAAGAGATAGATAATTCAAAAGAAAATCTTTGATATTATTAAAAAAAAAAAAAATGAAAAACTTAAAAGAAAAACAACATTTGAAAGCTGCAAGGAAATCTCATAGGAGTAAACAAATTTAGGTAGAGAACAATAAAGGTGATCGTATTTTCCAATGGATGCAATCAAATCTATGATTAGTTTCTGATCCAACTTTTTACTATTTTAGTTTTACTCTATCATATCTGTGTTAGCTCTTTTTCTTGTATAATTTAATTGTCTATGAGGAAGAAGTACTTTTAAATTCAAATATACTAAGGTAAGGCATCTGAAGGGAAGAGATGGCACATGCTAATCATTTCTAAGAAGCCCTCTAATCATGTGATCACAATTGTTTTGTGAGGACCTCTCCTCATCATTAGAAACTTATTCCATCAAAGAATAATCATCAGAGAATTTTTTTCATAAAAAAAAACTCCAGGGCTACTCATTAGCTTTTGGCACGCACTTTTTGGTTCAACCATGGATTTGTTATGACAGCTTTCAGGTAGAAACTGAGCATATGGATGAATGTCTTCAAATGCCATTCATGAATCAAGATTTGGACCATAAAGGGGAAAAGATGGAAACTAAGCATCAACTCATGTTTGTTTTATGTGAAATCAACAAGAATAATGTTATGGCTGCCAAAAAAATGGTTGGTAAAAGGCACCTAATGCAAATAATAGATGCATGATCAAAAGCTTCTTTTTTTTTTTTTAAACCTTCAAATTGAAAATATACATTCGTAATCAGTTGTTCAAGTTTTCTTTGATCTTTCATGCTCCTGTTTATTGATCACAACTCTGCACTTTTCTCCTAAATATATGCATTCAATTCTTGCATCTAGGCTAATGGCTTTTCCTTGCAAACTATATATGGGGTCCCAATTTTGCTCTATGGACAAATTCCTTTGTCAACTTAATGATTCTGACTTCAATTTTCTTTTCTTTTCTTTTCTTTTTTCTTGTAGAAAACTTAGACAAATTCAAGTTTTCCACCTAACTGATGCAAGAGTTCTTTGTTAGCGGGAGATCATTAATTGCTGCATACCATGACAAGGTTCTTCAGGATTTCTTGGCATATGAAGCTAATTGTTGGTCCATTTTTAAGGCTGATACCTTAAGAGTCTCCCTCAACATGGCATACTAACATTAATAATTAGCTCAATAAAATACCCATAGTTGTCACCTTGGGGGCGTGGAGAAATCCACGTGGCCTCCTTCCACGAGTCCAAATCATTAGCTTGACCACTGGTGGACTCCACATAGAATCAAACCACAAATCCTCCGACTAAATTGCCATCATAAATTTTCTCAATGGCAAACTAAGTAAAATCTCAAAGGAATATCACTCTCTCTTTCTCTCTCTTCTCCTTATATAAACGCCACCATGCTGCACCACTCCAACCACCCTAAACTCAAATTCTCTCTCTCTCTCTCTCTCTCTCTCTCTCTCTCTCTCTCTCTCTCTCTCTCTCTCTCTGTACATTTCTATTTACTACTTACTCGAATGGACTTCTCCTATTTCTTGTCCTCGTCCTCCTCCTCTTCTTCTTCTTCTTCTACTTCACCAATCTCCAATGCGCCTCAAGAGAAGAAACCGAAGCGTAAATCACCACAGAAGCAACAAGATAACAGCAGCAATAGCAATGGCACAGGTGGCAGCACGAGGTACCTCGGAGTGCGGCGTCGCCCATGGGGGCGATATGCGGCGGAGATACGTGACCCGGCGACCAAAGAGCGCCACTGGCTCGGCACGTTCGATACCGCCGAGGAGGCCGCTGTCGCATACGACCGAGCCGCCCGCACCCTCCGCGGCCCCCGTGCCCGCACCAACTTCGCCTATCCTGACCTCCCACCTGGCTCCTCCCTCACTCCCTTCCTCTCCCCTGACCTACAACAACACAACCTTCTCCTCCCCTTCTACACGTCCTCAACCACTCATGACTCCTCTCAAACCCCGGCGGTCGCCTTACCCCACCACCAACCTTTTGGCGGCCATGAACTCATGAATGGTGGTGGAATCCACCAACCGGACCTCTACTACTGTTCTTCCTCTTCTTCTTCTTCTTCTTCTTCTTCTTCTTCTTCTTCGCTGTTGACTCCTCTTACACCCTCTCCAACGCCAATGGCTCCGCTGGAGGAGATGCCGTCAGAGTCGGATGCTCCGCTGGTGGAGTACTGCAACGCCGGGCTGGCCGAGGAGGTGCCGGCGGCGATGTGGTGCGACGTGGGGGAGTTCAACGCATGCGGCTCGCCGGTGGCGGCGAGTGGTGGCTCTGGAGGGATGTTCTTCGAGGAGGGCTACGTGCACAGCCCATTGTTTGGGCCGATGCCGGCGGTGGACGACGCTGCGGCGCCGCCGGGGCTCGCCGACGGGTTCCAGCTGGGAGGATCCTCCTCTTACTTCTTTTGAGTTTTTGACCTCTACTTTACTTTTTTGAGCGTGCGGGCGCCCGCATGGACGTGGCGTGGGGTTGTTTGGCTCTTGGGCTTGCGTTGGGCTTTGAGGTTTTTCTTTTCTCGTCTCTACCCTTCTGTTTCTAACCTCGCTTCCAGCTTCATTTCTCTTGCTGTTGCTGTGATCCTTCTGTTTCTAACCTCTCTTCTTCTAGCTTTATTTCTCTTGCTGTTGTGGTGTGTTTATGTTACGACACAAGGTTTCCTCTCTGTGATGAAGTGGACATAAAAATTTTTTATATAAATTGTCGGCTTAGAACGCTGGGTCGTTTTGGGGTGTGATCAAGTGCGTGGAGCCAAACAACAGACATGAGAGAGATACGAATGAAAGAAGACATGAAAGCGTAGTTCACGTGGGTGATGGAAGCACTCCACGTGACATTTTTAGTTTTCTGGAGGAAACATCTCCATGTGATATTTAGGCGGAACGTTGTGTTTGATTGCTAACGGGCCAAAAAAGTTCGTTGTTATTTACGCTAGAGATGGTAATCATTGCTTGGAGAACGTTGTGTTTGATTGCTAACGGGCCAAAAAAGTTCGTTGTTATTTACGCTAGAGATGGTAATCATTGCTTGGAGGTGCATGGCGCAAAAGCAATCGCATTTTGTAGCTTGTGACACATCAACCTGGTTAGTTCTGATGTTTTAGAACTTTTTCTTTCTTTTTTTTTTTTTTTTTTTTTTTTTTTTTTTTTTTTTTTTTTTTTTTTTTTTTTTTGTAGCCAGTGTTTATTTATTATATCATCCAATGATCTAATGCAACACCAGTAGCACACCATGCATGATGTGTTACCATCTTATCTTGAGTCAGCACTTGAAAGAGTCAATATGCTTGCCATGCCATCATTTCAACTGGTCAGCCTCAGCCCATTACGAGGAGGGTCGGTTCATGAAAACAATTTACTTTTTGGAACAGCCCATTTGAGAAATAAATAGGTTAGGCCTGCGATTGGGCCTAACATTCCAACTGAGCCTTGTAATCTTTACACAACCGTTGGCTGATGCCAACAGGTAGATATAGAGCTATATGTACATACGGATTCGTTAGAAGGGGTTCAGAATATGTACCATGAGGTTGGATTTGCAATTAAGTCAAACCAAAATCATGCAATCTTTTTTGACGGATGAAGGTCTAGCTGCCCAAATACTTGGAATGCACCATCCAAGACTAGAATCCAAAATATTTGAGAACAAGCTTTTTCTTTGTTTTCCTTGTGGTGTACGAGCCAAGTATCAGGTAATTACTTGCAGGATGATTGAAATTTACTTTACTCCTAAGATGCCCACTGCAACCGAGCAAAGCAAAACTGCCCTTTTCTTTTTTGGGTTTGGGGGGCGGGGGGGCGCAATGTAAGACAACAAACTAGCCCCCTCCATGTTCACACTTTTGGAATGCTTACGTGTGGTCTTTAGGTACGGAATGTGATAGCAGCAGCATGGAAATCCTGAAGAATCCGCCAGCAGAGGGAACAAGGCCGTTCATCAGCCAGTTCGTCCGATTCATTCAAAATATTCAAATCATTTTTAAGTTATGGTCCATTAACCCCATAAAATTAAACATAAATAAAATTTTTAAAATTAATCTTAATGATTCGTTCAGCCATATTTGGATCGATAAAAGCTCGATAAAATAAATAAATATATTTTATATATTTATATATATTAAAAATATAATTTTTAGTATTTTTTAAGTATATATAATGCACACCGTATGTTATAGTATTATATGCATAAATTTTAATAATCATAGTCACATCATTGATCCAACAACTGAAGAAGACCTTAATTTATCACCATCGAATCAATGATCGGATGGTAGTGATCAATTAATCCTAATCTATATATACTCTTACACTCACTCAAATCCTAACCCTCATTTTATCCCTCGATCGCTTTACCTCTCTATCTCTCTTCTCTTTTTCCATCGATGGCGTAGTTGGTCGAAATCCTAATAACAGTTCTCTCATTTTATCCATCGATGGCTCGACCTCTCCACCTCTCTTTCCTTTTTCACCGACGGTGCAACTAGCCAAAACCTTAATCCCAATTTTTTCCACCTCTTCTTTTTTTTTCGCGGACAGCACAGTTGACCAAAACTCTAATTCCAATTTCTTCCACCTTTGTTTTCTTTTTTCATCGCACAGCTAGCTGAAATCTTAATCCCAGTTTTCTTTACCTCTCTTTTCTTATTCCGCTAATGGTGTAACTGGCCGAAAACCTAATCTCAATTTCCTTCATCTCTCTTGGGGTTTTTCCACCGATAGTATACTTGGCTAAAATTCTAATTCCAATTTTCTCTGCCTCTCTTTCGGTCTTCCCTTTTTCATCAATGGCGCAGCCGGTACGAATGATATTTATGCATTTTTTTTTCTTCTCTTTGGTGATATTTATTCGTATTGGTTGCTCTCTCGATATGGTAACCACCATAAGACTTTAGCCACTATCCTAGTGCCCACTGGTGGCTATCGAAGCTATAGCAATCTTGATAACCTGATGAAGGTCGCTTCAACTGGCAGTGGACTACCCAATAGCTAATGGTGGTGCAATCTCCTGATGAAGATCAAATCCGAGCCGAACGCCAGCCAAACTTGAACTGAATTCGAACATAACAAATTTAACGAAATCAATCTCAAACAGAATTTTCTCAAATACATGTGAATCCGAACCGAACACGAACTACATAATAGTTCAAACCAGTCGATTCCAAACAGTGGCATATTCAACCATGTTCGATTCATTAACAGCCCTTATTACGTCAACTTCGTGTGTGTGTGTGTGTGTGTGCGCGCGCGCGTGCGTGCGCGTGCGTGAGAGAGAGAGAGAGAGAGAGGATCAGGTTGTTGTTGAGCTCCATGGGGTTTACTAGATTCCAGCCGCTCCAGGAAGCAAGAAAGAGAAAACGAAGGATAGAGGCAAAGTCCAAGTCTCGAGCGTGTAGGCGCAAGGCAAGGACCCAAATGAACGACACTCGGTGCTGCAGTCCTTTTTTTTTTTTTGTATGACCGCATGCATGAAATGGTCCCTCTCCCGGCTGGTTTTTTCCCTGGGATTTGACACCAGTCTCTCTCTCTAGGCACTGATTCATCGCCTTGCCTCCTTTTCTTAATTGTTTTCGACATTATCTCCCTCGCACTCCAGCTCATCAGGTGGCTTGCCAGCCCATGCTCACCCCGACTGCTTGGCGACCTCCTTTTCTTAATTCGTTTTACAAGTGCTATCTGAGCGTTTGCAATTCCAGTTCACCACCCGGACATTCCTAGTTCCTGACGCCACCGCCTCAACCTGCCCAGCCTCCCCGAGGACCTCCCATCCACCATCCCGTAACGCAACCTACTGCACTTCTAACGCCACAGCCACGGCTGGTGCAATCACCACCACCGCCAACCCAACCATTGGTAACAACTCCTCAAGGGGAACCAACAGAAGAAGCCTGGACCACAGACAGGCGAGCCAACCAAACAACCATCCTCACCTCTAGGCCCCATAAAATTAAACCTCCCCATCCCCTCCTCTCCGACACCCTCTGGGTCCCGTGGATGCAAGGCTCATAACTCCTCCCGATCGAGTTTCCATCACATGCCCAGCCTGCCCTCCAACGCCGAATCCTGAACCCAAACTGAAGACCATAACAGAAGCACGAGAACACAATGTCAGGAGAACTGAAAGGATCGCCACCAACAATGGCAAAGGGGAGCCATACAAGAATGAATGCGAGGTAAAGTCGTCAAGCAAGATGAGGGCGACATGAGCATCATTACGATTGCAGGAGAGAAGGCTAGGACCTACTCACATGCATCTAGGTGTAGGTAGGTTCTTCCTGCAACCTTTACAACAGAAAGCAGCATGCAGCAGAGCAATGGCAGGCGACAAGAAGGAAGCCGGATCAGCAGCAGCCACAAAGACGAAGCTAATGGCCACCCTGGTGCGCAGCAACGTGCAGAGTGCGAACATTACGATCACCTTTGACAGCACCTGCACCCAGCACAGCCCCGGTGTGCACATCGCCCTCAGTAGCCACCGCAACCCCCAGACAACCAGCTCCTCCATCCAAAACGTCCATTCACCTCCTCAATGAGGCTTCTCTTATCGTACCAGTAGCCATTTCACCTTGAAATGAACTCTCGGAGGTCCCTCTGCTGCCTGCCTCTCATTGCCCCTCATATACTTGCTCGTCGCTATTATTTATTATTTATGTTAACATAATCATCTTGCCTTGATGGCTCATTGCTAGCTGCTGGTCTGAGATTATCTTACCTAAATAAATGACATCAGCAGCTCTTCTTCGGACAAACAAATGATATTAATTTATCTCCTAAATAAATAATATTCATGCAGTTGTTTAAACAAATCGAGGGTTGTACTCCATAATAAAGATTTACCGTCAGCAAGTTGAGATGAATGAGTTGAAACGAATCATAAATGCTTAGACTTCTTTACATCAACAGAACATCAATACATTCCAGAGTGGGAGAGCCCAGTTCGGACCCGGTCCACTTAATCGGGCCAACTGGGGCTAGGCCCGCCATGGCCTACATAGAAAGGAAGGAGTCTTCTCCTTCATCTGCGCTAATTCCTCTGAAATGAATCTGAGTCCTGGGGATTTGGGACTCTACGGCTCCTCAGTAAAAAGAAAACCCCTTCCCTCCACAATCCTCCATCAACGAGCTCGCCTCTCTCTCTCTCTCTCTCTCTCTCTCTCTTTTCTCGCTTGAATACATGGCATACTGTTACCATGCTTGACAGCCTACCGAAGCGAGATAAGACCCCGATCCAACCTTCTCTATCTTTTCTCTTTCTTCCTGTGGCCTTAGGCACCATCATCAGTCACTGATTTCGTAGGAAAATCAAGAAAAGGAAGTCCCCTATTTATTTTTTTGATCTCTCTCTCTCTTCCTTGTCCGGCCATATCCGATGCCAACGCGCATCACCGAAGCCTCTTCCCTATGTTGGCATCTAACCCATGCCAGAGCCCCAACCACCAACGAGGGGTTGGCACCCGAAGCTGATGGATCCAAAGTACACCCTATTTGGTTATGTTTCACCGCTTTCTGCCGACCAATTGCCAGCCACCGATTATCCACCACCATCCGCTACAGCCCTATCGGACCACCATCCACCGCCACATTGCTGGGCTATGGACCTAGAGCGGATCGGATTCAAACCCGAGATCCATAAATATTTATTTGATGGGTTCGAATCTAGTACTAATATTGGACCTGTCTATCCGGATCTGAATTCGGATCCAATAAATTATGATATAAATGGATAGAATCTGAATATTTAGTATCCAGACTCAAATAGATCCAAAACTCAAATTATATAATCTAATATATATCTATATATATATATATATATATATATATATATATATATATATATATATATATATTAAAAAATATTTTAAGCTGTTGTATCAAAGATTCAATAGCCTAAAATCATTCAAAACCCTTAATCTATTTTAGATCCCTCTCTCCCTCTCTATCTCTCGACCGATGCCGACGGCACCTCTCCCTCTCGACCGTGAGATCCCCTTGTCGGTGGACCGCGGCTGAACCCCGATCTCGCCCGCACCTCCTCGAATCTTCCGCCAGACCCCGATCTCACCAACGCCCCCTCGGATCTCCCACCGGACCCCGATCTCACCCGCGCCCCCGATCGGATCTCCCGACGAACCTCGATCTCGCACGCACCCCCTTGAATCTCTTGGCGGACAGCGGCCGAACCCCGATCTCGCCCGTGCCCCCTTGGATCTCCCGGCAGACCACGATCGGACTACGATCTCACCCGCGCCCCCTCCCTTCTCTCCCTCTCTCTGTCCCTCCCCACCTCTCCTTCTCCACCGCGAGATTCTCTCACTGACGGGCTACAGTCGAACCTCGATCTCGCCCTCCCCTCCCTCTCTTAGTCCCTCTCCGGCTCTCCCTCTCCACTGCGAGATCCTCTCGCCAACGAGCTACGACCGAACCCCAATCTCCCCCGCGCCTCTACGACGCCATCCCCATCCAACATCCGAACCGACGAGCTGTCTCTCCCTATTCGCCGCAGCACCACTGCCTTCCACCGCCCCCTCCCTCTACAGCATCTCGACCGTGCATCGAGCTATCTCTCCACCTCCGCCATGGTGCCGTCGCCTTCCGCAACTAGACCATTGCGCAATCTACTTTTTTTCCAGATAAATGTTCTTATTTGGTTGCTGTGAATGTATTGCCATAATATCTGGGATCACCTTCCACCACTAGACCACCATGCCTTCCACCATTTTGAATATGAGTTTTGAATCTCAAAATCGGATCTGGATATCTACAATCCATTCGGATTCAGATCTAATACTTCAAAACTAGACCCGTCGAGTATTCAGGTCCGAGCCTGATACCAGTAATTCAAATCAAGTCCAGATCTGAATATCCAAATTTTGATCCAAACTCAATCCGTTGACAGCTCTATATAGACCCACCCTTTACCTGCTCAACTAAAAGAAGAAATAAAGAAAAAAAGAAAGAGAAGAATGAGAAAGAAGTAATCTCCCTCTTTACTCCCTTTCTCTCTTTGTCAACCACTAGCTAACCCCTTAGAAAATAGGGTCATGAATCAGCCTAGCGGCCACACTGCGTATCAGCTTCCAGTAACCCTTCCTGTTCATAAGGAGGTAATGTACTCTCTCTCTCTCCAAGACCAGTTCAAAATCCTATTTCCTTGATTATGAATTTGAGTTAACCCAAAGCAGCCCAAAGTCCTAATCTGCTAGGTCGGTCATCCTAGCCTTGACGAGGGAGTGCTTTTAAAATTTATTATTGATAAATCTTGTTGATTGATTTTGGCCTTAATCTAATATGTACTTCATAATTTCTTAATCAAGCCACTTAAATTTAATCCATTCAATTTGTCAAATTAATTATCCGATCAACAATCTCCTTTTTTTTATTATTTAATTTTATTAAATTCATCAAAAAATATTAATTATATTTTTAATATTTTAAATAGGATTAGTCAATACTTCTATTGAAGTACGAAGATCTAGGATGGACAGAGTAAATAGATTTTACACTTCTTATTTATTTTCAAATTATCATTATTTCATGCACATAAACTCTATTGATGAAATTATATTTATTTAAAAAAAAGAAAAAGCATCATATGTAAAATAAAAAAATATGTCTCAATATGAAAAATGATTCTATAAATATATTTTTATAAAAATAGCATATTTATGAATCACAAATCTTATCCTATCTTTTTTATTTTATTTATTTATATATATAAATATTTTTAAAAAAAGATATAAAAAAGACTCACAGATAGCTATATATGAATCCCTAAAATTAGGAAATATCATTAATCGAAGCTAGCATCCATAAGAAACATGGCCTCGCCAGCAGGTATAAAGCATACGAAATAAGAACTCTATCAATTAAGAAATATGGTTCTATTACGGATATAAAATGACCATAATATAAATATCTTTGAGCAATATATTGAAATATGATATGAATATATGGCAATAATGATTTATGAATCATGTTTATCAAATATTTATAATTTATACATGTATAATTGATTTTATGACTTATTTTATTATACCATTCCATGAAATATTTTATTTTTATAATATTTATTACTTTAATAAATTATTATCATAAAAATTTATACTTGATCTGGTAAAAAAAATGTAGATTTTACTTACTAAGCTGTATAGCTCATATATTTTATTTTTTTAATTTTTCAGACAAGTAAGGATAAGAACGAAGGATGGTCCAAGCTTGGGGTCCATACTAGCAAGCTTAAAAATTTTGTAGCTGAATTTGAGTTAAGATAAATTTCAGAAACACCTCCTTAAGTTTAGCTCAATTTCACTTACACCTTGACTTTAAAAAGTATCAAAGTATTCCTTCAAATTTTCAAGATGTTTCAAAATAATCCTACAATTTATCTCTATTAATAGAATAATGTCACGTGACCATCATATAATATAATTATTTTATAAAATGATAAAAATATCCTCATCCTCACCTTCTTCCTCCTCCCTCTTCTCCAATTGATCCCCTCCTCCTTCACTAACGTCCCTCTTTTCTCCTCGTCCCCTTCCTCCTCACTCCTTCATAATAGCTTTCTTCACCTCTATTCATTCCTCACGGTGATCCCTCTTTTCCCTTTTCTTTTCCTCCTCACCTTCTCCTCCTCATCTTCCTCCATCTCAAAGCTTGCCCGTGAGCCATTCCCCTCCACAATAGCTCCCTCCACATCCAATCATTCTTCGCCAGCGATCCCTCCATTTCCCTCCTCTCTTTCCTCACCTATTTCTCCTCCACATCTTCCTCCAAGTAGCCTACGATCCCTCCCCCTCCATGGCAACCTCTCAACCTCTGCACCTTCTCGTCGACAACCCATCTTCCCCCTCCCTTTTCTCCTCATCCTCTTCTCCTTCTTGTCATCCACTTCCTCCAAGGCCACTCATGAGCCCTCTCTCTACGACGGTTCTCTCCACCTCCACACATTCCTTGCCAATAGCCCCTTTCCTTCTCTCCTTCCTTCTCATCCACTTCTCCTCCTCATCCTCTAAATCTATTCATGAGCCCTACCTCTTTATGCCGCCTCCCTCCACCTTCGTTCCTTCTCGCTGGCAATCCATCGTTCCCTCTCCTCTTTCTTCTCACCCCCTCCTTGTTATCCTCTTCCTCTGAGTCCGCCTATAAATCCTCTCCCCTCCACGACAGCTTCTTTCACCTCCATCCCTTCCTTTCCGATGATCTCTCCTCCCCTTCCTCCTCACCTCCTCCCGCAATTCCACCCATGAGGCCTTCAACATTATCCTCTCTCTCCATGCCAATCTCCATGACCCCACTCTCTCCCTCTACAATGGCTCCCTCCATCTTCACCTCTTCCTCATAGATCCCTTCCTTATGAACGAGTCATTAAGAGAAAGAGAGTTAACTCTATTTGTTGATAAATAAATGGTAAAATCATTTTAGAATATTTCAAAAATTTAAAAGACTAGTTTGATATTTTTTAAATCAACGAAATATAAGTAAAATTAAATTAAAATTTAAAAAATATTTATATAATTTATTTTTTTAGTTATTGGTTGATTATAGACGTGTAGTCAATAATTTTATTAATTTTAAAATATAAATTTAGTATTTTTATTTGAATTTAGATGTTCTGAATCAATATTTACTTATTTATTAATAAATAATAAAATTGAATCTTTTTATTATATTTTATTTTTAATAATTTTTAGTTGAATATGATTGATTGGCTTCGTATTATCATGGATGCTACCTCTCGATAACATCGTCGTATTATATTCTAGATTTGAGACATAATAAGGTTCTGTATTACATAGAAATGCAAAAGAATAACATACTAAAGAAGCAATGTTGAAATTTTTTAAATTTAGGTAAGCATATATATATATATATATATATATATATATATATAAAACATAGCAAATCAGAGAGAGCAGCCGAATTATTTATTCTACAGCATGTGCTGCTCGCCTAATGCCCTATGTCATATACGCAGGATACAAATAAAAATTATACTCTCTGAAAGAAAATCTATGAAAGGTTATTGTGGGTCAGAGCAGGCTACATACAAGGGCGGTAGTCCAAAGAGCTAGTCAGGGGTCAGGCTGCTCGCATTTCATGGGAAAGTTTCGGGTGGCAGGAGCAGCTGAAGACGCCAAAGTGCCATTTGGATAGCCAAGAGATCCACCTACCATAGAATCGCTGACAATGTCAAAGTTAAGCCTGCTGTTAATCCTCCTGCAACTGCCACTGGCATTCCAATGATCAGGAAAAGAGAGTCAGAAATCAGCAGCTTCAAACAGAATGTAGTGATACAATGTTTTACTGGTGTTTAGTTCACATACCAATTAAGGCGGTTATTAATGGCAGCAAGATCGCTGGATGGGCTCCGATAAGCATGAGTGCTCTCACCAATGCATGCATAGTAACTCCTGGAGCTCGGTGAAATCAGCGCATCCATCTGTTTATTTTCATAGAAGTTCCATAATAAGTAACAAAATCAAAACAAGCTGATAAGCATGAATGCTTTCACAGATGCAATATATTAGCAGAATAAGACTTGAATCATTCCCATAGAATTGGAAGTCTATTTACTTGTTCAAGAAAAAGACAAATTATAATTGACAATGTATATAGCACCTATTATTGTGGAAAGTGATGCATGTTAGTTGTCTTTCCAGCTTAGACATGCACTATCTATCTCAGAGAACTGAGTCGTGTCCAGGCTGTAAGAACATAGCAAAGGAAATAACACAGAATAATATCATAAAAAGCAGAAGCACTATAATGATGACACTCACCATGCACACTTTAGAGAGAGAGAGAGAGAGAGAGAGAGTCCACATCCATGGATACCATCACCAGCTTTTGAAAACCGAAAATACACTAGCACATGCACAAATATAACTAACACTTAATACATTAGTACATGCCACAATACAATCATCATGACTTTGGAACAGGAGGCAATTTTTCCATGGATAACCATCACGAGTAATCCACAAAATATGTTCTACATTAGCCCAAAGACAAATTTATCCTTAAAATTTTCAGTTTAACCTAAAGATCTGCCAAAACTAGCCCAAGCTTAGTTCAACACTCACTAAGAGATGAATTTTTATAAGAAATATCCATACTAGGATGCGGCACAATAAACTCAGCATTTCATAAATAAGATGTCAGTGAACGACCTCGTACATATTCTCTCAAACCATGGAATTTTTAAGTTCACCATGGCCAGTTTGTACCTGCAGCTGACCTAAGCTGTACAGCTTGAGATGAGAATCTGTTTAGGGCCATGGTTTTGATAGGTATATGTAAAAACACTTCTAAAGCATACCAAACATTTCGATGTTCTTCTCTTACATCCTTGCCAACTTAAGTACAATCCTTACCATTGATATATAGGTAATCAAAATATTTCCTTATTCTATTCTCATTTTTCACAGTTTCCTCCAAATTCTTAATACTTTTAATTATCTAATCTTGCTCTACGTGTAGTTGAAAAAATATCTTTAAAAGGTTTCATACTTTCATCATTGTTCAATTCCACAAACAAACCAAAGTTCGATGAGTTTGGATGCCTCTAAGCAATAATGAAATTTAAACACTCTACCAAACTATTAATGCTATGTATGCATACAAAAATTTGGTCTTTGGTTTTCGTTGGTTTTTTCCCCAAATTCTTGGTACTAAAATAGTTAAATTATTTGAACTCTTGCTCTATATGGTCAAAGAGGGTGAGCTTGGGTGCAATGGAAAAATTGCTCCATTTTGACCTGAGTGTCATAAGTTCAAAAACACGAAAACAGCTGCTCTACATACGGGAGTATTGCCACATTTGACCCTCCCCATACCCGCACTAGCCGGAAGCTAGTGCATGAGGCTGCCCTTTGCTCTATGTAAGCAAAAGAAAACAAAAAAAACAAACAAACATCTTAACGGTTTCATATTTGCAACATCGTTCAGTTTCATAAATGAACCATAGTTAATTCATCTGGATGCTTCTAAACCACAATTAAATTAAAACATTGCACCAAACAATTAATACTATGTATGTATACATAAATTAGCTCTTTGATTTTAGATATTTTGGACATTATAGATCATAATATATGGCATGGACAATCAAATTACCTAGCCTTGATTTCAGAGCACTTCGAAGGGCAAGTGCATTGTCGTAGTTTAACCAGGACACTAACTATATCCAGAATAATCAATCATATTGGCTAATAAGGACGTGTAAAATACCAACATGCATACCCATATCAATTAAACAGCATGAGAATAAAGGACTAAAGCCGCATGGAAAAGCATGATCTACAATAAATGACTTAGTTTGTCCAGCTTCTTGATAACCAAACTAAACATTCACAACATCTCAAATTACTAAATGTTTATAAATAAAAAAAAAAAATAAAAAATAAAAATAAAAACATAAAACACAAGATCCATGACCCATGATCTTTTTCTTTTCTGCCTAGGTATAAATTAGTGAAAAAGAGGCATACTAAATTGGTTCAAAATGTACCCAATTAATTTTGTCCAAATTATTTAGCTGCACATTTTTTGGCTAGACAGTGACAGTGATGTCTATCAGAGTGGTGACTGTATGCATGGGAACCGGTTGTACCCAATTTAGCACTTCTTTTTTGACAATTTATCTCCACAGGTTGTTACAGCAAGGGATACTGACTGTTTTATGGTTGAGTTAGGCTGCATCTCATTTTGTTGAATCATCTAGAATGCAGAAAGAAAAGAACGCAACCACCAGGACTCACCAAATTATTCCACCTTGCCTAGACACATACATGCAAAGGACTCTGCAGTAAAGCATTTTCCACCTCCGTACATAATTAATTTGGTTTCGCAATATAGCCAGCCTATGTTCACAGACAATCACAGCTAAAATGGAAAATATGGAGACTACAGCAACAAAATTGAAAACAAGTAGATCAGGGCATAACATAAAGGTCTCAATGGCATAGATGGTATCTAAATCCAACTTTATACTGTGTTTGGTTGCAGGATAATCCTAGAATTGAGGTAAATTATCCCATTATCCCAGCACATGCACTTTTAGGGTTTATTCCGGTCAATGCATTTTAACCCATTATACAGGGTTAACTTTATTTTCTTGGAGAGGAGGGAGGGAGGGTTCAAATAACAGTAACCTGATAAAAGGATGAAAGTTACTTCTCTCTCCTATCCCACTTTTCCCAATTGACCCCACAAACTCCAACCAAACAGCATTTTTTACTACTCCCCGGGCGATTGCAGAATCTTGGTGTGTTACAAGGATCAAGGATGATACCCTGCTTTTTCCTATTCTCCAACCAAAGAGAGCCTTTATAATAAAGGGTAACTTATTCATATTACTCTCATAAATAATTATTTATTTCTATAATGTTTTACAGACTCTTACCCTCATATGTGTATATTTTGAAAGCTTAATTAGGAATGCTTCTATAAACTATGGATTTCCAAAGGTCCAAATGCCGATGACTTCTAGATATTCCACCACTACCAAATCTTCACTCAAGTTGAATGTTGACCCAGGATCTGCCATACTAGCCCGTACCATGCCATACCATACTGATAACCTATCGGTACAATACCGAGGTTTGGTTCAGTATATGAGCCAAAATAATCTATACCGGTCTGAACCAAGTGGAACCATCTCATACAACCCAGTTTCCAACAGTAGGAGGCGAGAAACAGTGTTAGAAGCTTGTTTCGATACAAGATGCATACCATACCGTACCACACCAATACAGTCCCTCGGTACCAGTTTTGTAGACCGTGGTTGGACCAGCTTATCTTTATACACCTATTCATCATACTAAAGCCTTGAAAGGCAGCAAAAAAGAGTATGCATACGATTATTAATTGTCTTGGTGCAAGTGATGGTACACGTATACCTATAATATTATTGTATGAGAAATAAACATTCTGGATGTAATTGTATTTTTTTAAGCCTTGTCAAATTTTTTTCTAGGCTCGGCCTCATATATTTTCTATGCTCAGCATACACCTAACCTTTTCCCCAAACCCTGCAATGGTAGGAGCCTCGTGCATTGGACTACCCCTTTAGCTTCACAGATCCTACTTTTCAAGCAAACACAATTCTTAATTCTTTCATCTTGGAATAACACCCTAAGCAGAAAGAGGATTTGAACCAAGAAAAAGACACAAAAACTTGCCTACCATAAAAAGAAGAAAACCTAGTGAAATCAAAGAAGGCACACCTTTGATTGCCGCAAAGGAGAAACATAAACATTATGAGCAGCAGAAACTTTCTTTGGGGACATATCTGGGAGATTTGGGAAAGAAGACAACTTTGGCGACCCTGGGCCTGCTTAATACAGTAGAAAGACATAAGACCGTGTATCAGAAAACCTTCACGCAGCATGCCAACATGATTAGAATTTAGAATTCATACCGTTAGCACTATTTTTATCTTCTGTGACATCTCTAGCAGGGGCTAGTTCCACCAACAAAGGCTTGACTGTTGGAATAAATATTTCATTGTAAAAGGTAATAATATCAACATGCTCCTGCACCATTCTCTGTCCGGAGATAACATCAGTTTCAAGGCTGACAAGAAAGAAGTTGGTTAAACTAGTAAGATCAGAAACATTACCCCATTATGATTTGCTGATAGCCAATTAACAAAGATGCTCTGGAAAACTTGAGGTTTACATTGTGGTTGCTTTCTATAATTGTTGACAATATTCTTGAAGGTCAAACCTAGTTGCAAAACCTGCCAGAAACAATGTGAGTGAGAAATCACTGATTGTAATGATCAGATACAAACAACAGTTACATAAGCATTGATATGGATAATACCTTAGCAACTCCGTAGAAGCTGCATAGGATGAGTTGGTCAATATGTCGGTTGAAAAAAAGAGCTGTCCTTTGATACAGAATTTGTTGGATAAGACAGTACACACACTCTGAAATTTGTTGAGACGGTTGTAGCCTTTCAGACAAACTTCTGATCCTGATAGCAGCTAACTTTAAAATCTACAAAGCACAAAATTGAACTTCAAAATTAAAATGCAAACAGATAAAAAAGAAAATATACCCAAGGACAGTCCACTAGATTTTACCTTACTAAAGAAAACTTTAATCCCTGTCTCAGCACATGTTTCCCCTTCTCCTGTAGGACTAGGCTGTGATGGACTGCAAATAAGAGTCAAATGTAAAAATCTCAGTGAAGAAATAAATATCATTAAGTTCCAAAATACAAAAAGGAACATTCCCAAAAGAAAACCAAACCTTGCAAATGTGGACTGAAGAGGCAGTAACTTCGACCTGAGGCAGTTAAAAGTCAATAGACGTTCCTTGCCAGGTGATGTAAACGGAGAATGCTCTATGCGCATCCTTTTAGGTGATCGGGCATCACCATTCTGATCTGCAACAAGGATAACACATTTAATACAGAATGCATTAGATATTCAGCAAAGCTAGGGGCAAAAAATAAATAAATAAAGGTGTCAAGAGAGAACATCTTATTCATTGCATGTCCCCTTGGTACCATCCACTATGTCAACTTGCCTATGAGTAGCAACATCACCATCTTCGGTCTTTTGCGCAACAAAAATCATCCAATACTCACAGCCCACCATTGCTGGCTTGTATACTTAAGCATCACTCTAGATCATTCTTTCGACATTCTCCCTTCACCACCTCAGATAGATTTTAGTGCAGCCAATTGAACTGATAGCTTGTAGGCTGGGCTTCACTAAGATTTAAGAGCCCGAAAGCATATTAGCAGATTTTAGGGAATAACTATCTAATGAGCTTCCTTATGTTAAGGTTATTTTAGAAGATAACATCGCAAAACTTTCCTTGACCCTTTTTTGTTTCTTTAGCAACACTCGAGAAATTTGAGAGATCAAATGTAACCTTTTTGACATTTTTATCTTTTCTTTACTCTTAGCCCTTGGTAGTAGCGTTCGCCGAACCGTCCCGAATCAAATGATTTAGGACGTTCTAAGCCATACCAGCTGTAGACCAAGATAGTTTGGCCGGCCAAATCAGAACACCGGATGGGGGAGACGGAAAAAGAGAGAAAGAGAGGAAGAGAGAGAGAGAGAGAGAGGGAAAGGAAAGAGGGGACGATGCTGCTGTCGGAGGGTCGGCGGTGACCCGCCGAGGCCGCAAAGGGCGGTGGAGGCTCCATGGCTCTATGCCGTCTGATAGGGTGTTTAATCGAGAGAGATAGAAAGAGAGAAGGAGAGCAAGGGTACTGGAGGAAGGCACAGCCAGCGAAGAAGCCGCCAGGTAGCCACCATGGCCATCGAACAATGGAAAAGGCAATGCGCAAAGCCACGGTCATGGAACAGGGGCGACTTCCCCGTTCAATTCATTATAGTTTTTTAAAATGAAGATGAATAGTGAAGCCGACAAACCCATCGTTGGCTTCGCTGTTTCGGGATTTTTTTTAAAAAAATCAAAAAAACAATGAAGCCAACAAATCCATTGCTGGTTTCACTATGGTCCGAGTTCCCTAAAAAAAGCTGCAAGCTGCAATTCCACTGTCTGGCGGCCATGCCGGCCGCTCCGCCGGCTTTTTCTCCCTTCTTTTCTTTCCCTCCCCCCCCTCTACCTCTCTCTCTCTCTCAACCGTGATTTGGCGAAGGAAGCAAAGGCTTTGGCAGCCCTCCAAGCATGCCCACAGCCCGCCTTTGACCACCTCCCCATTACTAAGTTCGTGGACCTTGCTTGGTAGTCTTTCCTAGTAAGCCATTTTGGTTCTCTATCCCAGAAGAGGAGAGGTAGCTAAAACTTATGCAAATCTGGATTCTAAATAAAGTTTTATTCGAGTTCCATTTATCACATCTTTCTTTTATATCAAACTTCATTTCCTCTTTCTTCTCCTTTTTCCAGCCCTTCCCCCACCCCCCCCCCCCCCCACCCCCCACCATAAATTTATATGCTGGTTTGTTGTTAAATGATTATCTACCACACTTTAGTCCCTGTAAAACACTTGTCAATCATAAAAGCCACCCTTTTAACTCAAGTTCTATTCTAATCCCCCATAGTCCCTAATGAAACCTGGAAACAATTCCCCAGCTGTAGATGCACCAAAATCTGTCTGCAGGACACATTTCTAGAAGGAAGACCTACAACTCTATAATTTAAATTGTGCATAGCTATTATTAGCTTTTTGCCCTAACAAAATATTGCACTCACTCCACTCACTCCTTATGTCTCAATCTGTGACAACAACAGACAGCACCAATAAGGTGCCAGGACCTCTTCAATCTTATTTTGAGGAGAAACTGCTAACCAAAATTTATATGATAAAGTGTTGTTTACAGAAATTGAAATTTCGTTATTGATACAGCTAACCAGAATTTATATGATAAGGTTTCCTAAATCTAGGCTATGCAGGACTGCAATGACAAAAAAGATTGACATAGAAATTCTTGACTTAATATAGCAATAGAGCAGCAATGTTTCAGAATTAAATGTAGCATGCTTTAAAAATTTAGCATCATAAGAATACAACTACCGATCCCTTGGCCTTTAGAAATTGCAAAGAAATGGCATGCATGGATAACATGTAACTATTGTTAAGAAAGGTTCACAGCAAGTTAACAAAGCTGCACCTTAAAACCCCACAAATTTTAACAACAAACATGTACTGTTGTCTTCATAAGATGTATGAACTCATGCACATGGTAGAGATTTGTATTTCGTGTCTGATAAAAGAAGCAAATGATTTTCACATTTGTAAAATTTTTATTATAAATATCACACTTGAGAAAGCCATCTGAATAGGTTCTTCGAAAGCCTGTAATGATGTTGGATCCACTATTAACTACCATTGTCTCAAACAACAGAAACAATGAAGTTTCATCTAAGGATAAAGAAGTGACCTGGCAAAGCGTCAAATTTTTGAGAAGACTGGGGTGGCAAGCCTCCGTTTGGCATATTATGTTGCACTGCAATGGCATCGAGGGATGGCATTGGTTCAGCTAATAGCCCCAAACGATTAATTTCTGCAGCAAGAGCTGGCCTTGCTATGATCAAGGAATTATACAGTGATGAACCTTTTTCCCATGCCATGCTTTCTAGAAGACGTTCTTCCAAAGAATTTAAATGTCTTTTCAACTCTCTTGGAAGAGTTTCCTCGTGTCTTACAAAAGTTTCAATTACTTTGCTTAAATCAAATGCTGTTAACCCAGTTACCTCCAAGACAGCAGGAAACATCATAATGACTGTCCTGTGTGTAGCCAAAACTAATTCAGATGAACAAGCTAGCATGCACCGGTGAAATCTCTCATTGGATAACAATGAAGAAAGATTATTGGTTTTCAGTAACTGCGATTCTGCTCTACAAATCGCCTCCAAAATCCTATAGTACAACTTCAGGGCCTCCATTTTTCTCTCCTTTGCCCATGTTCTATCAATCACATCTACACTCTGAATACTCCCAGAAATACATCGTTCTCCAAAAGAATTACTGGAAAAAACTGCTTCCAATATTACATTGGCCCTACGTGTAATTTCATTGGTTACATCCCTGTGACATGATGAAAGAAACTGTTCCAGCTCTGGTGAGGGTTTTGGTGGAAGTGGAGAAATGACATCTCGAAGCCACTTTGCAGTCGTCATGGCAGTGCTCACTGGTGTAACAGGAGCCGGTTTAGAGCTATTAATATAAGTAACACTTAAAGGAGATGTAGGAGAATGAGGAGGAGTAAACAGGGTTGTCATTGTCCTTGCTGGTGAAGCAAATGCATCAAATTTCCACTGCATAAGTGTAAAGAACCATAAATAATTTGCTAGGTAAAAGAATTCAGTTGTGAAGCCATACTTGTACGTTTATGCCAACATACCCTTGTACTGCATGGGCCCATAGCTCCTCCAGATAAGCTCTCAGTACCAAGTAAACTTTCCTCATCATTAACAAACATGCGTTCATCAAACTCACATTTATTATTAACTGCATCATCATAATCTTTCTCTAAAATAAGCATACTTGATTGCAATGACTTTCCCTCTAGTAGATCCTCAAAATATGTCAAGCCATCTGTTATAATAAGGATGCCAAATAACTTGTTATAAGACAATAAAGAAAATGTTCACAAACCCAAATGCAATAATAATGACAAAATAAACATGACTTTTAGACCTGTGTTGATGTGATCTAAGTTTTCCGTTTTGCATTCTGAAGCAGGACATGGCTTCTTTTTCAAAATATCTGTGATTAACTTGTTAGTTTTTTCCATCATTCTCTTCAACTCGTCTTCAGAAGTATGATATTTGTCACAAAAGGAAGCAAGAAGGTTCACACCCTTGTCGGATCTCTTAACTGAGCAAAGAGATAAACCACAAATACCAGATCTAACATTTTAGTGCCATTTATGATACTAGAATTCATAAGGGAAATAAAACAACTTTTATGGGCTCAAAATATCATTACCAAAGTAAACTGAATCTTGGATAGCAAAATTTCTCAAGTGTTTGGGTATGTGAAGAACAAGTATGGCCTGTCACACAATCAGCAGATACATCATAGTCTCTTAAATGTAAACTTCATCAGTGCTTACTGATTGTGATAATATGATAATGCACAAAAGCATGCTTCATTGGAAATAAACAAGAAAATGGAGAAAGAAAATCCAGAATAATTGAATCATGAAGAGGAAAAACCAACCAGTATCGACACTAATCCATTTGTACACGTCACCAGATTAAAATGGCCAACTGAATGGATACGCAGTGCTAGGAACAGCAACCATCCAAAACAATGACAGTCTGAGACATACTGTGCACTTCTAGAATCTTCAGGTTGTCGAGCATTGTTCATGTCCTTCAGCAAGAAGAATTCTTTATATGCCTTAATGTAGAACCTGGTATTACCGTGTCATGGTCATAAGCTAAAGCTGTCATGACTTCCATGGGAACAAATGATTGAATTAAGAACAAAAACCACAAGCAACTTTGCTTACTGACTACACAAACAATATATAAACAAGACCAGTCATAATTGGCAAGTATAAATATCAAAGATGGCTCATTAAATATGAAAAGCATGACGGATGAAGTATTGTGATCAAATTGCTTCTTAAATAAATATATCAGGTAGATAAATGCTCTCCAAATTCAAGGACCCAGAGCAGCATTTTTATGAAGACATTGGTGTTAGATGTAGGAAAATTAGAATTCAGAAGTCCAAGAGTTGATATTTCTAGCAAATTCATGAGTTATTGGCAAGTACAACAAGATCATCAGACTATCCCATGCTCATCCTACAGAATTATCTTCAGAATGATATTCCTAGTGAGCTGACACTCTTTCCACCTTTTTAAAAAATTAAAAAAAAACAAGTAACGGGGAAAGCCTAACCCAGATTGATTTTACCCACTTATTTTCCATTCCATATCATAATCTAACAGTTAATGTGGTGAAGGTTCAAACCAGTAGCTGCGAGAGATAAAAAAATCTTGTTGAAGGCACAACTTTACCTGCTCAGATCCATCAACTGCGCCACATTTTCCTGTAACTCCTTCAACTGCTTATCAAATGTCAAAAGCACAAATTAGTTTAATATAATAAATATTTAAATTACACTATGTTCCCACCAATTTCTTACCTCGAGCCTCTTCTCCCAGTCAGAACCGTAGAGTCCACTAAGAATACGGCCAACCTTGAGAGATAACTGTGGCACCTCTTTGAAGAAAACTACAACACTACATTGCAAAAAAATGCACGCAATAAATCAAAAAAGATCAAACAGACGCCATGATATATTCAACAAGAGAAGAAGGAAACGAACAGGACGACTCACTTAAGTTTAGCGGCTTTCAAGATTTGGCATAGTGTAATCCTGCCTCCCTCTTTCTCCTCCTTCACCTCTCCCATGCCCAGTCTGGTCACGCAGTAAAGAACAAATGCCGACCAGTACCTCTCCGTCTCCTCCAGCTAAAAAGATTTCGTCTTTAGACCATTAACAAAAAGAATTAAATAAAGAGAAAAAGAAAGTAATTAAAAATTCACCGGTCTGTTTCCAATCGCTGACATATTCGCCAAGAGCTTCTTGATTTCTTTAAACGCGGCCATCGCTTGCCTCTCCTTGCTCTGACCAAGAGCCAATTCCTTCAACTCACGCCAGATCGCCATCTCAGATCACATGCACTAAGAAAAGAAGAAAAACAAAAACAGAAAAGAAAATAAACAGATCAAAGAAAATAACAAGAACAAAACCTTGCAAAGATGAGCGAATCGAGCTTCTGTCTGTCCGCCGCCATCAACCGTACTCGAAGAAGCCGGACGCTTCGAGGCCTCCTCATCCATCGAACCAGGACCCATCGACTCAAGCCGCTGCCTTTACGAACCCTAATCGATCTACCAACCGAAAAGCACCAAAGATTTCGAAGGACGGAGCTGGGGAGATGGATCCAAGAAGATGCCGCAACGGATCTCAACCAGATCTCTACGGTACCCTTCTCGATCCTCCCGATCCGCGGACGGAAAACAGAAGGAGAGCGCCGGAGAGAGCCGATCTGCCGGTGAATTCGGCGCAGGGGTTGGCGAATCGGATTCTAACGGGCCTAGGTTTTTGGAGAGATCGGGAGGACGTATTCGAAAGCCCCTTCTTCTTCTCTCTATCTCTCTCTTACTCTCTTCCCTCCTCTTTTCTCTTTTTACTATTTTCTGCTTTATCTCCGGACATTTTATATCGGGAGAAATTCCCCGTCGATTTAGCGCGGGAAGGAGGATACCTGGACGTTTATATTGTGTTCAGCCAATTAAAACTTTTTGTGTTTTTAGACGCCATTTATCGCCAAATTGTAACTCCTGAGCGTAAACAAAGCAAGATCGCAGGCATCCGGATACGTTACGAGGCGGTAAAACCGGCGGAAGCTTGGCCGATGCTTTACACCACGTCTCGTATCTCGCGGCTCGCGTCCGTGGGATCTGCAGGTCCTAGCCGTCCGATTGAAAATCAACGGATACGAACGTGACCGGCATGAAGGTGCACGTGGATACTTAATTAACGGCGTGAAGGAATCGGACTCGCATGTGTATGCTTTCCCTCGTACAACCACAAAAATAAGAGAAGCTAATTATCATAAAAGGAAAACTGAAGCGCCAGCCGTTGCCTCACGTTGCATCACATGGTCGAAGGCCCGCCGGGACGGATAATTAATGACTATATTTATTAATTTTTTTAATAATAAATATTTTTATTTTTTTAATATTTTATTTATTTATTTATTATATTTTTATTATTTTATAAAATAATAATTTATTTTTTTATTTATATAATTATTTAGAAGATTCATGAGAGGTAGCGGCGAGGAAAGCAGAAGAAAATATATTGGAAGAGCCTCTCATCTTATAGTTTAAAAGTGTTATCTATAAGAGTTTTAAAAAAATTGCTATCATACTTGCACTTTCATTAGATTATTTAATAAATATAAAAATTTAAATAAAATAAAAAAAATTTATTAAAAAATATTTAAAAAATTTTAAATCTAATTTTTTTCTCGGGTTTGCAAGATCACGGTCCAAAAAAAAAGTCATCATTTAAGAAAGAATTTATACTTTTATCTGATTTTAAAAAAATATTGATATAGTAAGATAGTAAATAAAAAATAAAGAAAAAAGAAATTAAAATTAATTCATCATTTGATAGGTTTCGAATCAAAAAAAAAATTATCACTCACTTTTCCTCAGTTCCTTACTTGTCGAATACTCAGAACACCATCATTCTCAATTTTTTATATTATTCAAAAAAATTAACTAAATATCAAAAAAATAATAATTAAAAAATTTAAAAAAATATTTAGAAAAGATACCTTTCTTTCGAAGAACAGAAGGGCTCGATTCCATTGCCCATCCTCTTGCTCATTCATGGTACCCTAGCCACCATTCTTTCAGCCAAAGGAGATAAAAATTCGAAAGAAGGAGCAAGAGGAATGGAAAGCGACATACTTCATCATTAGTATCTTATAAACTTTCGAAAGTTATTTAATGTAGATATTTGACTTTCAAATCAACAGAGTATCATATTCTATTGATGGATAATTTATTAGATTTGATCTAATATAATTCGATAAATTGATTCAGATCTTCAAATATATTATTTTAAAAAAATATTATTATTATTATTAAAAAAATAAATTAGTATGTTATTATTTTTAAAATTAAAAAATAATATATTATATTTGTTGGTGTAGAATCTGATTAACGCCGGATCGAGTTGGAGTTGGAGAAGAAGAGGTCACCGTCGGTAACCTGCAAAATAAAGTCTCGTCCGGAGTCGGTGGTGGTAGCTCTGGCAAGATCCTCCGACAATCAAGTCAGCTTTTTTGGCCAACAGAAATGGAGTGCTCAAATAAGAATTCAACAGAATTTTGGGAAAGAGAAGAGAGCTTAAAGAAAACGTATCTGGAGGGTCCCTTTTATAAGCAGAATCCAAAGTAGATTAATAGTGACGGTCGTAACCGTTCGATAGTGGACAACTCGGAGCCACGTGAAGTTTGTTACGGAGAGAGGTGTCCATTGTCATGATGTGGTCGTTCATTGAGATTTAATAGTCGAAGTTCGGAAGAAGCAGGCATTGGTTGGTGAAGAGCTTTGACATACATCAATTTTAGAGAAGTTCGGACTCCTAAAGGAAACTTGACTGAAAGAAAAATTTGGAAGGAGTTCGGCTTCTAGAGGAACTTGACTGAAGAAAAAATTCGAAAGAAGTTCGACTCCTGAAGGAATCCGACTGAAGGAGAAATCCAAAAAGAGTTTGACTCCTGGAGGAATCCGACTGAAGGAGAAATTCGGAAGGAGTTCGGCTGATGGAGAAGTTCGATGAAGAAGTCCGAAAGGAGTTCGGCTCTTGGAGAATTCGACTGAAGAAGAAATTTGGGAAGGAGTTTGGCTCCTGAAGGAATCCGACTAAAGGAAAAATCCGGAAGGAGTTCGGCTGATAGAGAAATCCGACCGAAGAAAAAGTCTGAAAGGAGTTCGGCTCCTAGAGGAATCCGACTGATGGAGAAATCCGTAAGAAGTTCGGCTGATGGAGAAATCCGATTGAAGGAGAAGTCCGAAAGAAGTTTGGCTGCTGGAGGAATCCAACTGAAGGAGAAATTCAGAAGAAGTTTGGCTAATGGAGAAATCCGACTGAATGAGAAGTCCGAAAGAAGTTCGGTTGATGAAGGAATTCGATTGAAGAAGAAATTTGGAAGGAGTTCGGCTCTTGAAAAAATCCGACTGAAGGAGAGGTCCGAAAAGAGTTCGGCTATTGGAGGAGTTCAGTCATTGAAGGAATCGACTAGGGCTTGGCCACTGAAAGAGTTTGGCTGGGGTTCGACTGCTGGAGGAGTTTGACTAGGGTTCGATCGCTGAGGAGTTCGGCTGGCTGAAGAAGTTCAGCAAAGGTTCGACTGTTGGAGGAGTTCGGCAAGGGTCCGACCGCTGAAGGAAAATTTTCGATCGAAGCTCTTCCATGATTACCAATTGCATTAGACTAAGCATCAGACTGGACTTCAGCGAAAGCAAAATTTATCCCCAATAATATTTTTAAAATAATAATAAATTAGTATTTTTAAAAAATATTATTACTTTTATAATATTTTATTTTTTAAAAATAATATTTAAAAAAATACTATTTTCGTCTCTTATCCCTCTCCTACATTTATTTTTAAAATATTTTTTTTATTTTTAAAATACTACCACTTATTATTATTTAAAAATAATATTTTAAATTATTATTAATAATAAAATAATAATATTTTTTTCTCAAATTTTTTTCTTTTCTTTTTTTCTTCACCCATCCTCCCAACCTCCCTTCCCTTCCTCCCATCGCCTCCCCCATCACCCCCCCCTCGCCCCACCGCGTAAGGTCCAAATCATGGCTGTCCGTGCAATATCATCATCCGCATGACCACTAAACCTCCTCCCCTCCACTCCCTTGGCTCCGGCACCACCAACCTCCCTCCCATCCCCTCCCCTGGCTCCGGCACCACCACCCCACCTCGCCTCCCTTTTCCGACTCTCGGTGCCTTTCATGCCTCCCCCACCCTACACGACCGCCCCTCGCAGGGACCCCCATAATTTGATGCCTAGGTCACAGCTGTTCGCACCGTACCTAACTCCACACAACCACCAAACTCCCTACCCTCCTCTCTCCTAACTTCGACACCACCAACCCCCATCCCTCCCCTCTCTTTTTTCTTTTTCCACCTTTTTCTGTGAAGGAAGAAGAATTAGGGAAAGACGGAGAGCCCTGGAGAACAATCGAAGTGCTGAGAAAAGCTGTCCGAAATGATTGTAGAAGATAGGAGGCTTGGTGCGGTCAAAATAGTCAGTTTCACGTAGCACAACTAAAATCTCTCTACTTCCACTGTCGGATCTGATGATCAGGCCGAGGTGGAGCTGGACTTCTCTTGGCCGGAGCATGATGGTGGCAAGGGGGAGGCAAATCTGGCGGCTTGAAAACAAACTTGGCACATGTTGTTAGTAGATCCCCTGAATCACTCGTGTCCAAACCCAAAACCCCTTCGCCGGCCCCTCAGCACCTCCTCTCCCTTCTTCCACTATTGGATCTGGCAATTGGGCCGAGGTGGAGCTGGGCTTCTCATGGCCGGAGCGAGATGATGGCAAGAGAGAGGTGAATCCAACAGCCTGAAAGCAAGCTTAGCACATGTTGTTGATAAATCCCACGAAACAGTCGCACGGAAACCCAAAATCCATTCGTAAAAATTTCTTCCGTAAATACATATATCAAACAAAAAGAACAGTACATGACAAATAAAGATTTATTTTTTTATTTTAATATATATATATATATATATATATATATATATATATATATATATATATATATATATATATATATATGGATTGGATTTTGATTGACCAAATTTTGGTCCATATTCGATCGAATATTCAACTATCGGATCAGGACGCATCTGCATGCACGCGCTTGAAAAGAAATGCCGGCTGAAAAAAACAAGCACGTGTCTGAAAAAAATTCAAAAAAATAAAAACTATCTAAAAAAATTCAGAACTTGAAAAAGAAAATATTAAATTATAAGTGCTTTAAATATTTTTTTTTAATATAATTTTTTTTAAAAAAATTAAAAAAACTACCTAAATTTTTTTTTAAAAAAATATTTTTTTTTAAAAATAATTTTTTAAAATTTTTTTAAATAATAATTTATTTTTTAAATTTTTTTTAATATTTTTTCAACCAATACATCTTTTCATATGGATGTGCATGAATACATGTTTGATCCAACAATCAAAAATTCGATCAAAATTAAAATTCGATCAATAAAAGATCAATTCATCTATATATATATATATATATATATATATACCTTTATTTTGTTTTTAGAGTGCACAGATGAAGCCACCTGCACCTCGTCATCGATACATTGGTAGTGCAGCTTGAGCTCGCCGCACCGCCAATCTGTCGGTGCGGCATTTGTCGGGTTGCTATTCCTCCCAGAAAGAGAGAGCGTGTGTTAGGTTACCACCACCCCACATCATGTCCTGCAAGGAGCTCTGCCGGGGAAAAGTTATATAGAGGGGCCCAACATCCTGCAAGTATTCATCGTCACCATCCCGTCCTCCAAGTGCATAATTACTTTAATAATAATCCTGCCGAGACCAATTCAAAAAATACGGAAGAAAATACTCCGTGGCTAGCTAGGGATACCTGACCATTATGGCATTCTCAAATCGACACATTTCAATTTCATGGACCCTCCTCCGTTCCATTCAAACTTTTCAAATCAAAGCGCATGTAGTTAGATACAATACATAGAGTTATTCGGCCAGAATTTAGCATCACAGGACATTTTACTCGAATGAGTGAAAATAACATTACAGACTCAAAAACCTTTTTAACACGACAGGGATTCATGTTCTTACAAGCTCAAAGAGAATCCAGAGGACAAGTCTTAGCATATAACAAGTCGACATATTACCTGGATGGATATAAAGTTCCAGTGTTCTAAACATCAATAACACATGCGTTATGGCTCCAACAGGGTTGCATGACCTCATACTCAATTCTGCACAAGCATCTCTAGCAATTGTTCCTATTGATAATCCCTTCCAGGCATGTCTCTCCCTTGATGAGCAGAAGTGCCTCCTTGATAAGGAGGTCCGCCCTGCTGATAGTTAGGGCCGCCTCCCTGATAAGTAGGTCCAGCCTGCGGGTAACCGGAGCCACCCCCTTGATATGTTTGACCCCCTCCCTGATAGCCAGGGCCCCCTCCCTGATAACCAGGGCTGCCTCCTTGATAACCTGGGCCGCCTCCCTGATAACTAGGGGATCCTGGCACCCCACCCCCAGGGTTACCCCCCTGATACCCATGGACGCCTCCTTGATAACCAGGGCCACCGGGAATTCCACCACCAGGATTGCCTCCTTGATAGCCCTGGCTTCCTTGATAACCAGGTCCACTGCTTGGCACATAGCTGTTCTGAGGGTTAGGAGGCATTTGGCTCTGGTAGTTCTGAGGCATACCGCCCACATTAGGAGGCATGGCATTGTAGCCACGATTAGGTGGAGGCATCTCTCTAGGAGGTAAGTCTCGGGGTGGCATGGCATTTTGTGGTGGAGGTGGCGGCATAGGGTTCTGACCATCCTGGCTTTGGAAGTTCTGATTTGGCATCGGAGGTGCTTCTCTGTTTTGGAAGTTCTGCATATTCTCCCTTCTTCTTTCAAAGTTCCTTGATCTATCAAAATTACGAGGTCTGTCATTGCGCCTAGATCTCTCATTTGCACGAGCATTATTCCGGACCCATTCTTCATGGTACTTTGGGTCATAAGGAACAGCTTTACCCTCTATGAATGGTTCCCCTGCCAAATTAAGGGTGAAAGAATCGACACGTTAGACTCAAGAAAAGCTCTTAAATAAACTCTTCTCGTGTTGCTCATATGCAGTAAAAAAAGCTGACCAAAAAAATGATATGAATCAAACAACATAGCAATCACACCAAGTGGCCTTGACTTGGTTGGTGATGCATTTGACTGCCATGCATCTAGTAACAATTTTAGAAAAGTTTAAATAGCTTAATTTAACTGGAACCATGAAAAATCACAGATACTAGTTTAAATTAATTGGGATTGGACACCTCTTTATTCTCTCGGGTGCTTTGTCCATGTAATGAATTTAGATTTTTTTTTCAAATATTAACTGTCAAACTTCATCTTTACTCGCTGACACAATTATCTTTCAACTTATCTTATGCACCACCCACAAATAACATATGATCCTGCAAACTGCAACTGCTGATATTTGAGTAAAATCCCTTCATGTTTTATTACCTTCTTTTCTTGCAGTAAGGAGAAAAGCACTGAAACAAACGATCGACAAAATTGGAGAGAATTATTACAGATCCAAATAAGCATTTTCCAACGAGTCATCTGCCATCACTAAATACCATCTCTTTCCTCAACAAAGGAACCGTAATTAAGATTTCAAGGAGTGGAGATCCCAAAACTATGTCAAGAAAACTAGAAACTTGGAATATTCATATCAGTTGGTGGGTAAAGCATGTTATAATGATCATTTGCTTCTCCATACCACTGGATCAATTATGAACATTTCTGGTGACTCCAGAAATAGATTTGTCCTCTTCACCTTATTTTTCAATGGAAACATGTCCTTTTCACTTCAAAGCATGTTTTCCTCCTTTCTAGATGGAAACTATTCTGGGCCCTAGTCAATGAATCCCCTGGCAGACAAAGACCAAGCGTGATAGGAAAAAATTAAATTAGCACTTAGAATCCAGAATGAAAACAAATACATGGAGGACACAAGCTAATTAAAGAATTACACATAATTCTCTATTGGATGCTTTCCCCACCCTAACTGTGCAGGTTATGCTTACCAAACCTTAGGAAACAGCTAGTTCAATCATTCAGATCAAATCAAGCGGAATTAATTTTTACACTAATATCAGTCTTTCACATGATCACGCTGTAGCTTTTCTATCCTGAGAAATGAGTTAGTTTTGAAGACGGTTGAGGAATTACGTTTGTACTTCATTGAGTTCGACATCAAAAAAAAAAAATCATCATTGTTTAGTTTTCATTTAATGTAGGTCTGTCCCTACAATATGCTCTGTATCACATCTTCAAGGATCTCACAAGAGGATTTCCTCTTTAAAAAAATAGCGTCAAAATATTTCCAAGATCTATGAGATGATCGATAAAAGATTCTCAACATCATCATGCAAATTTTCTTCCTAGCTAGATCAGTATACACATGTTCGCTTAGTTTCTCATCATGTATCTCATGTATAATTTTAAGATAACTAGAAGCAAGATAAAGATGTGGAAGGCGTCCAAGGTAATGAAGCAATATAGTATTCCATCTCCCTTCCTATTTATGGGGATGGCATAAATGATGGCAGGCTCTGAGATGCGCTTGCATTCTCCATCATCAATCTAATAGACATTGTCAGCACAGAGGTATGCTTGTCAATTGTATGAAGATAATCCAGTGCCAACATATGGGTGCAACGTTATAAAACGAAGATGAAAATAAATCAGAGATAGAGGAACCATGCAAAAGCCCCTTGGTGGGGGGTTGGAGAGGATTGGGTAACTAAAACAACATTCATGGAGAAAAATAATTCAGACTGTTATTCAGCCACTCGATGGCAATGACCTCATCCTACAGATATAGTTGATGGTAGCAATCCTCGAGAATTAACAGAGAACTCATACAAAAATAAAAGCGATGTCACTATCCAACTGTACATTCACATATGTACCCCTAACATAAAACCATAACTAAAATATGGCAAAAGCAAACCTTTCATGGGATGAATGCATCTAAAATTCTAAGCATGATTGTGATAGCATTTTAAGTATATGGGTAGACATTTTATACACAGAACAACAAATCAAAATACAAATATCATTGTATCAAAATCAAGAAATGCATCTGAAGCAACATCACATACTTGAATTCACCACAGAAGCATACACTGTCACGAAAGCAAACTGAGGAACAATACTATCTCCCATTTAAGTGGCATTTCTACAGTTGTTAAATAACGTAGATGCTTGGCATGTAGAAACCCTGGGATTTAGTTTACATTTCTTAAAGCCTCACTTTGTATTCTAGCAAGAATATTTAGGGAAATGACCGATATCTTTGCAATCCACGGTAACTTACACAATATCGATCTCTTTGCTTGGTTTACCCTGCAATGGTTATTCAGATTGTGGTTTGTGCAATGATAAAATTGATATTATAAAATCTTTTTTCCTTTAATTCTCCAACTAATTACCATGCTTTTCCTTTATATGTTCAAAATTAGACATGCCATCAATGCATATGCTTGCACTGTAAGGCATATTGTTCAGCATATTCGTCAAACTAAACGCAAGCCAAAGCAATCATTCTAGCTGGCCATTCACAGGAGGAAAAAAAAACAAGACAAGAATGAGGCAAGTACCATATTTCCATGTACATCAGCCAATCATTTAGACCTTATACTACAAACATACAAGTAACCAGAGTGGATTTAGTATCTATTTAAATAAGAGCACTAATTTAGGTTGAATCTTGGTTGGGCAAGATAATATGGATAGGGATTGCAGCCATTTTCATGTTCAAATATGGCATTCTTCATATAATATTTATCTTTCATGAACAAAAAAATGCATCCATGTCAAATTGACCACAATAACATATTCTTTTACAAAACAAATTGTTTTTTCACATGCTTACCTCCGTAATCTTTGTTCTTAACATCCAAGTAAGAATCAGGAAGAACCCAGCGCACCTTTGGAAGAGCTGTATTACATTTAAAAGCATCAATAGTAAGATTTTCAATAACCCAAAGAAAAACAGAGATAAGCAACTGAGTGCAGCAGACATACGCTTGATCTTGTATGATGTCTCTTCAGAAACCTTGCATCCAAAAGCAAAATAGTGCTTTGTAGACACTGAATATATCGATTTCCTTGCTTCTTCCTCACTGCAGTATGGCATAAATTAACAGACCACGTAGAAGTCAAGAAGAGGCAATGACTAATAAGAGCAGACACGGAAGTTCATTATAGTAAATTATTTCTCCAGTAATAGATTCATACAACACACTTACTCGAACACAACTAGAGCTGATGCATGGGGGAAAAAAGAAGTGGGAAAAGAAAAGGTAACAAGGACCTTTAAAAAAATAAAAGCGTATCAGGTAATAGCAAAACAACTAATTGCAGAAATCAATAACTTTTGCAAATAACAGAGCAATTTCTTATCACAGGCATCGGTGTTATATGGAATGAAAGTAGGAAGCCAACTAATGTCCCGTTCTCCGGCTCCACGAATGCTTCTTTCATTCTAATGTTATTTAATAAACGTTTGCATTAAAAAATATATATACATTAGGATGTGAGAAAGAATTTAAAGCCTGAAGAACTCCACCACGGAAAATAAAAGGAAACAATCTTATTCCCAGAAAGAAAATTACAAAGCACTAGAAGCATGTACTCCAAATCCAGGGCTAGAAGCATCAAAACCATATCTTTAATTTGAAAAAGCCAATCCACCAAATCCTAAGCACAAATTTCCACAAAGCAGATAGGCAAAGAAGCATTTAACAGCATTTATTCCCTTTTCCACGCCAATCGAAGAACAATAAAAGTTACAAAATTCAGCATAAAGAGGAGCGCGAGGGAGAGGGAGGCGGAGAACCCTAACCTTCCGAGGACCTGAGCGAGGGTCTTAATGTAGCTGTCGATGATCTCGTCGCGGGTAAGACTGGGATCGGGGGGTTCCATGACGATGAGCCAGTGCTCGAAGTCGCACCCGTCGAGAAGGATAGTCTCCTTAGGCGGCCGGTTGCTCCAGTTGGGCGAAGGATCGTTGAGCGACGACGTCGAAGGACGGGTCGAGAAGCACCGGACCTCACCGCCGCGGCCGCCATCGACGGGGAGGTGGATGGAGTCGGCCAGAGGGACGAGAAAGCGGAGGCGGAGGAGAGGGGCAGAAGGACGAGCAAAGATGAGAGCTCGGGAGGCGAAGAATCCAGAGGAGAGGACAGGGGAGAGGGTGACCGAGGGGAGCTTCGAGATTAGGGCTCGGCCCGCCATTGGACAAACCCTGACCCGAAGGAGAACCAGGAGGCAGAGAGAAGAGACGAAGGGGAGAAACCCTAGAGGTTGCGGCTGAAGGGGGTTTAAGGAGGTTTTATCTTATGTTTTGCCGGAAACGTCGTTGCCCCTGTTTTGATTTGCACCCAAAAAAACACACTCCAATGGTAGCTGGGATGAATAATATCATTTTCCCAGTGGTGCTGTGAGTTTAGTTTCCTTTTGGAGTATTTTTAATTGGTGTCTGAAACATTGCATCTAGACTCTCGTCTCTGTATTTCGCGTGCGATTCGGCTACAAATTTCATATATCTGTGCTGAAGTCGGGAAATCATGTACCGGCTTTCTAACATTATTTTATGCTTCCCTCGGCTCCTTGCTTATCCCGTGCAGGTTCACTCCGCTAGCCTAAAATCCCCGATTCTTGCGACTGCCGATATTAGTATTATCTTTTGGCTTCTATCTTTATTTATTGATTATTGTAGTTGATTTGATTGCTTTTCTTTGTTTTCTCGCGCGCATAAACCAGAGTTTAATGTTTGCTTTTACAGAGCAAAATGCCCCGCAATGCGGGGAGGTGAAAAAATGAATAAATATAAAAATATTTAAAAAATAAAAAATAATGATATGAATTTTAAATTTTAAATCTAAATTATTGATTAAATGATGATATTTTTTATCAAACATCTTAGGCATGGAAATAAGGTATGGTATATGTAACATAATGCTGGTTAAATTCTGATAAATTAGAAACTGGATTGAATAAAATTTAATATAAAATAAATTACAATTATTAATATACATCATAAGAATGTTTAACTATCAAATATATATTGATAATTTATAAATATTTATGATATAAATTATATTGTATAATTATATAGTTTATTGACTTTTAATTGGACTAATATTACTCATTGTATTTTATGTTTTAATAAGAACAAATTATGATGTAATACATATCATTATACTCCACTTAGCTCTTATTTTAATCTATCTTTCAAACCTATATAGTCTAACATTCTATGGTTCCAAGCCAAGCTCAAAAAGTTCTTAGGGCAGCACCACTCAACCCATATAAAGTACACTTTCACTCTCCATGCAACCATGGAGAAGCCTATAAGTTCTTGAATTCAATCAAAAGAAAAAGAATACCTTGCATGGAATTTTTATATATCCACATCTAAATCAATATAGTACATCAAATCATATATAAAAAAAATAAAAAATAAATTAAAAATATGAATCCCAACAAAAATTTCTCGATCAAAAAAATTAGTCCAACATCCACTAATCTCTATGTATACCCACCATACTGAATAATTACCAATAAATGACAAATAAAGCAAAGCAGAGATACTATTACACCCCTCTCTCTACTGAATCAGGGTATAATAATTGAGTAGAGTTTTACTAGTATCTTATACCACGGTTCATAAGCCACTAGTAGATCCTATTCCGTTATCATAACCTATCATAATTTATAATAATATAATATACATACTAACTCATGTTGTCATGCACTGAATTCAGTACTCAGATCGGCAAGTGATGCCACACACTTCTTAGGATAAAATTCTAAAAAATATGCAAGGCCTCCTCACTGCTCATTGCTTAGTCCCAAGCCCAGTATGCTTTTTTTCTAGATCTGAAAAAAAATACAAAAGAGAGGGTGAGCTTTACGGGCTGAGTAAGTTCAATCATTTTTGAAGGATCAAGCATAAATATTTTTTAAATATATATAATAATTTTTAATAATATGTAACAAGATAATTTTCTTTCAAAAAACATGTCATGCACTAGTAAAAAAAAAAAAATCTTCTCTTACTCTTTGTTGATTATGGCCACAATCAGTCTTGTGATAAGGCCCAAAAGAATCTAATCTCTGAACGAAGAATATCCGATCTGTCGGCATGCTATCAGTGATCATTTTCATTGACTAGGTTCAGAAGAAAAACTAGCTCTAATTCACATGGCTATGATTTATCCCGTGATAAGATAAAAAGATTAGTCCTGAATGAAGAACATCCGATCCATCGACGTGCTATCAGTGATCAGCCTCACTAGCTAGGCCTAGAAGGATTGACTCTGCTAGCGATTAGCCCCGATTGGCTAAATCCAGAAAAAATATATTTCTGATGTGTGGCCAACGATCAGTCCTATTGGTTAGACCTAGATCATAGTCTAACTAGAAAATTTTTCTCATACTTTTGACACCATCAATTTTTCATAAATATAAATACTTATCTTATAGCTATGTCAACATAATTTTCATATATTTCAAAATAGCAATAAAAATTAACTTTTATTTAAAATTTCATGCATGGATGAAAATTTTTAATTTTTATTTAATAGATCATGCTACATGATACAATGAAATCATTTATTTTCTAAAACTATATCATGCAATTACCATATCATGCTTGATCCGATTTTCTAAATCACATATCATAAGAAAATTATCTAATTTTGAACTTCAATAATTTTTAAATAATTAATATATAAAATTTAATTTTTAAATATTTAAATATATATATAAATAATCCAGAGATAAGAAAAAATTTACTGACAATCGAATCCAAAATTCTATGGTCATCTCAAACTAATTTTTAGATTCGATGCTCTTCCGATGTTGAAAGCTCTATCATATTAAATAATTTTAATTAGTTTTTAATTCTAAAAAAAATAAAATAACTAGAAAATCTCTTAATCTAATTCGAATCCAGTCTAGATTGATTCCTAAATTGGATCCATATGACTTGGTTTGACCTAGGTCTAATTGTATTGGGTCCAACCCAATTAAATCTCTTTTCTTTCACGGAACATGGGAGCTCTTGCTCCCCTTGTTCCTAAGTCAGAATGGCAACCACCCCCGCTGGCGACCCTAAATGGTAGTACTCACCCATCAATATCGGCAGATCCTAATGATGCTAACCCTCGACCGCCTGAGCAAGGTCATTCTTCGACGGCTATAGATCCGATGAAAGAAAAAATAGGGGAAAGCTATCTTCACAGAATTTGATGACCATCCCACAAGCAAAGGCATCAAGACATTAAGAAGAAGAAGAGGAAAGAGATCCGGAAGCCATACCTTATCTTCGGCGAGGTATTTGATTCTCTATTCCGACAAAAACCCATGATGGCATCTTGAAAATACTCGACGAAAATCCAATGAAATCTCATGGAGTTTGCTGGCAATCAATCAAGGTTTGAGAGTCTATGCTTAGGGGAGGGATTTGGAGGCTTTATATATATCAATTCTTAGGACTTTCGTCGAAATTCGACGAGCCCTAGGATTCCTATTTTGAGTGGAAAATGGAGAAGGAAGTAGACGGAAGTCTGCCTCCTTGCCTCACATGCCAATCACGTAAGGTCTTAAAGATTTTTTTTTTTTAAATTTGAATTATACACACGTGATTTGGAAAATAACTCTAAAACTTTTACTTATCATTTCATAGCTTCATACACATAACCCTAGAATACATATATATTACATCAACATATGTTGTTTAAACAAAACCAAAATACATAACATAACCCAAAAAGCTCTCCTAACAAGCCCTCATATTCACAATACTCCTCCCAAAAGCTGTTATGATCCAAAAATAAAGAACTCCTCCATCTAGCTGATGTCACCAACCTCTACTAGTATGGATGTGGATGATACAACTTCGATACTAAGCAACGCTACTTTAATCCTATCAATTAAAAAAAATACATAATGAGACTTAAGTCCTAGTGAATGAATAATCCATCTAGTAATAGAGAAAAACAAGAAAGTTCGACTGTGATGCTCATAATAACAAGTATCATATTCTATTGATATGTACTCAAAATATTTAAATTTACTAACAAAAATAAAATCTCATAAAGAATTATTTAAAATAAAACTGCTGGCTATCATCGACTGTCCTATAGTGCACCCCTACCATGGTAGTTGAGTGGAGCATCTGATACTACTGAGCCTCCACGGGCATCCTGGTTTGCAAGGAGATATCGACTGAAATACTGTCGACTAAATCATAGCACACCACTATCATGGATAGTCAAAATCGAATATCTGATGTAACTGAGCCCCCACAGGCATATTGTATCGTAAGAAAGTGCCGGCTGATTTTCATTATTCATAATCGGGTATCATGGCCTGCTATATAGATTGATCACTTTTGTTGACGTAGAATTTGATTGTCGTCGAATTCAACTGGAGTGGAGGTGGACGGGATCATCGTCGGGGACCTACAAAATAAAGTCCTATCCGGAGCTGATGGGGGTGGCTCCGGCAGGACCCTCCGACGATCAAGTCAGCTCTAGCCAACAGAAATGAACTGCTCTGAAATGAGTTCGGCAGAGTTTCAAAAAGGAGAGGAGAGCTTTAAAACCTGGAGCAGATATATCTAGAGGATCCTTTTTATAGACGGAGCTCATAGCGAATTGATGATGATGGCTACAGCTGTCAGATAGCGGATCGCTCGAGATCCGGTGGAGTCAGTCCCAAGAGAGGGCACCATCTGTAGCATCATCTGCAATAGATTGATGGTGACAACCATCGCCGCTTGGTAGCAGATTGCTATCGCCTACAGTAGACTGATGGTGATGGCTGCAGCCATCCGATACTGAGCCACTCAGAGCCGAATGAAGGATTGAAGAGCTTTGACATGTATCCATTTTGGAGAAGTTCGAACTCCCGAAAGGAATATGATTGGAGAGGATCGTCCGAAAAGAATAATAGCTAAAGAAGCTCGAAAGAAGTTCGGCTTCCATAGGCATCCGTCTGAAGGAGAGATCCAGGAATCCAGTCGAAGGAGGTGTCTGGGAGGAGTCCGACACTTGAAGAAGTCCGACCGAGGGGATGTCTGAGAGAAGTCTGGCTCTTGAGGAAGTTCGATCGAGGGGATGTCTGGGAGGCATCCGACTGGAGTTCGGCTACTAAGGAGTTTGACCGCTGAGAAGTTTGAACGTTGAGGAGTTCGACCGAGGCACGATCGCTGAGAAATTAGGCCGAATGAACTCGGCCTCTAAAGAGTTCGACCGACTGAAGGAGTTCGGCTAAGACTCATCCACTGAAGCTCTTCCGTGACTACCAGTTGCACTAGCTCGAGCATCAGACTGGACTTCGACGGAAGTGGAGTTTATCCCCAACAACTTTTATGAGTTGCCTTTTCAAAACAATCACAAATAAATCATAAAATATGGTAATACTGATTCAAAATATTTTTCAAAACCAACACAAATGCTATGCTGTCCAACTAGCTTTGCATATACATACATATATTCATTCTCTTTTTAAATGACATGCCAATGAAAACATTTCCTATTTTTCTTGTTGCATACACATACATAAGTTGTAGAATATGAAGAAACTAATTTGTCTTTCAAAATAGAGCTTCGCATAATAAAATATAATGAAAACCTCCATGGTTAGATGGAAAATCACTCACCTTGCTAGCTATTACACCTCCTTAGTGCTTGACTCTCCCAGCACAGTTCTTGAGTCATCCTCTCTTTCTATAAATTTTATAAACACTGATTAATGCTATGCTTATATGATACATAAACATGAGAATGCATGCTAAACTTGGTTATGCCTATCCTTGAACTTTTCCCATCTTCTACTTTATTTAAATTCTATTTTGCCCTATTTTCAAATTGATTAAATCTCAACATACATCCAGAATTCCAGTAATTTAACTGTATTTCAACATCATAATTTACTTGAAATCCAGCTAAGGAGCTCGGTCGCTGAGGAGTTCGGTCGACTGACGAAGTTTGGCTAAGGCTCGTCCGTTGAAGCTCTTCCATGACTACCGGTTGCGTAGGTTGAGCATCAGACTAAACTTTGACAGAAGCGGAATTTATCCCCAATAATAGTCCTCCCACTCTCAAGTTTGAAATTTGAAGAAAGGGAGTACCAAAATAGGTGACTGTCGAAGTCCTTTTTCGGGCTCTGCACCTATTGAAGTTGAAGCTCGGGAAGATCTCTTCTTCAGCCAAGGTTGAAGTTGATCTCATCTCCGATGGTCAAGATCGGAGGTTGAGCTCCTCAGGGGCAATATTATCCCCTGCAGCCGAGGTTGGCTCGGACCCTCAGGGAAGATCTCATCTCCTACGGTCGGGGTTGGCTCGGGGAAGATCTTATCTTCTTCAGCCAAGATTGCATCGGAGGAAATCTTATCTCCTGCAGCCGAGGTTGGCCCGGACGGTCGAAGGAGATCTTATCTCCTGCAGTTGAGGTTGTCCCAGAGGAGATTTTATCTCCTGCAGTCGAGGTTGATGCAGGCGCTTGGGGGAGATCTTATCTCCTGCAGTCGATGTTGCCTCTGGGGAGATCTTATCTCCTGCCATCGAGGTTGCCTCGAAGGAGATCTTATCTCCTGTAGTCGAGATTGGTCCGGACGCTCGGAGGAGATCTTATCTCTTCAGTCGAGGTTGCTGGAGGAGATCTTATCTCCTCCTGCAGATCTTATCTCTCGAGTTGTAGAGCACTCGGAGGAGATCTTATCTTCTGCCGTCGAGGTTGCCTCGGAAGAGATCTTATCTCCTACAGCCGAGATTGGTCCAGACGCTTGGAGAAGATCTTATCTCCTATAGCCGAGATTACCTCGGAGGAGATTTTATCTTCTGCAGTCGAGGTTGTCTCGGAGGAGATCTTATCTCCTACAGCCGAGATTGATGCGGGCGCTCGGGGGAGATCTTATCTCCTGCCACTGAGATTGCCTCGGAAGAGATCTTATCTTCTGCAGTCGAGGTTGGCCTAGATGCTCGAAGGAGATCTTATCTTCTGTAGTCGAGATTGCTCCGGAGGAGATCTTATCTTCTACAGCTGAGGTTGCCTCTATCTCCAACAATCAAGATTGCCTCAGGAGAGATCTTATCTCCTGCAGTTGAGGTTGATGTGGACGCTCGGAGAAGATCTTATCTTCTGCAGTCGAGATTGCCTCGAAAGAGATCTTATCTCCTATAGTCGAGATTGATGCGGGCGTTCATGAAAGATCTTATCTCCTGCCATCGAGATTGAAGGACTTTGATCGGCTTATGTTAGGATGAGGCTCTTGTCTCGCTCCTAACATGGCCACCATCGACTGCTTCTTCTCTATCACCACATAATTTTTTGCATTAAAGAATAATAATGTGGAAATGAAGCAGCTTTATTAGAGGGAGATTACTGGTAATACATCCTCAGATTTTTTAAATTCCAAGATCGTGGAAGTATCATCCCTTTGAGCTCCTTCAGACGATAAGTACCGGATCGGATGACCTCCACCACTTCATACGAGCCTTCCCAATTAGGAATGAGCTTTTTCTGACTCTGAGATTGAGAGACAGCTGCTCGTCGGAGCACTAAGTCTCCCAACTCTGAACATCTTGCTTTTGACTCTGGAAGTTGTAAGTACCGAGCCACCTTCCATCTGGTAGGCGGCCATTCCGGATGCGGGCTTCCTTCCCTTTTTTCTTCCAGCAGGTCGAGGTTGGACTCTGAGGTCCTGGGAGATTGAGTTGCTCGTTGAAGCCCACGATTCGAGCAGACGGGAGTTTGAGCTCGATCGGGATGACTGCCTCGGTGCCGAAGGCCAAGGCGAAGGGTGTTCTCGCCGGTCGGTACCCTCTGCGTTAGTTCGGTATGCCCAGAGGACGTGGTAGAGTTCGTCCACCCAGGCCCCTTTTGCCCTGTCGAGCCTCGTCTTGAGGCCTTGCAGCAGGGTCCGATTGGTCACTCTCGGCTTCCCCATTGGCCTTGCGGATGAGCCACCGATGTGAAGTGGTGGGAAGACGTTTAGTCCTTCGCAGAACTCGGCATGAACCGGGCTCCAGCGAACTGTCGCCCATTATCGGTTATGAGGAGCTCGGGGCAGACCGAACCGGACAGATCTAGCGTCTTCCAGACGAAGTCCTGCACCTTGGCCTCGGTGATCTTCGCTAGTGGTTCCGCCTCGACCCACTTGGTAAAGTAGTCGATCGCGACCAGGAGGAACTTCCGTTGTCCGGACGCTGTTGGGAAGGGGCCGAGGTATGTCCATCCCCCACTGCGCGAAGGGCCAGGGTGCAGTGAGCGGAGTGAGTTCGGATGCCGGCTGCCTTTGCACGCTGGCGTTCTTCTGGCAGCGGTCACACCTCTTCACGTATTCCGTGGAATCACGAAGTAGGGTCGGCCAGTAGTACCCTTGCCGAAGTAGTCTTTGCGATAGGGATCTGGCTCCCGCGTGACTTCCGCAGAGTCCTTCGTGGACATCCTGTAGCGCGATGCAGGCCTCAGAGGGTCGGAGGCACCTCAGCAACGGGAGGGAGTACGACCTTTTATATAACCTGCCCTCGTACAAGACGTAGCGGGAGGCTTGACTCCTGAGCTTCCGAGCTTCTCTCCGGTCGTGGGGAAAGGACCCCTTCTTCGAGGTAGGCGATCAGCGGATCGATCCAGCTGGGCTCGAAGTCCGTCCGCAGGACGGCCTGAGGTTCCTCGGTGGTCGGGCACTTCAGAGTTTCCAGAAACACCTTCTTTTGGTAGTTCGGCCGGGGCAGAGGTGGCCAACTTGGAGAGGAAGGTCGGCCCTTGTATTTTCCGGTCCTTGGAAATGTGCCGAATGTCGAAGCTGTCGAAGGCCTGGTATTAAGTTCTTCACCTTTCCCGAGGTACATCACCATGCTTTCCTCCCGCGCCTCGTAGCTGCCGCCGACCTGACCGACCACCAACTGGGAATCGCTATAGACTTGAAGCCGACCCACCTTCAATTCCCTGGCTATCTGCAGCCCGGCTATCAGCGCTTCATACTCGGCCCCATTGTTGGTTGTGGGAAACTCGAAGCGCAATGCGTACTCGGTGACGATGACTCCCTCGGGGCTAACCAGGACCAGCCCTGCGCCGGCTCCGCTAGAGTTGGATGAGCCATCCACATGCAGAACCCAGGCGCCTTCAAGAGAAGGTCGGCCCTTTCTTCAGGGAAGCTCGACCGCCACAGCTCGGCTTCGTTGGGGCCTGGTCTCCCTCCGATGATAGTCTCGCTTGATTCAAGCTCGGCTTCAACTGAAATGCGGTGCATTCCAGCACGAAGTCCGCCAGTATCTGAGCCTTGATCGATGGCCTGGGCCGGTAAGTTGATGTCGAACTCCGTGAGCTCGATCGCCCATTTTATGGCGATTCTTCCTGAAGCGTCTGCTCGGTGAGAGACGGCTCTTATTGGTTGGTCCGTGAGGACCGTTATGGTATGCTCCTGAAAGTAAGGTCGGAGCCTCCTGGCTAGCGATTAGAAGACAGTAAAGTTAGTTTTTCTAACTTGGAGTACCTGGTCTCCGCGTCCCTCAAGGCTCGGCTCACGTAGTAGACTGGTTGTTGCGCCTTCGCATCTTCCCTGACCAGGACAGCCGCCAGGGCCATTGGAGAGACAGCTAGGTATAGGAGCAGCCCTTCTCCAGGTTCGGGCTTTGCCAGCAGTGGGAGGCGCGCCGAGGTAGTTTTTAAGCTCCTCGAATGCCTGTTTGCACTCCGCTGTCCAGCAAGAAGTTCTTCGGTCGCCTGAGGAACCTGGAAGAAAGGCAGGCACATCGCTCGGCCGACCTTGAGACAAAGCGGTTTAGGGACGCCACCTTTTCCCAGAGCCAGGCGCTGAACTTTCCTTAATTCATTTTCGGAAGCAGTCATCTCCTGGATGGCTCGGATTTTCTCGGGATTTGCCTCGATTCCGCGTCTCGACACCATGAATCCTAAAAATTTTCCGGAGGTCACGCCGAAGGCGCATTTGGTCGGGTTCAACTTCATCTTGTGCCTCCTAAGCGCACCGAAAGGTTCTCTTCAAGGTCGGCGAGGTGGTCTGTCGAGGCTCGGCTTTTGACCAGCATGTCGTCCACGTACACCTCCATGTTGCGGCCGATCTGCCCCTTGAAGACCTTATTGACCAAGCGCTGGTAGGTGGCCTCCTGCATTCTTGAGTCCAAAAGGCATGACCCTGTAACAATAGAGACCTCGGTCAGTAATAAAGGTGGTCTTTCTCTTCATCCTCGGGCGCCATGCGTATCTGGTTATAACCAGAAAATGCATCCATAAAAGGTGAGGAGCTCGTGGCCCGAGGTTGCGTCCACCAGCTGATCGATCCTCGGCAGGGGGTAGCTGTCCTTTGGGCAGGCTTTGTTCAGCTTCTTGAAGTCGACGCACATCCTCCATTTGTTGTTTGCTTTTTTGACGAGGACCACGTTCGAGACCCAGGTCGGATAGTTGACCTCCCGGATGAGTCCAGACTTTGAGGAGCTTATCCTACTTCTTCGGCTGACCGCCTTTCTGTCTTCTCTGGGGCTTGGTGGCGCATTTTTTCTCTTATCGGGTCGGTGCCTTCGGATCGATGGCCAGCCGATGTTCCATGACATCGGACGTCGATCCCTGGCATGTCCGCTGGGGTCCAGGCGAAGACGTCTGCATATTCCTTCTGAGGAAAGCGACGAGCTGTCCCTTGAACCTCGGCCGCCAAGTTGGAGCCGATCCTGCACCTCATGCCCCGGAGTTTCCATCATTTAAGGACACAGGAGACGAGGTCTTCCGCAGGCTCGCCCCGTTCCTCAGTGAGGTCGTCGCGGACGTCCAGTCCGTCAACAAGGATAAGGGTCGGGCCGGTCTCCCTTATGCAGGGCGATTGAGTAGCAGTACTTTGCCAGGAGCCTGGTCTCCTCTGACCTCGCCGACCCCATGGACTCGTCGGAAAACTTCATCTTTAAGTAGTAGGTTGACACTACCGTTCAAAGTAGCGCATTTAGGACCTGGATCGCCCAAGGATTGCATTATAGGCGGACGGGGTCCTCACGACTAGAAAAGTCGATCCGCGCCTTGGCCGATTTTGGGGATGTTGGCCCCGCCGTCACCAGCCAAAGTTATTATGCCTTCGACTGGAACGGCGTTGCCGGCAAATCCCTACCAGGTGGAGAATTTACAGGTCCTAAGCGGTCGTCAGGTAGGGACATTTTTAAGAAGGCATCGTAAAACAATATGTCCGCCGAACTTTCATTATCCACCAAAATGCGGCGTACATCATAAGTCAGCGATATTTAAAGAAATTACAACCACGTCATTGTGCGGAAAATTGGATCCCCTGGACCGTCCTCTCGGTGAAGGTCACATGGGCTCCGAGGATCCTCTGCCTCTTCACCGATCCCTCGGATTCGCTGGTCTTTCCCTTGCTGCGGTCCCCCCGAGATGGTGTTAATGACGCCAAGAGACGGCGGTCGATCCTTCGATTGGCTTCTCCCATTCGGCGGTAATGCCCTCGGCCGATCTTCCTTGCTCTTTAGGATCGTCTTCGCAGGAATCGGCCAAGTCTGCCCTCGCCTGACCGAGCTCCTTCGATTCTCGTCCTGGAGCTGGATGCACTCCTCGGTGTCGTGACCGTGGTCACGGATGGATAAAGGCAGAACTTGTTGGGATTTGCGTTTTGCTGGGATGGGAACGCATCCTCTCCGGCCTCGGAAAGTTATTCCCTTGATCTCCATCAGCACTTGAGCCTTCGGGAGCGTTGAGGGGGGCGTAGTTGTGAAAATCTTCGTCGGAGGGGAGAACCTTGGCGCGGACGCTGAGGGGAACCTCGGCGCCGGGGGGAACCTCGGCGTGCCCTTCCGTCGGGGCTTCCCCACCTTAGGATCCTGAGGTGAGAGTTCGGGCTCGCCCTGCGACCTAAGGAAGGAGTTCCGGGAATGCGGCCGAGCTTCGGTCCGCTTCCCTTTCCTTCGGCAGGCCTTCCCGCTCTGCCCATCGATTCGTCGCTTGTCGCTGAGCTTCATCATCCTTGGCCTTGAAAGGCCTCCTCTGCCCGGGCATAGCTTTCGGCCCGAGCTAGCATGTCAGCAAAATTCCCTGGGATATTTCTTTTCCAGGGAGAACAACAAGTCGTTCTTCTGAAGGCCGCCCTTGAGGGCGGCCATAGCATGACTGATTGGTCCAGGATTTCGGACTTCCAGCGCGGCAGCGTTAAACCGGGTGACGTAAGCCCGGATGGGTTCCCCCTCCTTCTGCCTGATGGCCAACAAAGGAATCCGAGCCTCGGTGCGCGATGCCGACTGCTGACGAAGTGGGCCGCGAATTGTTGACTCATTTGGTCAAACGATAGGATGGTGCCTCGGCTTAAGCGCCGAGTACCAAGTTCCTAGACCGCTTTCCCTTGAGGGTAGAAGGGAAAGCCCGGCACAAAGATGGCATCAGGACGCGCCATGGAGCAACATCGTCGTCCTGAAAGGCCTTCCAAATGGTCGACCGGGATCGGTGGTCCCATCGTAGCTTCTCAAAATGCGGAGAGCTTGAAGTTCGACGGGTACCTGTTCCTGCATAATTTTCTGTGAAAAAAGGAGGAGTCAGTGCAAATATCGTTACCGCGGTGAGGAAGGGAGTATGACGAAGTTCTTCTATGCGTCGTCCTCATCTCCTAAGAGCCTTTGATCCAGGAAGATCTTCGCGATCTCTAATCCTCCAAGGTCTTTCTCGCGGAATGGGTGCGAAGCTTCTCCCTGGGTTCGAGCCGCGGTCCGAGCAGGGGCTCTTTGCCGGCTGCCCTTTGCCTCCCCCTTCTGGATATCGGAAGGTCGGGTAGCCCACAGTCGGTCGCTCCTGGATCGGGCCACATAGCTCCTGGAGAATCCTGTGCCGGTTGAGCTGGTGTCGGGGCCTCGCGAATGCGTGGCTTGCATCGCCTTGCACCTACCTCCGTGAGATCTACAAACCTGCTGGATGAGCAGGTTGAACCGCTCCGCATCCACCGCGAGCTACGGATGGAATCTGGGTTGTCGGGGACTGGAGCGGGAGCGGACGGACCCGAACGGGATCGGGATCGCGGAGGCTGCATCGATCGTCCGGGTCGAGGCTCTTCTGGGGGCATATTTTTTCTCGAAAAAAAAATTCTAGAGAGAAAAAAGGGAGATCTTTAGAGAGGAGAGAGAGAAGATCGTCGCCTGAGCACTCCTTTAAGAACAAGGAGAACCTCGAAGGTTCAGAGGGTCCCTTCCTTCTAGCGCCAATCTGTTGGATGCAGAAATCTGGTTGTCGTTGGATCTAGCCTGCAAGTCGAGGCCGACTGGGTCGCCGCCGGGGACCTGCAAAATAAAGTTCCATCCGGAAGTCGGTGGGGGGTGGCTCCGGTAGGACCCTCCGACGATCAAATCCACTCTGACCAACAGAAATGGAGTGCTCTGAAATGACTTCAACAGAATTTTGAGAAGGAGAGGAGAGCTTAAAAATCTGAAGCAGACGTATCTAGAGGATCCTTTTTATAGGCAGAGCTCGTAGCGGATTGATGATGATGATGGCTGCAGCTATCAGGTAGCGGATCGCTCGAGGTCCGACAGAGTCAGTCTCGAGGGAAGGCACCATCTGCAGCGCCGCCTACAATAGATTGATGGCGATAGCTATCGCCATCTGGTAGCGGATCGCTATCGCCTACAGTGGACTGATGGTGACGATCGTAGCCATCCGATATTGAGCCACTCGGAGCCGAATGGAGGGTTGAAGAGCTTTGACGTGTACCCATTTCGGAGGAGTTCGAACTTTTGAAGGGAATATGGTTGGAGAGGATCGCCCGGGAGGAATAATAGTTGAAGAAGCCTGAAAGGAGTTCGGCTTTCATAGGCGTCTGTCTGAAGGAGGAATCCAGGAATCCGATCGAAGGAGGTGTCTAGGAGGAGTCCGGCTCTTGAAGAAGTCCGATCGAGGGGATGTCTAGGAGGAGTCCAACTCTTGAGGAAGTTTGGTCGAGAGGATGTCTGGTAGATGTCCGACTGAAGTTCGACTGCTGAGGAGTTCGGCCGCTGGAGAGTTCAATCGAGGCATGACTGCTGAGAAATTAGGTCGAATGAGCTCGACCTCTAAAGAGTTCGGTCGGCTGAAGGAGTTTGGCTAAGGCTCATCCTGAGACTATCGGTTGCACCAGCCCGAGCATCAGACTGGACTTCGACGAGAGTGGGGTTTATCCCCAATAACTTTTATGAGTAGCCTTTTCAAAACAGTCACAAATAAATCATAAAATATAGTAATACCGATTCAAAACAGTTTTCAAAACCAACACAAATGCTATGCTATCCAAATAGCTTTGCATATACATACATATATTCATTCTTTTTTTAAATGACATGCCAATGAAAACATTTCCTATTTTTCTTGTTGCATACACATACATAAGTTGTAGAATACGAAGAAATTAATGTCTTTCAAAATAGAGCTTCGCATAATAAAATATAATGAAAACCTCCATGGTTAGATGGAAAATCACTCACCTTGCTAGCTATTATACATCCTTAGTGCTTGACTCTCCCAATGCAGTTCTTGAGTCATCCTCTCTTTCTATAAATTTTATATACACTGATTAATGCTATGCTTATATGATACATAAACATGAGAATGCATGCTAAACTTGGTTATGCCTATTCTTGAACTTTTCCCATCTTCTACTTTATTTAAATTCTGTTTTGCCCTATTTTCAAATTGATTAAATCTCAACATACATCCAGAATTCCAGCAATCTAACTATATTTCAACATCATAATTTACTTTAAATCCAGTTGACATCATTTCTAACTCATTTGCTAAAAATATTCCAAACTGTTTCTATTTTCAAAAACTTCAGCAACAATTCATGCTTTAGTTCAAATTAAACTCCTAACTTGATTCATCAAAACATCTCATCTGATGGCAAATATTCAATGTTTAATTTAAATCTATCTGATGGCAAATATTCAATGTTTAATTTAAATCTATCTCAAGGATTAAAATTATTATCTAAAATGATCAAAACCCTACTGAATTCACAACAAACTTCTTCTTTTTCCCAGATCAGTAGAATTTCAGCAATTCTCCAATTCTAACCTAAAATCGCTTCTTTCTGATTGAATTGTTCTAAGTTTTTAGCTAAGAACAAGGACTTCTACTATCCTTCTCCCTCACCATAAATGCTAATTTAGTTTGAAAGCCTAAATAGTAGCAAAAGAGGTGTATGGCTGATGCTTACAATATAAATAAAATAGTAAACAGTTTGCCATATGGCTTGCATTTAATGCACTTGATTGGGTATTACAACCAGAATTTTTAGCTATTTTTTTATGTTTTGAAGCTGCTGAATTAGTTCTAAAAAAAATTATTTTTAAATCAAAAATATAAAACAACTGAGATCCACTTAATTCTTGCTACCTTGCTGCAGTTGGGTTAGCTCGCTCAGAAATAGGCTAGCTCGGCCCCACCTTACCTTCAAAATAAAATCAAATTTATACATCCAATTTATTCTAAAAGCTATCAATTCATTTCTTGCTTAATAACCACTTAAAATATCTCTAATTACTACTCAAAACAAATGCTAAAGATCACCAAAAATTGGACTTTTATAACCCTATTAACCACTCAATTTTTAATTTTCTAATTACTTTCTTCCTTAACTTCAAACAACTTATATTTTCCTAACACTCCTTAATTAAGTTTCAGATGCTTAAATGTATCATGAATGAAATGCTATGCCATCAAGAAATACATGAATGCTAAATGCAAATACTTTAGTTTACTACACTCTTGGTTCGGGAAGTTACATTTCTACCCTCCTTAAAAAGAATTTCATCCCAAAATTCTGTTATCTTCATTTTGAAATAGATGTGGATACTTACGTCTCATTTCATCTTTTCTTTTTCATATGGCTTCTTTTGTATTGTGATTCTACTATAAAACTTTAACTAGTGGTATAACTCGTGAGCACAATTATTTTCTTTCTCTATTTAAAATATGTACTAGTTCTTCTGGATAAGTTAAATCTTCTTTCAATTCAACCATCATCGATTATAGCATATATGATGGATCTAAAATATATTTTCATAGCATAGAAACATGGAATATATTATAAATCTGAGAAACCTCTGGTGGTAATGCTATCCGATACACAATTAATCCAATACGCTCTGTTATTTCATATGGTCTGATATATTTAGGGCTCAACTTTTCTTGTTTTCCAAATCATAAGAGAAACTTTAAGAAATACTTTATCACCCACACTGAATACCACCTCTTTGTATTTTGGATCTGCATAACTTTTCTGTTGATCTTGTGCAGCCCTCAACCTTTCTCTAATTAACCTGATTTGATCAGCTGTAATCTACACTATTTCTGGACCTAGAAGTTTTCTTTCCCCTTCTTCATCCCAACATACTAGAGTTTTACATTTTTTATCATATAAAGCTTCGTATGGTGTCATACCTATGCTAGAATGATAGCTATTATTGTAGGTAAATTCAATTAATGGCAAATGTTCATCCTAGCCATCCGAAAATTCTATAACATATGCTTGCAATATATCTTCCAAAGTCTGAATAGTTCTCTCTAATCGTCCATCGGTCTGTGAATGAAAAAAGGTACTGAAATTTAATTTAGTTTCCAAAGCTTTTTGCAAACTTGGCCAAAATCATGATGTAAATCCGGGATCTTTATTTGATATAATGGAAATAGGAACACCATGCCTACTAATGATCTCATTCACATAAATTTTTGTCAATTTATCCAATGTGAAAGTCATTTTGACTGAAAGAAAATGGGCTGATTTAGTTAATCTATCTACAATTATCCATACTGCATCATTGTCCTTTTTAGTGTTTGGAAGACCTGAAACAAAATCCATAGTGATATATTCCTACTTCCATTTAGGAATAAGAAGTGGCTGCAACTTTCCAGCTGGGCCTTGATGTTCTACTTTTATCTATTGGTACACTAAACATCTGGATACAAATTCAGCTATCTCCCCCTTCATGCCATTCGACCAATAGCTTTGTTTGATAGTTCGTTATATTTTAGTACTTCCTGGATGCATGGTATAATATGAACAATGAGCTTCCTCCATTATTTGTTTTCTAAGATCCTCTACCTTTAGGACACATATACGATTTCCATGCATTAGAATACCATCCTTTCCAACTACAAAATTTGCTTGTAACCCATTCTGAACAGCATTTATAATTTTTATTAATGGAAGATCTTGACGTTGAGCTTTATCTATCTCATCTATTAATGAAGGTCTAACTCGGAAACTAGCTAGCAATGCTTTAGAATTTTGTGCTGACAATTCAGCATCTAATACTCTCAATTCTATCATCAAAGGTAAATACATAGCTTTAACTTGAGATAAGGTGGCTATGGACTTTTGACTCGGTGCATCCACCACCACATTAACTTTTTCGGGATGATAATCAATAGTACAATCATAGTCTTTGATAAGCTTAATCCACCTTCATTGTCTAAGGTTCAACTCTTTCTGGGTTGGCACATACTTTAAACTTTTGTAGCCAGTAAATATCAAACACTTTTTCTCATATAGATAATGTCTCCATATCTTAAGTGCAAATACAACTGCAGCAAGTTCCAAGTCATGGGTAGAATAATTCAACTCATGAGATCTAAGCTATTGAGAAGCATAAGCAATTACCTTCCCTTGTAGCATTAATACACAACCCAACCTCTTTCAGAAAGCATTACTATATATCACATAACCTCCACCGCTGAAAGGAAAAGTAGGTACTAGGGTTGTGGTTAACCTTTTCTTTAATTCATCAAAACTAGTTTGACATTCATCATTCCACTTAAACTTCATATTCTTTCTAAGCAACTTTGTCATTGAAGAAGCAATGATTGAGAAATTCTCAACAAACCTCTAGTAATAACCTGCCAATTCCAGAAAACTTTTTACTTTTGTTGAACTGATGGGCAGTTTCCAATTCATAATAGCATTAATTTTTTGTGGATCAACTAATATCCCCTTTGCTAAAATCACATGATCAAGAAAAATTACTTTATCTAGCCAAAACTCGCTCTTGCTTAATTTAGCGTACAACTATTTCTCACAAAGTATCTATAAAATAATCCTCAAATGTTCTTTATGTTCTACTTTATATTTGGAGTATATTAATATATCATCAATAAAAACCTCAACAAACCTATCCAAATACCGTCGAAACACTCTATTCATCAAACCCATAAAAGCTACTAGGGCATTTGTTAAACCAAATGGTATTACTAAAAATTCATAATGACCATATCTAGTTTGAAAGGCTATCTTTGATACATCTTCTTTTTTGATTTTAAGCTAATGATATCCTGATCTAAGATCTATTTTTAAAAATACTTTAGCCCCTTGAAGCTGATCAAATAGATCATCAATACGTGGCAATAGATAATTGTTCTGAATAATTACTTTATTAAGCTACTGATAATCAATACATAATCTCATAGTGCCATCCTTCTTCTTAACAAATAACATCGGAGCTCCCCAAGGTGAAATACTTGGCTTGATAAACCCTTTATCCAATAGCTCTTGCAATTATGTCTTAAGTTCTCTTAATTCAGCAGGGGCCATTCTATATAGTGCTCAAGATATTGATCTAGTACCTATGATTAAATTAATATATGCCAAATTCAGTCTCTCTATTTGGTGGCAATCCTGAAAGTTCTTCTGAAAAAATATCTAAAAATTCATAAATAACTAGGATGTCTGCTAGATTTGGCTTTTCTATTACTATATTGACTACACATGCTAAATAAGCTTCATGTCCTTTTCTGAGCAATTTATTAGCTGACAAGGCTAAAATCACATAGGAGGAACGTACATGATGTTCACCTAAAAAATATACTTCTTTGCCTTCTAGGATTTGGAAAATCACTTCTTTTCTCAAACAATCCATCTTTGCTCGGTGTGTTGATAACTAATTCATACCCAAAATGGTATCAAACTCATGCATATTTAAAGAGATTAGATCTGCCACTAACTCATGCTCATCCACTCAAACTAAAAACTTTTGCACACCTGATCCACCATAATTGGGTTTCCCATTGGCATAGACACCACTAGACATAGTCTAACCAACTCAATTTCTTATTAGCATGCATGGAAAATGTAGATGACAGATATGAATGCGTAGATTTAGGGTCAATTAATATGTATGCATCATAACCAAATATGGACAACGTACTTGTCACCACATCAGGGTAGCCTGTGCCTCTTGTCTAGTCATAGCAAATATCCTTGCTTCAGCTTTTGGCTTGCCTGGCATGTTATTCTGTCTATTAGTATTAGTTCCCATCATTTGCTTATACATTACTCCTGGCTTGAAGTCCTCGTGGGATGTTTGGCCTTGGTGTAAGATCTCTGGCTTAAGTGTTGGTAGGGCAATCCTTCTTTTGATGGCCAAATTGTCCATAGTTGAAACACCCCTTAAATCCACTTTTACACTCTCCAAGATGGAACTTCCCACAACTAACACACTGAGGATTCTGCCTTAATGAAGTAGCAATTGGACTGGCACCCCTATTAGAGCTGCCCCTTCCTCCTGTTACCCTACTTTCTATTGATTATGACATAAATCTCTGTTCAGTCCTTTTCTGCTTTGGACTGGTGAAAGCAAAAGATCCCATACTAGACTCCACTAATGCCCTGGAACATTGATTGGGCTATCCAAAAATATTAATCTTCTTAAATGGTCGACTTCCCTCTGCACCCCTGAGAAAATCTGAGCAATTCTTTTGCTTCTTTCCTATTTGTGGCTATAGAACTCCTCAATTTCTTCTACCTTGATAACTCCTGCAACCAATTCTGTAAAATTGCCATAGTTGTGCATCTTCATTTTTGCTGTAATCTCAAGATGCAGCCCATCCTAAAACATTCAATATTTTTCTTTTTCATCTACCATAAAAGTTGGAGCAAAATAAGATAGTTCAGTTAACTTATTTTCATAATCAGCTACTGTCATCTTTTCCTGTGTCAGATTGAGAAATTTTTTTCTTTTCTGATCGTGATATATAACTAAGTAATATTGCTGGTAAAATTCTCTTTTGAAATCTTTTCAAGATATAACAATACCCCATAACTGCTTATCAACATATGATGTCCACCAATGTCGAGCTCGACCTTCCATCAAAAGAATGGCAATACTCAACTTCTATTCGTCAGTACTCTTCATTAATACAAACATTCTTTCTATTTTCTGAAATAAATTCTCTACCTGTATTGGGTCTATAGTACCCAAAAATTTCATCGCCCTCAATTTTCTAGCCCTTTCATAACTTACTACTCTATCTATATTTTGATATTGTAAATTATGGATAGAAGTTATAGTAATAGCAACAGCCGGAGTGATTATGCCTACCAATTCCTGTAACCAAGAAATAAATGTTTGTATCTATGCCGAAGGTATTGAGATTGGTGTAATGGATAGAGAATCATGTATATGATCATGCAACTGTGAATTTTCCACCTCCACCCTTGGGGCAGAAAATAAAGCACTAGACAATGCCCTATGAGGTTGGCCATCCTTATCAATTCTTCTCGATCTACCCCGACCTCGACCTCTATCCCTACCTAGGACTCATCCTTGATCTCTATCTCCTACTGGTGGTTCTCCACCAAGTCCTGACCTTGTATGAACCATTCTCTTACAAAATATAATTAAGATAATCAAATTCACTCTCCCTAAAATAAATTGATAACAACTAGACATTAAGACACACAATACTATACTATAATCCTTCAAATTATTCTTAGGAATGCTTTTGTAAATAAAATTCATCATTATAATGAAATTAGAACCAATTGGAAACTCCATGAGTAATTTAAACAAGAATTGCAACAACCTCTATGCAAGAAGGTGATCTGACAAGATTAAATTTGGTTCGGGCATGCAAATTTGATATGTTGTCGGGTCGGCTCAAATTTGAATCAAGCTGGCTCTCTCGAGCATTGGGCTGGCTTTCTCAGAAACATAGAACACTACTTTTTGTAGCCTTAGACTTGAGTTAGCTTGAAAATTTTTTGAACCAGCTCGAAGAGGAAATAAACTAAATTTCAACATAAATCAAGTTGGCTCCTAAACCACATGCCCTCTTTTTTTAATTTAATTTACTAAGCAATACTATTTACACTTAATTATGCCCTATCCATGCCCATGCAACCTACTAACCTTTGCTCTAATATCAATAAATGTTACACCCCCCTCCTCTCTCTACCGAGCCAGGATATAATAATTGAGCAGAGTTCCACTAGTATCTTATGCCACGGTTCATAAGCTACTAGTAGACCTAGTTCCATTATCATAACTTATCGTAATTTATAATAATATAATATATGCACTAATTCACGTGATTTAGAAAATAACTTTGAAGCTTTTACTTATCATTTCATAGCTTGATACACATAATCCTAGAATACGTATATATTACATCAACATATGTTGTTTAAATAAAATCAAAATACATAACATAACCCAAAAAGCTCTCCTAACAAGCCCTCATATCCACAATACTCCTCCTAAAAGCTATCATGACCCAAAAATAAAGAATTTCCCCATCTAGCTGATGTGACCAATCTCTGCTAGTATGGATGTGGATGATACAACTTCTACGTTGAGCTACGCTACTTTAATCCTGTCAATAAAAAAAAATACATAATGAGATCTAAGTCTTAGTGAACGAATAATCCATCTAGCAATAGAGAAAAATAGGAAAGTTTGACTGTAATACTCATAATAATAAATATCATATTCTATTGATATATGCTCAAAATATTTAAATTTGTTAATAAAAATAAAACCTCGTAAAGACTTATTTAAAATAAAACTACTGGCTATCATCGACTGTTCCACAGCACACTCCTATCATGATAGTCGAGCGGAGCGTCTGATACTGCTGAACCTCCATGGGCATACTGGTTTGCAAGAAGGTATCGGCTGAAATACTATCGACTAAACCATAGTACATCCCTACCATGGATAGTCGAAATGGAATATCTAATATAACTGAGCCCCCACGGGCATACTATATTGCAAAGAGGTGCTAGCTAATTTTTATTATTCATAACTAGGTATCATGGCATGCCCCATAGGTTGATTACTCCTATGAATAGTCCTTTCAAAATAATTATAAATAAATCATAAAATATAGTAATACTAATTCAAAATATTTTTCAAAACCAACACAAATGCTATGTTGTCTAACTAGCTTTGCATATACATACATATATTCATTCTCTTTTTAAATGACCTGCCAATGAAAAACATTTCATGTTTTTCTTGTTGCATACATATACATAAGCTGTAGGATACCAAGAAACTAATTTATTTTTGAAAATAGAGCTTTGCAAAAAAAAAATACAATAAAAACCTTCATGGTTAGATGAAAAATCACTCACCTTGCTAGCTATTGCACCTCCTTAGTGCTTGACTCTCCCAACATAGTTCTTAAGTCCTCCTCTCCTCCTATAAATTTCATATACACTGATTAATGCTATGCTTACATGATACATGAACATGAGAATGCATGCTAGACTTGGTTATGCATATTCTTAAACTTTCCCCATCTTCTACTTATTTAAATTCTTTTTTGCCCTATTTTCAAATTGATTAAATCACAACATACACCCAGAATTCCAGCAATTTAATCGTATTTCAACATCATAATTTACTTTAAATCTAGCTAACATCATTTCTAACTCGTTTGCTAAAAATATTTCAAACTGTTTCTATTTTCAGAAAACTTCAGCAACAATTCATGCTTTAGTTCAAATTAAATCTCTAACTTGATTCATCAAAACATTTCATCTGATGGCAAATATTCAAAGTTTAATTTAAATCTATCTTAAGGATTAAAATTATTACATGAAATAATCAAAATCCTGCTGAATTCATAGCAAACTTCTTCTTTTTCCCAGATTAACAGAAATTCAGCAATTCTCTAATGCCAACCTAAAATCACTTCTTTTTTATTGAATTATTCTAAGTTTTTATCTGTGAACAAGGTCTTCTACCATCCTTCTCCCTCACCATGAATTTTGATTTAATTTGGGAGCCTAAACAGTAGAAAAAGAGGTGTATGGGCGATGCTTACAATACAAATAAAATAGTATAAATTGTTTGCCACATGTTAGCCCTAGGGAAAGCTTGTATTTAATGCACTTAATTAGGTGTTACAACCAAAATTCCCAGCCATTTCTTTATGCTTTGAAGTTGTTGAATTAGCCCCAAAAGAATCCCATTTTAAATAAAAAATATAAAACATCTTGGACCCATTTAATTCTTGCTCCCCTGCTGTAGCCAAGTCAACTTGCTCAAAAATACTTCCAGCTAGGCCCCACCTTTCCTCTAAAATAAAATCAAATTTATATATTCAATTTATCCTAAAAATTATTAGTTCATTCCTTACTTAATAACCGCTTAAAATACTTCTAATTACTGTTCAAAATAAATATTAAAGATCACAAAAAATTCAACTTTCATAATCCTATTAACCACTCAATTTTTTAATTACTTTCTTCCTCAACTTCAACCAACTTATATTTTCCTAACACTCCTTAATTAAGTTTCAAATGCTCAAATATATCATGAATGAAATACCATACCATCAAGAGATACATGAATGCTAAATGCAAATATTTTAGTTTACCATACTTTTGGTCTGAAATGTTACACATACTCTATAGTTCAATGCAAGCTTTTGATTTTGAAGTAATCTTTATGCTGCCACTTCCAAAGCTCAAAGGATCGATTTGATGCTCACAACTTCATTGGACCATCATCATGTGATCCGATGATTGTTAGACTCATCAACCATGAACCAAATGGATCTCATCCTCCTTCAGGCATCACCACGAGACCATCATCATGTGGTCCAATGATCGTTAGACTCATTGATCATGAACCAAATCAACCACACCCTCCTTTGGCCATCACCATGAACAACTTGGAAAACCTAATTATGGAGTCAATATTAAATGTCTTTGTAGATATTATTATACCTGACCAATTGAAAGAATAAAACTATAATCTATAGTAAATACAAAACTCAAATCCATCGAACATCCCAACTTCATGTTAGAAAGGAGAATATTTAAAGGATCACAATAAAATTTTTTGATTTTGTATAATTTAATTATTGATATATTAATATTAAATCATATCGTGCATTGCAAGAATTCAATCTATCTTACGTAATAACTAAATTGATTTGGTATGACTGCACTTATGAATCAAGATGCTTGTAACCATAATATGTCATTCTGTCTATTATATACATGCCGAGCATTAATTTTTCCGGCATATTATTTGGTTACATACTAGGCACCTAATAATTTCCTTAGCAATATCTATGCTAAGAATAACTAGCATTTACCTACACTTTATGTGAGTGTTGGACCAGTGGATTAGCTTTGTGGATGTTGTCCGAGAGAACCCGGGAATTAAGCAATCTGGATAATTAGATCATCTAGTTGACAGCGGTAGTTATATATAATCTTCTTGAAAGCGAATGATGCCTTGCATTTCAATTCAAGAATTGGAAATATTTATGCCAACATATTATGATGAAATCATGATCTAAATTAAACCCATATTGTTGCCATCCTTAGTTTGTTTTCTTTTATTTTAGAAATTCTTCATATGGCATGGGAGCATTTGTACATGACTTTATTAAATTGATCCAATAGACCCAACCCAACTTGACTCATATTGACCCAACTCAATTTTGAACTGGAGCTCAAAAAACTAGGGTCAAGATAGTTTTGGTTTGAGAAACTCAAGTTAGGAGTCCGATAGAATTGAGTTCTTGGGGTCTTGAGCTAGATCTTGATTGATTTTTAACCTAATTTGCCCGCTAGATTTTTTTCCTTATATTATGCATTTTGTGTACATAAGAAGTGGAGGCTGACTTGATGAGGTGGCACCCATTATCAGTCAAGTTCTTATTGGCTGCTGAAATATTCAAGTTAGAGATTTTTTGAAATTGTTAGATATAATTGTAGAATTAATTTACCAAAATCAATATCATACTTAGCTCATCGTCTTTGTGCTAGTATACCTTTTTTTAGGGCCCATTTGATTGGGATGTGTTAGATTATGAGATAATCTGATGATTTTTAGAAATTATTTATCTAAAATAATGATTGAGGAGAAAAATAATTTTTACTATATTTGATTGATGAAAAAATTATTCTAAAAAATGATATTAAAAAAAGATTACTATATTTGGTTAGAGGTAATTCTATATAGAAATATGATAAAATTTATAAATATATCCTTCAATATAAAATAAATTTTTAATACTATAATAGCATTGTTATATCTAATTAGGTTTTACATGATAACTATAATCACATAGCCTTTGCATAATGTTATCTACATCTTAATTTTTTTGGCAAAGCTCTTTATTCAATAAATTTGAAAGATATCAAAATAAATTCAATAATTATATATATCATTTTATTGAGGATAATTTTGTTAAATATAGATTACTACTACTTAAAAATTTACTAAATACCAACCCCCATGATATTTATTTTATCTTTCTCTCTTAAAATATATATATATATATATGGTGTTGAATTTTTTTTTACCCCAACCAAACTATTTATAAAATAAAAAAAACGGCTGGATTGGAATATCAGACTTGTGGTCGTGCCGGAGTGGTTATCGGGCATGACTAGAAATCATGTGGGCTATGCCCGCGCAGGTTCGAATCCTGCCGACCACGTTTTTTACCTCAAATTTTAATTTTCATAACCCCTCATTTTTGAACCAGAATCACCTGCAAAATACTACTAGTTTTATTTCCATATCTTTTCATATCCTAGACTGAAAAATTTTATTCACATAACTCTATATATTTTTGAACAAGAAACTCTCGTGAATACCCAAATTATTATTCTTCCTCTACTCATTTCCTGTCAATTTTTATTTTCTTAACTCCCTCATTGATAATAACCCATTCACTTCTCAAATTATTACTCTTTTCTCCTACATCATCTCCTAAAATTTTTATTTCATAACTCCATATATTTTTGAATAAGATTCTTTTGCACATGTTAGTTTTTATTTACTTATTTTATCTATCCATTTTTATTTTCACATTAGTACATTCACTTCTCAAATTATTATTCTTTTTCCTTTTTTATTTATATATTTTCATATGTTTTTATATTTTTAAACAAGAATCCCAGCTGATATACATCACTTCTCAAATTACTATTCGTTTTCTCTTGTCATTTCATGTCTTTTTTTTTTTTTTTTTTTGTATATAACTCATTCACTTCTCAAATTATTATTGTTTTTAAGTTTATTATTTCCTAGAAACTTTTATTGTCATAACACCTTATATATTTTTTTTAACAAGAATCACTTGCACATGTCAATTTTTATAAACATTTTTCACCTTCAATTTTTATTTTCATGAGTTTTTATATTTTTTATCAAAGATTTTTTGCTCATATAACTCATTCATTTCACAAATTATTATTCTTCATTCCCCCATCATTTTCTTTCAATTTTTATTTTCAGAACTCTTTATATTTTTTCCAAAAATTTCTCATAGGAGTACCTCATTGAGTTCTCAAATTATTATTTTCAGAAAAAAACCCTCTCAAGTTTATCCAATTTGCATATGAACCATTTTGCTCATAAAAATTTGTAATCGGATCACTCGAGTTATTTGGACTATCCAATGTGCCCTCACCATTTATTTGCATTAGCCATAGATTGCATGATATATGACAACCTAAATGTACTTTAAGACTAAAATACCCTCATCTCATTTAAGAGAAATTCTTTTTACACTGTAGGTGGTATTACTACATGGATACCGCCTGCGATGATTGGCTCTCGTGCAGAGTTGGAGCAAATTTTTTTTTTTGGGGCACTGTGCTCCGATTCCGCATGAGAGCCAATCACTATAAATGGTGTCTACGGAGCTACACCATCCATAGTGTAAAAAATATTTTTTCTCATTTAATAAAGAAGGGAACAAAGAAATGGAGTGCCGCTTGCCATTTGTTCGACAAAATATCGCTCCAAACATTACTCAACTCAATTTGTTGTCCTAGTGGATGATATAGTTCTTACCAATGTGGCAAAACAATTCAAAATGAATAACTTTATCATGCAACAAGTTTGAAGTATAGTAACGATTCAAAGTTTGTTCACATGAATGATAGAACCATCTCTTAATGACTGTCTCGTAAAAGTTGAGCATGCAAACTGATAATTATCATAAATTTATAAATAAAAATATTAAATAATATATTAATTAAATTTATTTTTTAAAAATTAATATTTTTATTTATATTTTATAGGAAAGAAGTTTATCATTATGAAGAGTTTGATTTATGGATTCAAACGGATCAAATTTCATTTAAATCGAAGCTAAAATAAAAAAGATATGAATGTCATAAGTTTTAAATAAAAAAAAATTATTAGACTGGCCGGCCGGTTGGTCCAGCAAACCCAATTTGGTCCAAAGAAAATCGGCCCGACCACCCGATCGCCAGCACCTACTGAAGCCCAGCCCATGCGCGAAAATGGCCCGCTTCAGTCCACTCCCTCCAGCCTTGACGTCATCCTGACATCAAGATTCCACACGGTTCACAATGAATCGGGATGCCATGTGGAAGGCGTAGACCCTTAAAGGGTCCAAGAGAAAAACCATGTGGCGTTCATGGGTGGTTTCATCATTTTGGGTGGCATGGTGGTTGTGGATTGGTGGCGGCCTTCATGGTGCCCGATCTACGGTGGTCCAGTGATTTCATCAAGCACTTATGGATGACTCTCGTCTCTTTTGGTCGGCATCCAACGGCTGCGAACGAAGCCAATTGTGATCAAGATTTCTTAGGCATCTTAAGGCACGATCGGATGGCATCCGATGGCTAATCAAACAATCCTACGACTTAGATTCAATCTAAGGCTTGCTCAAAGTGGTTTCTGATGGATTTTAGGCCGTTTGATCTCAAACGAATGGCCAGGAAGCTCCTGATTGTTTGATTCCGATCTAAACTCCAATTGGACTTGACAAGGACTCACAAACTTCCTATTTTTCATCTATTTAAGGCTTATTATGCTAGAGATTGAACAAAGAACCCCCTATGAAGGGAATTAGCCCTCCAAACCTCTTTCTTCTTTCTTCCTCTCTTTTCTTTCTTTTTCAAACCGTCTTTTCTTTTCCTTTTTATTTATTTCTTTCTTCTTTTCTTTTTTTTTTCTTTATTTTGAGAGATTTGAAGATGTTGGGAGCCAGAAAATTTTAAATCATGAGCAGCTAAAAATCAAAATTCTAGAATGTAAATGAAATCTTCGAGCATGGATTATATTTTTTTATCTTTTATAATTTTTTTTATATAAAGAATAAAATATTCTCCTATCTAATATTAACTCTTATTTTTCATGTATAAGATCTAATATTAACATACTTATTATTGATTTATATCTAAATAAACTATATTTATGGAGATGGATTATGATTGAAAGATACAGTCCGTTCTCGATTTAATAGTTTATATTAAAAAATTAATAAAAAAATATTTTATTAATTTTTAAGAATTAAAGTATTGAATAGCTTAGTATTCTATTAAGATGGATCGTGATTGGGAGATACAATTCATGCACAAAGAAAATAAGTTATAATTATAACTAAATTCTTAAAAATAATAAATTCTTGTATTAAAAAAATTTACCACAATCATGCTAGAGATGTATTCAAAATTTTAGAATACTTTTAATTAATTTTAAAATTTTAATTAATTAAGTAATTATTTTTTAATTTACTAAATTATAATTAATTTTTTAAACTTATTTATTTAAAATTTTATATTTAAGATTAATTTAAAATTTTATTTTTTAATTAAATTAAATATAACTTAATCTTCAATCTTCGAAAAAATCGACATCCAACTTATCATTATTCTAAATATTAAAATTAGATTCTAATTTTTATTTAATATTGTAATGATAAGCAATCAAATTTTTGATGTCGCTGTCGGAGATTATAGCTTAATTGCTTGAATATAAAAATTAAAAAAAAATAATTAAAGTTTAAAAATAAAAAAAATAATTAATTTCTTATTTATTACTTTATATGCTTTATTGTCTTATTTATTTTATTACCTTATTTTATTACACATTTTATTTTATTATCTTATTTATTTTACTATTTTATTTTACTGCTTTATATTTCTAGTTTATTATTTACTACTTTTTTAATCTTTACTTTTTATACTTTATTCTGCTGATTAATAATTTATTTTTTATTATCCATTAATTTAATTTAATTGCTTAATTACCTATTATTTATGCTTTCTTTAAATTTTTGCTTTATATTGCTTTTTCATATATGATTTATTAATTGCTTTCTAGCTAGAGTATCTTAATTATATAATTAAATAATTATCTTATTTTATATAATTAATTTATTATTTATAATAAATTATTATCTTAAAAAGTTGATTTAATTTCTTAGGTTATCTAGTTATCTTTTAAGACTAGTATAATTTACTTTCTAATTAGTTAAATCCTCTAAATTAGTCTAGATAGAATCTAATGTAATCAATCTAATTAACTTAATTAAAATTTATTTTTTGTTTTTCTAGATTTACATAACCTAATATAAAAGAAAAATAAACACACATGATAGCGCTTAATTAATATAGAGAAACTAATTAAATCTTAAAAAAATTAATATGTTTGAAAATCTTGCTTTATTTATATTGCATATTCATAATATACTCCAAGGGCATAACCCATAAACAAGATAAGATGAAGATTTGATCATTTTTTCTTAGCCTATAAATCACTATCCTTGATATTATATTGACCTAGATCTTAATTTAAAATCAATTAGATGTTGGCCCTTAAAGATATTCAAGCTTATTAGGATAAGAAATCCTAAGAGTTGGATCGAATTAGAGTTAATCAATTTGACTGATGTCTAAGACAAGTGGATTAGGAACTGTATCTCGAAGAAAGATGATTACTTAATTGATTCCATTAGCTTATTTGGTCGAAATAATTGGTGTCTAAAAAAAGCAATGGGGAACTCCCACTGATTTTACACTTACCTGGCCAATTGAGTAGCTGATTCTTTACCTGGAAGGCTTGAAGATGATCTTGGTAGTTAAGAGCTATCTAGACCTACGTAAATCCTAGGATAAAGAGTCCATGCTTACTTAACTTGTTTGCTATTATAATAAAAATCCTAATTAAAATACTCTCTTCTATCATCCTTAGATCTAGGATCCTCTAGGCTCTCATCTTTAGAATTCCCTCTTCTTATTTTTTTTAATTATTTAAAATAAAATAAAATAAATAATAACAAGAGATGAATTTTTATGCTGAGCTATCTAGTAGAGTAGATCGTCTAGAAGCCAATAAATTTTTTTCATATTCATCTTTTCTTCATGCATAACAAATTTGTGCAATTTGTTCGAGCCCCATCCATTATGTAAGTGAATGCATACACCAATTTTTTGAATATATGTATGAGCAAGTTTATCAAAATTAAACCCAAATGGCTTACAGGCCAGAAAATAATCCATACTTTAATACTTATAATCCAGTTTGGGGAGCTCAACCAAGTTTTTCGTGACAATCACAATCAGTAATTATCCTGATATCACAAAAATTCATTTTTATGGATGCACATTATGATATGCCCTACCCACGTTATCAATCTTATCTAAATAACAATAAGTTAACTTTTGAAGAGAGGATTCAGCAAGTATTAAATGAGTTAGAACTCAATAATCAAATCTTATAACAAACCTATCACTCCTGTATGCAAATCTTTAAAGAACTAGAGAAGCAAGCACTTACATTCAAATAGCAGAAGGAAAGAGGATTGCCTAATCAGCCCGAGAGTGATCCTGAGGGACCATACATAGCTAGAAATTTTAATATTCTAGAAGCTTTTTCTAAACATTCAATTAAAACTTTCGAAAATAATATGGTCATAGAACAATCTTGCATAACTAAAAAGATCATCTTAAACCATATTACTGAGGTAGCAAAATACATAAAAGAATCAGAATGGTGGGATGAACCAATTCCATCACCTTCTTACCTGTGGACTCATTCCTAAGTGCCTTAGAAGCATCCAATCCTTTTAACGGGATGGACAAATTGATGAGATGATGGAATTAATAGAGACTTTCCAAGAACTACAAGTGAACAACATATTAGAGGAAGCTTCATCCATATTTCTTTCGAAAGATTCGATAAATCCCTATTTGGCTTATTATGAGATGGACATTTTTGATGATGATGGATACAACACAAAAGGAAATGATTGAGTAGATACATCCTATCCTAAAACTATCTTATTTTGAATTAAAAAAATTTGAGCCACCACCTAGCCCACCAATAGCTTTTTTGTTAGAATCACCAACTATTTTAGAATTAAAACCACTTTCTGATGAATCCACTGATATTTTTTCTGTGATACCTACCTAGAAAGATTAACTTATAGGTATTCTAAAAGCACATAAAGAAGCTGTTGAAAGAAACATTACTAAAATAAGGGATAACAATTTTAAATCTAATTTTTCTATATTCGGTATTACTTTTGAGGATAGCCTCCAAAATTTATCAATAATATTAAAATGATGTATGGAGGTAAATTTAAAATTAATTTAAAAAAATGCTATACCTAAAATCAGGAAGAGTTGATGCCTAGCTATATCAGATTCAAGAAAAAAATTAGGATAGATCAGATTATAATTGAAGAAATTTCTAAACTATCACTCTCGATTTCGGTCCATCAAACATAATTTCTTTTTAATCATCATAAAAACTATAATAGATTTTGGTATAACATGCTTGTTCTAAACACTTTATTGATCTGGGATATGCTTAATTGCCAAAAAATATTTCATGAATGATTTTCTGCCATACTAATAAGGCCTCATAATTGGCCCTATTTTTTTGAAATCCTAAAGGATGTGTTAAAGTTGTTTATGCCTAAAACTTCTTCATAGGATCCAACTGAAGACGTTAAACTTAGCGCAACTGAAAGGTAACCCAGCTTTTATTTTTACTTTAATATATATTTTTAATTTTTAGTTTACTTTTTTTTCAGGATTAAGTTGAAGGGTGAACTATAAGCCCATGCTGAACGAAGAATAGATAAAGACCAGGCTAAGAAATAGATTAAGTTAGGTGAACTCATTTTTTATTATTTTCTTATCATTTATCATACTCTATTATTTTTTTCTCTATTAAGGATAATGAAAATTAAGTTGAGAAGGAAGGATAAATAAAAAAAAATTTAAAATCCTCATGTATGGTAATAATTAATCTTATGTACCTGATTTTATGTTGATTTAAAATTTTGAAGTATTTTAATTAATAACTGATTAATGGTCCAAAGAATTTTTAAAATACCGAGGATCAAATTATTAAGAAAACTCAATAAATGATTAGATCTAGAATAGAATAAATTTTTAAGTGATTCTAAAACCTTATTCCAACCTATATTCGATAAAGAATCTATTTTATATGGGTATGAGTGAAAAAAATTTAAAAAAAATTTAAAAAATAATAAAAAATAGGTTCTAAACATTAATTTTTTATCGAGTAACTGGATCTCGTTGCCTAAGTAAGCAATATTATTCGCATCAAAAAGTGGACAATGTAAAGAAGCTTATTATATAGTTAGTTTTAACCTGTAGCCTATTTGACTCGAGTCAGTAAATTCAAGAAATGTTTTACACCTAATGCTCTAAAGCTAACTGATTTGGAGTCATTGATCTAAAGCTCACTACAAGGGTCAGATAGAAAGCTTAAAAGATTAAAATATTATACTGATTGAAAAAAAATTCTAGTCCATACTTAAGATAGAGGATTTAAAAAATAAAGATGAAAAATTGATAAAAAAAGAGCTCTAAAATTTTATATTCTTCACTTAACCACTAATTAGGATGGAATTACTAATTCGATGACGTATCTCTTAAATCTCTAAGTAGGTATCAACTAACTTTAGGATGACTTGAAGAAATTTTTATATCTTATTGAGTTAGTACATATTTTTAATTTTTTTGTTTCTACTCGAGGATGAGTAAAACTCAAGTTCAGGGGTATGATAATTATCATAAATTTATAAATAAAAGCATTAAATAATATATTAATTAAATTAATTTAAAAAAATAATAATTTTATTTATATTTTATAGAAAAGAAGTTCATCATTATGAAGAGCTCAATTTATGGATTCAAATGAATTAAATTTTACTTAAATCGAAGCTAAAATAAAAAAGATATGAATGCCGTAAGTTTTAAATAAATAAAAAAAATTATTAGATTGGCTGGCCAGTGAACCTGTCTCGGTCCAAAGAAAATCGGGTAGATCGCCTAGTCCACTAGCACCCGACCAAAGCCTAGTCTATGCATGAAAATAGCCCGCTCCAGCCCACTCATTCTAGCCCTGATGTCTGGATTCCACGTGGTTCACAGTGAACCGCGACACCGCATGGAAGGCATAGACCCTTAAAGGGTCCAGGAGAAAACCATGTGGCGTTCAGGGGTGGTTTCATCATTTTGAGTGGTGCGGCGACTGCGGGTTGGTGGCAGTCTTAATGGTGCCCAGTCTACAATGGTCCAACGGCTTCATCAAGCATTGACGGACGACTCTCATCTTCGATTGGCATCTAATGGCTGTGAATGGAGCTGATTATGATCAGGATTTCTCAAGCATCTTAAGGTACAATCGAATGGCATCCAATGGCCAATCAAACGATCCTATGGCTCATATTCAATCTGAGGCTTGATCGAAGTGGTTTCTGATGAATTTTAGGCTATTTGATCTCAAACAGACAGCTAGAAAGCTCTTATTTGTTTGATTCCGATCTAGACTCTAATTAGACTTTGACAAGGACTCACAAACCTCCTATTTTTCATCTATTTAAGCCCTATTATGCCAGAGATTGAATAGATAGCCCCCTGTGAGGGGAATTAGCCCTCCAAACCTCTTTCTTTTCTCTTCCTTTCTCTTCTTTCTTTTCCAAATAGGGTCTTTTCTTTTCCTTTTTATTTCTTGCTTTCTTCTTTTCCTTTTCTTTTGTTTATTTTGAGAGATCTAAAGATGCCGGGAGCTAGAGAATTTTAAATCATGAGCAGCTAAAGATCAAAATTCTAGGATGTAGATGAAGTCTTTGAACATGAGTTATATATTTTTTTTATTTTTTATAATTTCTTTTATGTAAAGAATAAAATATTCTCTTATCCAATTTTAACTCTTATTTTTCATGCATGAGATCTAATGTTAACATCCTTATTATTGATTAATATGTAAACAAGCTATATTTATGGAGATGGATTATGGTCGGAAGATACAGTCCGTGCTCGATTTAATAGTTTATATTAGAAAAAATCAATAAAAAGTTATATTATTAATTTTTAAAAACTAAAGTATTGAATAGCTTAGGATTCTATTGAGAAGGATCATGATATGAAGATATGGTTCATGCCTCAAAGATATAGGTTATAGTCATAAATAAATTCTTAAAAATAATAAATTCTTGCATTAAAAAGAATTATCATAATCATGCTAGAGATGGATTCAAAATTTTAAAATATTTTTAATTAATTCTAAAATCTTAATAAATTAAATAATTATTTTTTTTAATTTATTTGTTAGGATTTGATACCTCAAATTTAATCCACAGCAGAGAAGAATTAGTGTCAGCAAGCAGTCGGACTGGCTCAGATATGGGGTCGAGCTGGCTCAGACTGAGATCGAATCGACTCAAATCCTAGTCGAGCCAGTCCTCTCAGGTAGACAGAAAGTAGATGTTCGTATGAGATACAATCAAGCTAGCTCGACCTTTGATAGAGTCGGCTCGATGAAGACGAATAGAATAGGATGAAATTTTCTATTTGAACTTGAATTATAATTAATCTAAGGGGTTTACAGGAGTTGTGCATGGACCATAGGATCAAGTGGCCATGGAGGGCTATGGTCATGATCTAAAGGTTGAAAAATATTTCAAGACTCTATCAAGATCCTATTAGATTCATGTTAAGTGATAGAGCCCTGTTAGGACTTCTGTGAACTACTGAAAAGAGGATTCTCATCCTATTTAGAGATCTAAGGTACTATGGAGCAAGAGAGGTGGTGTGTATGGTGTGAAAGAAATATAGAAAGGCTCAGACAACCGTCAAGAAAAGCTTGGCAGAGCGTCGAGTACATGCAACCTACGAGAGAGAGAAGTAATAAGTGCGAAGGCCGAGGGTAGAGCATCTTGTAGCTTCTGAGAGTCTTCTTGGGATTCTGAGAGAGCTTTTATGAGGATAGCTTTTAGTTGAGAGAGATTTATATACGATGAGTTGAGAGTGGATGTTCTCCTCTTGTACTTATTTTTTTCTTTCATAGTGAAGCTTTGCATGTCCCATGGAAGCGAGCCTTTAGGCTGATTCACGTACTTGATTGTTCTTATTTTATTTTTCTTCTTTCTTCTTATCGTAATAATTTGGTACTAGATCCTCAACAACTGATATTAGAGGAGTTGATATCACCAATAATTGATATCAGAGCTGGACAATACTAGAGCATAGATTGCAGCACTGGTATTAAAGATTGAAGAATATAGAGAAGACAAGCGTAATCAAGATGGAGATCAATAGGTTTGATGGAAAGAGCAACTTCTTCTTATGGCAAACAAGGATAAAGGATGTCCTCATCCAACAGAATTTGATCGACATTCTCTTGTACGAGGAGATGCTAGCCACCATGGAGATGAAGAATTAAAAGCGGATCCAGATATAGGTGGTAAGTATGATTCGCTTGTATCTAGTGGATGATGTCATAATCCATGTACTTGGTAAGACTTTTTTGATGGTACTGTGGTCAAAGCTCGAAGAGTTATACATGGCAAAATCACTAACCAACATGCTATTTATTTGGAGGTAGTTCTATCAACTATTGATGGATGAAGGTCCGAGCATGCAGGAGCATCTATCCAACTTCTAGAAGATCCTCATCGACCTCCTCAGTATTGATAAAAAAGTTGAGGAAAAGAATAGGATGTTGGTCCTGCTAGCATCGTTTCCTCCTTCATATGAGTCTTTGGTGACTGCTCTTCTTATAGGTAAGAGCATCATCAAGACGGATGAAATCACTACAGCGATTCTTCAGAATGAGATTCTCAAGAGGGACAACCTAGTTTCGAGCTTAGATGACGGTAGCTCAACTTTGACGATTTCTGAAAGAGCAGGAGATAGTAGACGGAGTGGCAAAGGATCGTGAGGAGAATGATCCAGATCTAAGATGAGAGACCATAGGAAGATCAGTTGCTATTGGTGCGATGAGTTAGGACATCGAGTCAATGATTGCCCATAACTCAAAGATCGAATGAGGGCTACTATGATGATGATCAGTAGTGATAAGAAAGCAGTGATGATATTCTTCTGGTTACTAATGAGGTATATACTTCTTTTTTTAGTGGATTATGGATTCTGCTTATTCTCATCATGTATGTTATAGTGAAGAGATATTTGACTCCCTGAAGATCAGTGAGGGCACCGTGTTCCTGCTAGACGGATCGAGCTGTGAAATCAAGGGCAACGGGATGGTCAGCATGAAGCTCCATGATGGAACAATGAAGAAGTTGGATAATGTTCGATACATATTCACTTTAAGAAGAATCTAATCTCACTGAATAGACTGGATTCAATCGGTTTCAGATGGAAAGCTGATCAAGGAATCCTGAAGGTTAAGCATGGCAGTAGGATGGTATTAAGAGAAAAAAAGTATGGAGGACATTACCTCAATATAGAAAGCCCAGTGCAAGGTGGATTTTCAGGTGAAGATGGATCAGGCACGAGATGAGAGACTCGGAAGGACGATATGCGACATCGTAAGGTAAAGTTCCTATTGCCGCAGGAGACTACCCCAAGCAGGTCTTAAGTTAGGAGGTTCACAGTAATTGACAGAGATGGGATCGAACGATCTAGCTTGACTCCTACGTTTGTCCATCCATGATTAGTAGGCGATTGCCCCAGGGCATAGGAGCGAGAAGATCTAAAAGCTCTCAAAGTCAGGTGGAGGTGGAATGCCGAGTCAAAGTGGAGATTGTTAAAATTTGATATCTCAAATTTGATCTACAGTAGAGGAGAATCAGTATTAGCAAGCAGTCAGGCTAGCTAGAATACGGGATCGAGTCGGTTCAAATTGAGATCAAGTTGACTCGAGCCTGGGTTGAGTCAGCTCGGGCTGACTCGAACCCCAATCGAGTCAGTCCTCTCAGGCAAATAGAAAGTAGGTGTTCAAATGAGACACAATCGAGCCAGCTCGACCTCTAATAGAGTTGGCTTGATGGAGATGAATAGATCAGGATGTGATTTTCTGTTTAGACTCGGATTATGATTAATCCAAGGGGTCTATGGAAGTTGCGCATGGACCACAGGATCAAGTGGCCATGGAGGGCTACGATCATGATCTGAAAGTTGAAAAATATTTCAAGATTTCATCAAGATCTTATTCGACTCATGTCAGAAGATAAAGTCCTATTAGGACTCCTATGAACTACTGAAAAGAGGATTCTCATTCTATTTAAAGATCTGAGATGCTATAGAGCAAGTGAGATGGCGCATGTGGCATAAGGGCACATAAAGAGGCTCAGACAGCCACCAAAAAAAGCTTGGCAGAGCACCGAGTACATGCAGTCCATGAGAGAGAGAAGTAACAGGTGTGTAGCATCCAATGTGGAGGCCGTGAAGACAGAGCATCTTGTAGCTTCTGAGAATCTTCTTAGGATTCTGAGAGAGTTTTTGTGAGGATAGCTTCTAATTGAGAGAGATTTATGTACGGTGAGTTGAGAGTGGGTATTCTCTTCTTGTACTTATTTTTTTTTTCATAGTGAAACTTTGCATGCCCCATGGAGACGAGCCTTTAGGCTGATCCATGTACTTAATTATTTTTATTATTTTTTTTTTTTCTGTCATAATAAATGATATCAGAGGAGTTGATATCACCAACATTGCTAAATTCTAATTAATTTTCTTTAACTTATTTAAATTTCTATTTTAGAGGTTAATTTAAAATTTTATTTTTTTAATTAAATTAAATACAACTCAGTCTTCAATCTTTGAGGAAATCGATACCTGACTCACCACTATTTTAAATATTAAAATCAAATTTTAATTTTTATTTGATGCTATATCGACAAGCAATCACAAACACATTTCACCTATCATTAGTAGCGCATTAGTATCAGCATGCCATTTAGACAAAATCCCAATATGTTTACTTTGTTTACTTCATGGATTGAGTAAGGCTATTCCAAACATCATAGCCTTGACCTACAATTTACCTAATATTTGGCAGATCAACACCAATCGAGCACGATCAAGATGGGTGGACATGCACTAGCTTCATTGGGTTTGTGTCTCAATTTTGCACATTCATAGGTCCAACTTCTTGGTTAGGCTTAGGATGATCGAAGCTCAAATCAGGTACAAGTTTGATATGGATACCTAGTTTACATGCACCACGACTTATCATTGGTTTAAGTGATCATCTTTATTGGAATACTTTGATGAAGACAAGTCAGGTCTATAATAGAACCATAAAGAGATCATACTAGATGTCAGGGGGCATCCTAATGATGTGGCATCACAGATCGGTCAAGAGAGATGCATTCCATAGATGTGAGCAACAGGTGGCCTTAGTATCTCAGGCATACTAGATGACCTTGGCTTTTGTTTGGAGTCTATGTGAGCATTGAGTACAGGAATCGAAGGGTGCTCTGGTCCGAGATCTCTAGAATGGTGTCACTAGGCTTGCCTTCTCTCGTCACTAGGGATTTCAACTGTATTATGGGGTCCCATGAGAAGAGGGTGGTAGATAGCTTGGAGATAGCATTGAATCTAGAGAGTTCAGAGAGTTCATTGGCGATGCAGGTCTGATCGACCTTGGCTACTTTGGTTCCAGATTTATTTGGTGCAATAACCGACAAAGAACAGCTTAGGTTTGGGAGAAGATTGATTGGATGCTTGCTATCGCTGAGTGGCTCCAGCGGTTTTCAGTGCACCTAGTTTAGCACCTCCTGAGGATTGCATCGGATCATTGCCTGATTCTCATCACTATGAATAGCTTGCGCTTGCCCAGGGCCTCATTTTGGTTCGAAAAGTTCTGGATTTTCTATCCAAGGTTGTGGGACCTAATTGGGAGGTGTACATATTCTCAATCCATGGGAATGCGAGGTATCAGATGATCTAGATATTAGAGTTAGCCAAGCATAGACTTCCTTAGTGGAACCGTCTTAAGGTTTGTAATATCTTTAGATGGATCGACATGATGAAGGTGGACATTATAGAGTTGCAGTTGAGGGAGGATCAGTGATTTGAGAGAGCTTCGTCACAAGCTTTTGGTGCACCATTCCTTACTGAGATAGCAGGAGACATTATGGAGGCAGAAGTCTAGAATTCAATGGATCAAGGGGGGTGATCGGAATATTAGATTCTTTCACCAGTCCATTATGATCCAAAGATCTGCCAATCGCATTAGATAGCTGCGGGAGAGCAATGGTAGAGTTGTGGATAATAGTGATAGGATCAGGGGAGCAGATCTTCTATTGAGATTTATCACCATCTTATTATGGATCTGGTATCACTTGTTATGGTGGAAATAAAGAAGAAATAAAAAAAAATACAATCAAGTACGTGGACTAGACTAAGATCTACCTCCATGGGGTATGCAAAGGCTTCACTATGAGAAAAGAATAAGTATAAGAAGAGATCCTCATATTCTCAATCCTTTATACACAAATCTCTCTCAACTAGAAACTCTTATTTTTCATCCTTTACAAAAGCTCTTTCTCTAGGAGACTCCTTGAAACGATGGCTATTCACTGCTTGGTTGTCCACCTGAAGCCTTTTACTTCAGCTCTCTACTAGCACACTTCAGGGTCTATGACTGCTGCTCAACCTCTGCCACTCCAAAAAACTCTGCCTACCACACACTACAAGTTGTCTGCCATAGGCCTTTTTAAAGGCCTCGGATCAGTTCAATTTGAGTCCAGATCGGAGACTCTACTCCATTTCAAAGTTAAATAACTTTTTGATTGTTGGATGATGACTGCAAAGCTTTTTGGCAACAGGATCGTGCCTTTTTAGGCCTGTAGACCACACATGGATCGAGTCCATGATGAACCTAGCTAGCCATCGCGAGCCACACTATCTAAAATATCCAAAATGCCCTATACGCCGCATTTTCATGCGGTAAACCTGTTAAAGGTCCATGGTGTACCGCGTGTGATTCTAGTCCACCATGAACCGTATCAAACCAGTGCTTACCTAGTGTGCGTGCCTATGCATTGGGCCGCCTGCGTGTTTGGCCACGTGCCCATAAATGCTAGCCTAGGCTACGGGCCTAGGCTGTGCTTAGCTTGTGCGCCCTACTCCTGTGGGCCAGTTCACGATCTACTGTGGCCTATGGATGTCTTTCTAGGCTTTTCCTCACTGCAGTATTTGTTGTAGGCTTCTTATGGATCGAATTCAAGATATTTTTCTTAATAATTTTCATCTTGACTCGACAATCGACTTCTTCCTAACTTTGAAAGTTTTTCTGGATGATCTCGGCCCCATGCCCTAGGGCTAGGGCTGGAACTGGGCCTGGACTGGTCCCAGGTCCATGCATCAGACCAAGCTGACTTTGGGCCAGGCTTTGGGCTCGGTTCAAAATAGTTCAAGCCAGGCTTGGGCTAAAAAATAGAGCACGTTTATCTTTCGGGCCGAGTTTAGGTATATCTTTGGCCCAGTCCGGGCCCGACCCAAACTCAAGATCAGAGTTGAGTCCAAAACTTTCAGCCTAAGTTCAAGCCCGAAGTTCCGCCTAAAGTTTCAGCCCAAATTTAGCCCAGCCCATTTTTCTTTTAATTTAAGACTTAATAGTTAACTTAAAGCCTTAAACTGATTTAGATCAGCGCCCCTACCTGTCTGTCTTCCTCTTCCCATTCCTGACTTTCCCCAAGCTCCATTGGATGCCCTAGCCCTTGGCTATGGCCTGTGGTCCATGTTCATCCACTGTCGCCAGCCATCGTCGTCTTCCATCTTCCCCCATCGATGATGTGGGTCGGTTGTCTTCCCTCATTAGTCTTCCGTGTTTGTCAAACTTCCAGGCGGGTGGGCAGTCGTCCATGTCTGTCGGACTTTCACTCAAAAAAGGAGATCGATGCTCTGATGGAGGGAGCCCTTGTCGGACTTCCATTTTCCGACATCATAGACTCAGGACTCTAATCTTCCATTTTCCCGTTTCTGCTATTGCCAACACAATGATGCACGGTTCTCTATCTTCTTTCGACTTCGATGTTCTTCGCCAGCACCATTCACCATTTTAGGTATGGAATCATTTTTATGATGTTATTTTTAAATCATGTTTCCCATTTTTTAAATCATTTTTATAATGTTATTTTCAGAACCATGTTTGAAAAAGGATGAAGTGGATATGTTTCCCATTGTCTTGTATTGTCTTTTACATCTTCAAATCATGCATTCCTTTTCAAGGTTAAAATCTACAATCTATGGCTATGGCTTAGTCTAAACAGGTGGACTTTGATCGTATTTATTGAGTTTTTCTGGTTGTGGACTGGCCTTTTATGGGTTCATTGTCATTTGCTTACTGGGTCTGTTGGTAGCATGTTAATTGACTTGAGGAAGGTAACTGCTAGGTAGATGAATATAAGAATCTTGTAAGAAAAGGTGGCCAGTGAATTAACTGGAGACTTATGATGATGATCTAGTTTGATAGGGGATATGCATATTGGTTTTGATAGGAACATTAGTGGAGAATCATAATTTGGAACATCACAGATAGTGTAGGGCTTGATAATTATTGTTATAATTATAAAAAGCAGAGTAAATTGCTATTATTTCAATAGGAACCATAGTAAATCTAATGGTAAATCTCCTCCTTGTCGTGTGATGACTTGCAATTCTTTAAACATATATCTCTTGTTTGTTTTGTATTTTAGGAAGGTCATAGAAACTGACAGTTTCTTTTAATCACACTTTTACTTCTGTAAAGGTAGGTAATTATACTTCATCCATAATGACCTATGTTGTCTTTGAAATATCCTTGTAGGTTTGACTATTTGGGTCTCTATCACTTCTTCAAAGTTGGCATTCAGTATTGGTGGTAGAGTCGTGGATCAGTATCGGAGTTTTTGGAGTCTATCTATGGTCGAGGCCTTCGTTTGTATATATGCAGGATTGACTTTATAAAAAATATGATGAAGATATATAAATTTTTTATATTTATGTTAATAATTTATTATACTTATATTTTAAATATTTATAATTAATATTTATGTTAACATTTAATAGATATAAATTGCTCGAGTTTTATAAAGTTGAATGTAGATGATGGTACAAATGCAGATGATGATTGATAGACCCAGCTGCAGAAGAATTGTTAATTATTATCAATTATTTTTGATTTTTTTTTTTTTTTTTTTGGGTTTGGTTTGCTTACTTTTGTAAGTGCGTTTTTAGAAGCACTGTAGTTAATTGCTACTTTGGTTTGTTTGTTTCTTTTTCTATTTGGTATGAAAATATATATCTATGATGAATATATATATATATAAAAGATGAACTTATTGCATTTCTGGATGGTTGGATAGAGTCTATTTATATTTGGTTTTTTAGTTAGCTTATTAAGCACCTCAGATTATTATTATCATTAACTCCATATTTGTTCTTCTGAATTAGTGAATGTAGTCCTCACCTTTCAGTCCTTTTCTTTTGCGATTTGTGGTGCAGAATTCATCATTGTTGCTCAGTTTATATCCCAGATTTATTTAGTGACAGAAATATTAATTTTGGACATGGTGCACCTTGCTTCAGATGCCTTTGCTGTTGTAGTTTGTGTGGCTGGTAGAACAAATCAGCTTTTAAATAATCCTTAGGCTTTTCATAATATTTTAGGTTCGACGTTGTTGGATTTTTGGAAGGGTGCAGAACATTATTAGGCCAGTCTGTCCCCATTTATTTTTACCCGTTAAAAATTTGTGGTACACGGGGATGACCAGACTACATTCCATCACTGATATTTTCCTACTTTGCATTTGAGTACTGTTTTGTCCAAAGTTATCTCATCATTATCGTTGATTCCTTTATTTTGTTTCATATTTTGATGAATAGTTTTCGACTTTAGGATTTTTTATTTTTTATTTTTATTTCTTTTGTGAGGTAAATTTTGGAGTAATGCTTCAGGGTTTAAGCATGGTACCAGAAAAAGGTGCTTCATAACTAAAAAGGTGCTTCATAACTTAGATACCATGTGACAAAAGGGACCGGTGCAGTTTGAGCTGTCAGCATAGGGCTTAAATTATTGGTGTTTGGTCTCAAAGCATTATTATTTTTTTATGTCCTATTATTTATTCAATAAGCAATAAATCTTACATAGTTCAGTTGATTTTTGAACAGTATTGGTATGCATAAGACATATTGATCACTTCTGGCCTTTTCTTCTTTTTGTTTTTTTTTTTCTTTTTTTCCAACTACATGCTCATAGTACATAATTTATGATAGGTTGCATACCCGCTTACAATTCTTGTATATATATCCATAATGAATAGAGCTTATCTTTCATACCATTTTTTTTTTCTTTCTGATAAGTAAAAAAAATTGGGTCAGTCTAATACTTGGCCTAAATAATGAATTTAGACCAACCTAATTGGGTTCGAGTATGGCTCGGGCTTAGACCCGAGCTGAGCTCGGACCTTAAAATTTATAAAAAAAATTTTAGATCTAAGCTCGGCCCAAAGCCTGAATAATAATTTCAGGCTAGACTCAGGTAGGGGCAAGGCTCAGCCTAGTCTAACCCATTTTTAGTCCTACTTGGGGCATACACTTGCTGATCATAGATGGACAAATATGAGAGTCGAGCCAAGCTGCTCGATCCTATTTCCATCGTATGCTGTACTTTGCCTGATTTGAGATCTTTTCGAAATAGCCTTCTACAACAATAGGAACTTTACCTTACGACGTCGCATGTCATCCTTCCACTACTACAGAACATGGCTACGGTAGCGGTTACGAACCGCTGCCGTAGCCCAAAAAATAACTGCCATAAGTCATGGCAGCGGTTCTCTAACCGCTGCTACTGCAGTCGTTGCCGTAGTTCTATGGCAGCGGTTGTTTGAATCGCTGCCATAGATAGCCTATTGCAGCAGTTTATAAACTACTATAATAGATCGACCTATAGCAGCGGTTACATAACCGCTACCATAGAGCGGTTACATAACCGCTGCCATAGATAATCTATAGCAGCGATTTCTTAACCGCTGCCATAGGTCTAATGCAGTGGTTGGCATCATTTGCACCAGAAATCTATGACAGCGGTTGGCATGGATATGGCAGCGGTTATAAAATCGCTGCCGTAGATTTTAAATAATTAAAAAATTAAAATTTTTATTTTTTTATATATTTTTTCTGATAAATATAGTTATATAATACGAAAATATAATAAACATAAAAATTATTCTAAAATACTAAAATTTTATTATCGAATAAAATTTATTATAATATTTTTTAAAAAATAAAATACATCAAAAGTTTTCTAAATCTATATCATCATCGTCGTCACCGGAGTCGGAGCTGGAGCTGAAGCTGGAGCTGGAGTTGGTGCCAGAGCTGGAGCCGGAGTTGGAGCTGGTGCTGGAGCCGAAGCCTGAGCTGGAATGCAGGCCAACATATCCTCGAAGCTCGTGACTCTAAAATGCGCGCTGAGCGTCGACATCATGTCTCTCATAATGTCCTCCAAATGAGATGCGCGCTCTTCAGCCCGATCTGTCTGCATCGCAGCATGATCTGCCCATGCCAATGCCTCCTCAAGCTCCTCCCGACTGACGATACTGAAAGTCCGTGAGGAGACACTCACCTCGGATCAGTAGCTCGTCGACGTGTGTCCGGGCCTGCATCGAATCCTCCTAGAGTGCTCAGGCCCCAAGACCTGAGACAAAGGGTCATGGAGCCGGGAGGTATCTGGGTCCTTGATCGCGAGCGCATTTAACTGATCCTGTAATTATAAATTGAAATAAAATTTTATAAGAAATGCTATAATACTAATTATATATATTAATATATTTAATACTTACAAAAATACGTCCGATCGCGGCATTCATCGACCTGCCCATCTTATCCGTGCGGTTGGATCGAAAGATCTCGCTATGACTGGACATCACTCCATCTCTCATCAGCTATAACAAAGAATAAATTTATCAAAAAGATGATAAAAAAATAAATTTAATTTATCTAGTAAGATTTAGAATTAATTACCTCTTTGTGCACATGACTGACCATAGACTCGCGGCCTAGAGTGTGCGTATACTCCTGGGTTGTACGATTCTCTCGGTTCTAATGGAAGATAGCCTAATAAGTATTCAAATAAATAATAAATATTTAAAAAATATTTAAATAAAATTTTAAGCGTATTGAAAAATTCAAAAGTTAGGAATTTTACCTTAAACTCCTGGCTCCTCCAGTGTCTAACCATCCTCTTTCACTGACTCGGAGGACAGTCCTGTATCCAGAAAACAAGCTCCTCCGAAGTATCTCATTGGTGCTCGAGCCATCCTCTATGGAGTTTGACCTTAGAATCCTGGTACAACTCTCCGATTTTCCTCAGTCGAGCATCTCGAGCCCTCTCGTGATCGGAGAAGTCGTAACTTCTCTGCACAAAGTTATCAAAAATTAATTACAAAATTATTCTAATCAAACATATATAGTGTAAACATATAAAATACATAAATATAACTAAGATGTACGTACTTACCCATATCTCCTTTCATACCCGATTTCTGACGGTAGTATCCATCAAATGCCAGTCTCTGGGCTCTACAGGAATGATGTCCGATCGCCTCACAAGCACTCCAAAAAAAGAATGCATCGCCTGTGTAGTCTTTTCTACCGACCTCTCCTCTGCATCATAATAGACCATCACCTGATGCTGGTGGTTCCACACGTGTGCCATATGTGTGGGACTGCAAAATTATTTACACTAATCAATGGATCGGTCTATCATTATGCAATGCAATAAACAAAAGCAATAAGATATAAACATCCAGAAAATGTTATGCAATAAATTCTACAACATGAATTACATTCATAAATAATTAAGGATGAGCAACAGTCGTAGATCCGATCTCTTGCACGAACCTTGGTGTTAATCTAGAAATCTGAAAGAAGGACAAAGTAGATGATGGTGGCATCTTAGGGCTTAAAGTTAGAATCTTAGAGAGACATATCAAATTCTATTCACTCAGAAGTCGAGCTGGCTCTATGCCTGAGATAGCCGGCTCTATGACTGAGACATCCGGCTCGGGTCTTTCCCCAGTCGGCTCGATCATGGCCAGAGCTGGCTCGACTGTGTGCCATCCCCTCGATCACTCCCCTCTCTTGATCTCTCTCGCCGACGATGGCGGCGAGGCCGAACCCCTTCCTTACAGCTTTTTCATCTCTCGATCTTCCTCTCTCCCTCTCTCGATCTCCCTCGTCGGTGAGGCCGGATCCCATCCCTCCCTCTCTCACTCTCTCGATCTCCCTCATCGGCAAGGCCGGACCCCATTCCTCCTAGTAATGCCGACGAGGCCGGACCCCCTCCCTCCCTCTTTCACTCTCTCGATATCCCACTCTCCCTCTCTCGATCTCCCTCATCGGCAAGGCAGACCCCCTTCCTCCCAATGATGGCAGCAAGGTTGGATCCCTCCCTTCCTCTCTCCCTCTCTCGATCTCCCTCGCCGACGATGGCGACGAGGCTGGACACCCTCCCACTCTCGATCTCCCTTGCCGATGGCTGGCGAGCGATCGGCCCTCCCTCTCTCAATCTGTCGGTCTTCCTCTCAGTTTCTCCATTTCTTAGTTTCGAATCCCGAAATTGGGTCCGACCTTCCAAGATTCATTAGGATCTAGATCTAGTACTTCAACTATAGATCCATCGGATATTTGGGTTTGGATCTAGTATCAGTAATTAAAATTGGGTCCGGATCTGAATATTCAGGTTTCAATCTGAACCCAATCCATTGATAGATCTAGTCCACAGCCGTCGACATGGCACAGCCCAAGGCTACCACCATGGTACGGTCCAAAAATTATGGCATGCAGATAATTATAAAATTTATAATAAATAATTATAATATTTATTATAAATATTCTATAAATTATTATAAATATATATGATTAATAAATAATACTATAAAATTAAAAAAAATTATACCTATGGTTATAGAGAGCAGATCGCACCAAAAGCTCCGAGGATTGTCGGTGACGATGCTAGAGTAGGACAACGATACTGAAGGTAACCTGTGAAACAAAAGCAAGATAGTGAGATAGAGAAGAGAGAGAAAGAGGAAAGAGAGAGTAGGAACGATCGAGATGGGACCAAGGGGAGGGGGCATAGTGACGAGGCACCCGAAGGCACAGTGACGGAAGGGTTAGCGACTGGAGAGAGTGTGGGGTGGGGAGCCGGGGGGGCGGGGAGGGGCGGTCGGGGATCGGGGGCTGGGGTTGTGGGATGGCAGGGGAGGGAGGGCAGTCGGAGATGGAGAGAAGGGCGGTCGTGGAGGGTGGGGGCTGGTGGGAGTGGCGAGGAGGGGCGGCCGGGATGGGAGGAATAGGGGCGATCGGGGGGGTGGGGGGTGGCAGGTAGCGAAAAGGAGCGGTCGAGGATGGGGAAGAGGGCGGCTAGGGGAGGTGGGGGTGGGGGTGGCGGTGGCGGGAGGGCGGTCGAGATGGGGGGCGGAGGGGGAGGGGGAAGGAGGGACGGTGCCGACCTGGGGGGGAGAAGCCTCACCGACGATGGAGAGGAGGAGGAGAGACAGAGAGAGATCGAGTGCGCACGGGAGGAAAGTAGAAAAAAAATTAGGAATTTTTAACATAATCTACGGCAGCGGTTATCGAACTGCTGCCATAAATCTACGGTAGCGGTTACACAAAACCGCTATCATAGATTTGCGACAGCGGTTCTATAACCGCTGCTATAGATCTATAGCAGCGATCTTTGATAACCGCTGCCGTAGATTATAAATATTTTTTTCTTATTTTTTCTCTAAATATTCTATAATTTTAAAATTTAATTCTCATCTTCACTGTTCATTATCTACATAATTATCATTAGAGTATCGTTGCAAAAGATCATCTTGATCCGATGGTCCTAGCTTCATCGATCAGAAAAATTTGATTTCGATGATCACGAATGATGATGTGATGATCTGATAGATGAAGACCTTCGATGGATCCAAAAATCTACAACGATGATCTCGATGATGTTTGTAGCATACTATCAAAGCTTCACTTCAATCGAATATCGTTATCATGATCAATTTAGTATGGAATGATTTTGACCATTAAATTAGAAAGAAGCGATCAAAGGGTTAAACGACACCTGATTATATGATAATTTTTTAGTTAAATGATCTTTGTTATAATTTTAAATATTTTATATAGCGATGATAGTAAAATTTAAATCATTTTCATATAAATTATTCATTTTAAGCAGATATTGCAAAAGTACGAGCATAACGACTAGTGAAGTTTCATAATGGTTATTAGGAGACGTATAGTGTTAGATCGTTCTTCATCTCACGAGTTAAATTTTATAATCACCACCATAAAAAATGATTAAAGTAGTAGCCAAGATTATTTATAAAAAAATTATCTCATAATCGGACACCATTTTGTCCTTTGATCACTTATTTATCATTTAATGGCCAAAACTAATGTATACTAAATTAACCAAGATAACGATATCCGATTGAAGTAAAACTTTGATAGTATGCTACAAATATCACCAAGATCATCGTTGCAGATTTTTGAATCCATCGGAGGTCTTCATCTATCAGATCATTGCATCGTCATTCGTGATCGTCGAAATCAAATTTTTTTGATCGACGAAGCTAGGGCAATCGGATCGAGGTGATCTTTTACGATGGTACTCTAATGATAATTATTTAGATAATAAATAATAAAGATGGATATTAAAATTTAAAATTATATAATATTTAAAAAATATATATATATGACAGCGGTTACAATTAACCGCTGCCATAAATAAGCTTATAGCAGCGATTTCTACTAATCGCTACTATAGGTCCGACTTATGGCAGTGGTTTTACTAACTACTGCTATAGGTCCGACCTATAGTAGCGGTTACAATAAATCGCTGCTATAGGTCGATCCGCTGCTATAGGTCAACTTATGGCAGTGATTTTTTATAATCATTGTTATAGGTCTGACCTATGACAACAATTTTTGTAACTACTGCTATAAGTCCGATCTATAGCAGCGGTTAATAAAAATCGCTGTTGTAGGATCTATGGCAGCGATTTCGAAAATTGCTGCCATAAATCCTTTTTGTAGTAGTGTTCTGAGTCTCGCATTTCATGTTCGATCCATCTGTATTTGGAGCTCTACCTCATATTAGGCTCCTACTGGCTTCTGAAGCTCCATTTTTTACTAGGCTTTCCGTCAAGAGATAATATCCTCCATACTTTTTTTCCTCATGATAATCCTACTGCCGTGCAAGATCTTTAGGATTCCTCCATTAACTCTCCATCTGAAACTGATCGAATCCAGTCTGCTTAGTGAGATCTGATTCTTTTTGAAACTGGATATATATTAGATCTCACCTAATTTTTTGATTATTCCATCATGTACCTTTATGCTAATGGTCTCAGTGCTTTTGATCGCATAGCTTGATCCATTCGTAAGTGAACAGTGCCCTCACTACTCTTGAGAGAGTCAAACAGCTCTTCTCTATAACACATATGATGAGAATATGCAAAATTCACAATCTACTAGTAGAAAAAAGTAGATACCTCATCAGTTACCAGAAGAACATCATCATTATCTTTTGTATCACGACTTACCATCACCACAGTAGTCTTCATTCGGTCTCTGAGTTGAGAGCAATCTTTGACATGATGCCCCAACTCATTATACCGATAGCACCTAATCTTGTTGGAGTCTCTCATCCTAGACTTGGATCGCCCACCTTGCAATCTCCTATTGCTTCATCTTTTGTCACCATCATCTCTAGACACCATCAAAGTCAAGTTGCCACCTGAACTCAAGACTTGATTCTCCCGCCTAAGAACCTCATTCTAGAGTAGAGTAGAAGTAATCTCTTCCATCTTGATGGTGTACTTTTCTATTAGAAGAGCAGTCACCAAAAACTCTAAAAGGAAGGAAGCGATGATAGCAAGACTAACATCCTAGTCTTCTCCTCAACTTTCTCGCCAACGCTGAGGAGCTCGGTGAGGATCTTCTGAAAGTTGCCAAGATGCTCCTACACGCTCTGTCCCTCGATTATCTATAGTTGGTAGAATTACTTCTATAGAAAGGGTGCATTGGTGAGAGACTTTATCATGTATATCTTCTCAAGCTTCAACTATATTATCGTCGAAAAAATCTCGTCAAGTATATAGATCACCACGTCATCCACTAGGTACAAACGAATCATATTCACCACCTACATTTGGAGCCACCTCCAATTCTTCACCTGCATGGTAGTCGGCATTTTCTCGTACAAGAGAGTATTAATCAATTCTTATTGGATGAGCACATTCTTCACCCCACTTACCATAAGAAAAAATTGCTCTTTTCATCATATCGATTGATTTTCATCTTAATTAAGCTTATTTTCTCCATCTTTCCAATCTTGATCACCACTGCCACAACCTGCACTTCAGTACCGCTTAACTCTGATACCAATTATTAGAGGTTAACACCATTTTGTTACAGATTTGGTACAACTTATTACGGCAAAAAAAAAGAAGAAATAAAAAAAAAGAACATGATCAAATACATAGACTACCTCTATATGGCATGTAAAGGCTTACTATAAGAAGAACAAGTACAAAAGAAGATTCTCACTCTCTCAAACTTTTATACATAAATCTCTCTCAATTAGAAGCTCTTACCTCTCATTCCTTATAAAAGCTCTCTCTTTAGAAGACTTTCTAAAATGGCCGCCATCCGCTATCTGATAGTCTATCTGAAGCCTCTTGCTTTAGCTCTCTGCTGGCACCCTTCTGGGTGTACAATTGCTGCTCAACCTCCGCCTGCTACTGTCTGCCACTCCACAGGACTCTGCTGACCACACACCACAATGTCAGCTTGGCAAACCAAGGGAGGGCGCTCCCAAAATGAAAATAACCCTCTGAGTCACTACTAGATCAGCATGAAAGTCCCAGAGATCAAGGTTGTCGAGGGATAGACCAACAGCATCAAACTAGCTATACTCTATAGCCAAGTAGATGGCTCTCTCCAGCACCCGGTGAGCAGGCACCACCTTGCCTTCGAAGACCGAGCTGTTTTTGAAAAGCTAGATCTGATAAACAATATAAGCCATCCAATCCTCTCAAGTAGAGGTCGTCCTTGTGGTCATATATTGACGGACTATGCTCAGAAAAGACTCCAGCCATAGGCCACTGCTCGCCACCCAAGGCTGGCAACCTACCCAACTCTAAATCAGTCTTGCCCTCAGACAATGCAGGATGGCATGCTCCAACAACTCATCCTCCAACCAACCTGTAGATCAAAAATGAGACAGAAGCTCCATACCCTTATCTCTGAGAAGCATGCACATAGTAAGCCGGTCCCAAGCAAGCTCCCAGAGAAAGAGCCTCACTCTAGGATGGGCGGCTGCTTTCCAAATCTAAGTAGCCTCGATCCTCCTATCCATCACCGATTTGCACATCTTGGATAGATCCCTCAAGAGGATCCTAAGGCCATAGGATTGACCCACATCCTCAAATCCTGGCTACGATAAACTAGAATTGGAGTAGCGAGGATCTGATCAATGAGCGAACCACCAAATAGATGGGTGATCTCCTGAGCTCTCCAGCCCCCAACATTGGCAGTGAACAAGTCACAAACATACATATAAGCATTCACCTCTTGTTGACGTAGATCGGCCAGTGAGAGAGAGGTAGGCTAGAGTCCAGTTATCTTGACTCACATCCATTAAAGTTTTATTTCCAATCAACCATATGATCTATGCCAAAATAGCAAGCCCATGAGCACAAATCTTCTTGTAGATAAAGGAGTAGGTACCGATAACCTAGATCTATGATCCTTAGCTCCATGCCCCATACCAGGCCCTCATCATCTTGCTCCACAAGCAATTAGGCTGCATAAGAAATCCGATGGCATGTTTGGTCATCATGGCCTCCCTCTCAATCAACAGGGATTGAATCTCCAAACCTTCATCCCTCATAGACTAGCAAACCACCTCCTACTATAATAGGTGGATCCTACATTCATCATGCCTCGATCCCCATAGGAAGTTTCAGAATTGCTGCTCCAGCCCTCTAAGATATTAACTTGGCAAAATCGTGTTTGCCAAGAGGTATACCAGGATGGAGCTAAGCACCGATCTCATAAGAGTCATCCTGTCCATCGCGGAGAGGGTGTTTGCTTGCCATCCTATGATAAAAAAACCCAGATAGGTCAAGCTCTCGATCTACTTATAGATCCCCAACCTCATCTGAATCACCTGCTTCTCCTAAGTCCTTATCATGGGGCTAAAGATGACTATAAAATTACGTAAATTCACTAGCTGGCCAAAAAGTCTAACAATATGTCTTGATAATGGACGTAGAGCACCTCGTATTATGGACTAAGACCCATCTAATGTGGAGGTAGTTGTCTACAAAAAGAAAGTGCAAGAATGGTTGTACCCTAGGGATGGGCCAGTAAGGCTCTAGCACCAACTCCTGAACTCTGCCCTCAACATCCAAGGCAGAATATCAGCATACAAAATGAACAAGTAGAAGGAATGAGGGCAACCTTGGCGAAGTCCCGACTGACAAGTAGAAGAACTTCGTCGGGGCATCATTGACTAGAATAGCAAAGCTCGGGACTTTACATAGTTTATGATCCAGTCAATCTACCTCTCCTGGAAGTCGAGCTCTCGAAGTGTTCGTTGAAGAAAATGGTAGTTTATCTAGTTATATACTCGCTCCATATCCAACTTGATCACCATGAGATTACAACAAGTAGATGGTTGCTGAAGATCCTATATAAACTCCTAGGCAAGCAAGACATTATCGATATTGCACCAGCTGCTAACAAAAGCATCCTGCTCTGATTGATCAAACGAGGTACAATCGACTTTAATCGTCTAACCAAAATTCTAGCATATATCTTATAGAGGGTGATATAAAGACTGATTGGTCTGAAGTGCCCCGAGGTCGATGCATCAGGCAACTTTGGGATGAGAGTGACCAGCATCTTCTTCCACTCCTCTAGAATGAACTTGGATTTGAAAACTAGCTGTACTGCCTTGACCAACTCCCCTCTAACAATGGGCCAATTTCAATGGAAGAAAAGTGGGGGGAATCCATCCGACCCTGGGGCCTTATCTTTTTCAAGAGACTAGAGGGCCCCATGCACCTCCTCGGTGACATCGGACAAGTCAAGATCCCATTCTTCTGATTAGAGATAGGTCACAGGTTGGACCCCTTGGAAGGAAAAGTCCCTGCCCAAAGATATTATCTAACTATCCTTGAAGAATTGGAGGATGTTAAGAAAAATACCTAGAATTCAACCCACAAGGAGTCCACAATGAAGACTGTAGCAAGAAAAAGCTTAGAAAGACATTCACGGGCCACAATAGGCCATGGACCAGCATGTTGGAGTGGGGCCCATGAGCAGGCGTGTGACCCAGCACGAGCGTGCATAGGCAGCCCAACGCACAGGTGAGCCCAGTGTGGGTGGTGCAGATGTAGCCCAGCACAAGCATGGCCCAATGCGGGCATGCACATGGGGTGCGCACTAGTTTGATGCGATTCACAATGGACCAGCATTACATGCGGTCCACCATGGATCCTTAACAAGTTTATCGCATGAAAATGCGGTGTACGAGGCATTTTGGATATTTCAAATAGTGTGGCACATGGTGGCTAGTTGAGTTCATCATGGACTTGATCCCATGCACAATTTACAGATCCAAAAAGGTGTGATCCTGCAGTCAGGAAGCTTTGCGGTCATCATCCAACGATCAGGGAGTTATTTGACTTTGAAATGGAGTAGAGTCTCCGATCTAGACTCAAATTAAACTGATCTAAGGCCTTTAAAAAGACCTGCAAGTAGACAGCTTGTGGTGTGTGGTCAGCAGAGTCCTGTGGAGTGGCAGACAGTAGCAGGCGGAGGTTGAGCAGCAATTGTACACCCAGAAGGGTGCCAGCAGAGAGCTAAAGCAAGAGGCTTCAGATAGACTATCAGATAGCGGATGGCGGCCATTTTAGAAAGTCTTCTAAAGAGAGAGCTTTTATAAGGAATGAGAGGTAAGAGCTTCTAATTGAGAGAGATTTATGT